>OX639994.1:97076443-97533300 GCA_951828415.1 Anomoia purmunda
ATAGACTGTGCGGCGTTTCGAGCTAGATGTCAAAAACGGCTTCACATAAACAACAATATCTCTTAAAATACTATGAGTTCTATTCTAAAATTTTTATCACAAATTATGCTGTAATTAAGAAAAAATAACAAATTGTAAAAATCAAATTAAAAAATATTCTGGGAAAATTTAATTTTCAGTGGCAAATTTCACATGGAATGGCCCATATACATGTGTTATCACACAAATTACTGAACGATAGCAATATATTTGAGTTACGAGTTAGCGATCAGAGATTGAGTGATTTGAGATATGTCTTTATTTACAAAAAAAATTCATAACTTCTAAAATTTTTAAGCTGCCAAGCTATTTAAATATTCAAAATTTGCGCGATTCTCAGGGCTATTAATATGTTTCTTCAAAAATTTAAAAAATAGGGTTTTTCCCAAAAAATTAATTTGAAAAATAATTTTTTTTGGTTATAATTTTTGATTAAAAGTTTTTAAAAAATTACCATGCCATAGACTATAGAATTTAACGTAAGTGTGATTTTTCCAGAATTTTGTATTGTTCCGTTTTTGAAATAATGGAAAATGAAAAAAAAATTTATTTTTGCTGTAACTTTTTCAAAAATGGAGAATAAAAAAGTTCGAAACTTTAGATTTTTTCATGTTTTATGTTTGCCTACAGACCCTCAAAATTTAAAAAAAAACCAGAGACATGACGTACAAATTTTGTCCGATTTGGCATTGAACGCCCCTTAAATATGTTGAAACAATGGCTAATGGGATTTTTTTAATGGGTTCAATGGGATTCGATGTAGTTTTTTAATCGGGGAAGTTTAAACATGAGCAAAAAAACTATTTGAGAGTTTGAAGAAATGCGACAAAATGCGGAAGAAAACTTCCGTTTGATTTTCAATGACGTTGAAAAAGTATGCACCGAACTAGGTACAGAAATAAAGGTACCTCGCTACAGTAGTCGCCAAATGAATCGCTTTAATTTGAAAACGAACGACGCTGAGGCATACTATCGCGTTGCTTTTTATATTCCCTTTCTTGATACTTACATTGCTCATTTAAAAAGCCGCTTTCTTGACCACAGATCAGTTTTAGAAAATTTTTGTGTATTTTTCCCAAAGTACGAATTTGACGCTCAAAAAGCTCGAGAAATATTTGCTTTCTATGAAAGGGTGATTAACTGTTCAGAACAAAACTTCCTTGCGGAGGTAAAAATGTGGAAACAGCGAACTTCAGGCAAGCATTTTCGAAATGCTCTTGAAGCTTTAGAAGTAGTGAACAAAACGTCTTTTGTGAATGTTTTCATGATTTTACGCATATTGGCGCTATTGCCTGTTTCAACAGCATCACCGGAAAGGAGTTTTTCATGTTTAAAGAGAATTAAAACCTACTTACGAAATACTACAGGTCAAGAAAGGCTTAATGGTCTAGCATCTATGAATATTCACAGGGATATTGATCTGTCAATTGATGAAATATTAGAAGAATTCTTTAAAAAACCAAGGAAAATATAACATGCAATGCTCAATTCCATATAATTCTCAATTAATCACTGGGCTTTAGCGATAGTGCTTGTACAAATGAAGAGGAAGTTTGCATTATATGAATAACAATAAAAATATTATAACCTATTATTGCTTGAAATTTGATGTGATTTTTTTATTAATAACCTTTTTCCAAATCCATATCATCAATGATATATTCTTCTCTGATTTTGGGGGGTGTTTTAACACCAAAAACACCCCCCGTGGATCCGCCACTGTACCTAGGTATGCGAGAAAAAAGAAAATCGCTGTGAATTTTCAAGCAAATTTAAGCGCTCATGTAGATATGTATGTGTGTGTGTGTGTGTGTTTGTGTGTGCGTGTTTAATTGGTGCGCGTTCATAGTTAAGAGTACAGATGGTGGGCCTTCCGCATGCGCCATTTGGCCATGCCGGTGGGCTGTTGTTGTGCTGATGAGCTGTTAAAGACGCGCTGGTATGCAGTTATGGCCGTTGGGAAAATGTTGCATAAACGTTTGCATCAAATTGCGGAGAGTGTAAGGGGAAGGTAGAAAAAAAAATGTAATACAAAATGTAAGAGGTATGCCAGTTTTGTTTAGAGAGCCGCATGAAGCGAACTTTCTGCGTCCGCAGCTCCAGAGCATAACTGAAATTCTAAGAGAAGGTTTCACGAAAATAACCAGTGTACAAAAAATATTATCTTGGATTTACACATTGGAAATGTTGCCCGCAATCTGAAATTTAACAAACAAATTGTTTTCAAAATAGTAATTAGATGAGAACAATTTTTCCCCGAGTTATATACCACGTTTAATTTTTACTCACGTTCGTAACGGTTATAAGTTTTATTATAAAAATTTGTTTAAATATTATTTGTTTAGATCAAACAATAATTTTTATGAGCTCAAAGCCAGTTTTTAATAAGAAGAATTATAGAAAAAAGCAACAAATGCTAGAAGTAATAAAAATTTCGAAGATCACCCCATCTCCTCATCAGACTTCTTGCAGCGATCGAACATTTTAATATATGTTATTTTTTTAGTTTTATTTTTTCCTCAGAAAATAATACATAGTAATAGTAATTAATAGCGCTTTATTTTTTACTTGGAAAAGTGGTTTTTCGAGTTTTATTTATTGCTCAAAAAATAAGGATATTTTTTAGTTTTTTTCATTATATTTTTGCTTGTAAAAAAAACAATTTTTTGATTTAATTATTTCCTAAAACATTAGAGTTACTTATCGGGTTTTATTTTTGTTTGCAAAATAAATGCATGATATTTGAAAAATCATAAGACGGTACAACAAATTCAGATCATTTTTGAAACAGATTATTTTTCTGAAATATTTTTACAGATAATTTTTGCTGAACCAACTTTTATTTTAGTTTTTTATTTGCACTTGCATGTTAAAGAATTCATTGCACCACAAGTACAAAAACTTGAAGGGTTACAGCTTTAATGCGTAAGGAAAGATTATTTCTTATAAAAAGCTAAATATTTCGTACCAGTTCCGTGCTTCCTTTTACCCTTTTCAGATTTTAGAAAAGCTTAGATGTGATTGGACCCTATAAGAAAAATAGCGTGATTACTGTGTGGCAAAATTGTTGTTGTACAATGTAATTAATATTTTCTGATCTCTTATTTTACGTTACCTGATAACTGTTTCATTTTTTTTTTTAGTTAGTCTGATATTCGTTAGTATGGAGAGGATTGTTTAAAAGAATTTTAAAACTGATGTCGTTTTCCCCTTTTACATGTAAAGCTCGAAAAATCATTTTATATTAATTATGAGTGCAAGTTCAAAATCATACAGGAAACTCTCCCGAAATGAAACTCGAACTTGTTCCGCAATGGTCCTTAAAGAATTCCGTATTTTAATCAAGAATTGTAAGAACCTAGAAGAGTTTTTGTTTTGTGTTCGTAGTGTAGTTATTCTGAAAACCTTTATAATTGTTATGAAAATCAAATCATCATTATCCTGTGTATCTTGTTTTATTTTGTTTCCCACAAAAAGAGAACATGTGAATTTATTTTGAAATTTTGCTTACAATATTTGTAAAATATTTCATAGAGTGCCCTCGTGGTTTTCATAATAAGACTTTTCTTCAAAGCCTACCACATTCAACATTCATGTACTATCTCTTTCCAAATCTTTTCCAAATTAATTAATTAATTAATTATTCTGTTTATTATATTAATACTCACTTTTTTAATCATTTTTTACATTTTTAATCTATAAATAAGGGTTTCTCAAACTTTTAGCAAGGGTAGCAGTCCCGATTTTGTATAAGACAAAATTCTTACATTATTTTCTCAATTGACATCTAATTGCGTAAGATATTTTATTGATAGAAAATTATTTCAGTTCAGAAATATTTCTCTTCCGGTAGATATGTCTGTATTATATTTTACTTTTCAATTTATATTTTTATATAATACTAACTTTTATCATTGGGAACTGTGAAGTGTGCCGTTCATGTTTAGCGCTACATAATTTATTGTTAGCAATTCACAACATAATCAAACGATGGTGAAATTTGATAAGACATTATGCATTAAGTTTCTTAAGCCTACTTCCTTTAATCCCAGGCCGGTATATTGCTTTTAACTTAATAACTTACTTTTCTAAATACGTAGCAACCCTCTAAAATAAATGTTTTGGAATTTAGCTTTTTCAAATTTTGATACTCATATTGTAAAATATAATTTTTTTAACTAAATTGACCTCTGAAAATTAAGCTTCGTTAAACTTTTTTCTTCTAATAGTCATATTGTAATATTTGACTGCATTCATTTATCTAAATAACCGTTTTGGCGTGAATACCTTTTCAAACACATTCCCGCATTTCACACTTTTCAAACAGTTAGCAATTATCAAAATTGTTTCAAGACTAAGTTTTCTTAAACTTCTCTAATTTCAAAACAGTATTGTAACGTTTAATTTGTATTTCGAAAGAAGCTTCCCTAATTCTGTTTTCTTTCACATCAGTGCAGCAGAATTTCCGTTACCGTACCAATAAATTTGATTCGGGTTTTAAAAGGTGCTTCAACTTAATAATAAGGTTATTTATTTTCCCGTATAAGCAGTTGGCAACCCTCTTTAAAAATATTTTCAAAATAAAGCTTTCTTAAGTTCCTGCCTTTGAGTGCCATATTTTAATATTTGATTTAACTTATTATAGTTGTTATTAATTGTTAAACAGGTGGCAGCCATCTTTGAAATTAAGCTTTATTAAACTTTTAGTTTACACTCATATTTTATGTCATTTGTTTTTTTTTTTATATATATATATCTTAATTTGCATGGTGTTTATGGTGGCAACTTTCTTTCAAATTTAAAATTATACTTTTCAATACAAAGGGAGCATCACAAAGTGAATTTTTAGGTCAAAAGCTTTGTATGTTATAAACTGATACTATATAACACTATAAGATATTTATAAAACAACCAAGCTGCATTTTTAAAATCCACAAATGAAAATAACTGAATAAATGAACTGAATGTATGAAGAAATGAAATAAACTTTTAGCAGAGTAATAATTTGCTTTTCGCGTCCCTTGTTGTCTTGTAGGAGTTTTGTATACTCTTTTATAAAGTAAAATGGTAGAGTATTAGTTGTTTAATTTTGCGGAAACACGAAATTATAAAACCATTATACAACTACATATTTGTGTTATTCGGGACAGTTACAGAAAATTCTTATATTTACGATAAAAAAAAATTAAAGTGATGATTGAGCAACGCAAAAATCGGTATAATATTCGCATAATTCGATTATGCTATATTCCATACTTCCAATAGTTATATTTAATTCATTCTAGATTTTTGTCAGCGCTAATTTAAAAATATCTTAGCAATAATATTGTGTAAACACCTTTTGTTTAGTTTTCTCAAATTTTTCATATGCACAGAAAGTATACATTGATTACATATTTCTGCAACCTAAATAAATAAAACTACTAAACGAGTATTGCGCCCCAAAATTTGGCATCAAAATCTGTCCCTTGGAGTTACATATGAATCGGTTCCCTCCACACAAACAAACCCTTCGATATCTATGGATTTGCTGACCAATTGTCTACAAACATTTCAAAATTTCTTGGCTTCACACAGCCATATTTGCTTATGTACAAAAGTTAAAATGAACACACATAATAAATGTGCGCTGATAAGGAGAGTGCGAATCCTGCTTGTCACAAACCAAGGCAAACATTCACACTCTAACAAATAAGTATAGGAACACGCCATTTTTTGTACATCATTTTAAGCATCGCAGTGTCCCCGCAACGTCTGCCAAAAATGTTGCCTCACTCTGAAGTGCAGCGCTTATTTCGTGTATTCGCAATCTTTGTTGCACAGCGCCTTTTTCTTCTTCTACTCTTCTACTCTTCTGGTACGTAAAAGCCGATTGTGTTATGCTCCGCCGTGAACTGCATGAATTATTCGAATTTCGTACATTTGCACACATACAATACATATTCACAGTTATCAGTTAATTAAAGTCATTCTTTACATTAGGCTGCGTGCGCGAGTTCGTTTCCTTAGTCTTCTGTTTTATCCGCTGCGACTGAGTAAGTGAGAAAGAGTAATATTTATGCTCTCATTTTATTGCGATACGAGTGCACTACAATATATGTATGTGTATACGAGTGTGTGTGTGTGTGTGTGTGAGTGCACTCCTTTCGGTTTTTTTGCCGCTCTGCTTATGTCGCTGCCTAGCTCTGGTTGCTTGGTGCATTGTAACAAATTTTAAGTTTATCTTTTTTATTGCTGTAATTTATTTAAATTTTACAGCTGATACCGTTGCTAAAGCAGCCGTTGCAATGTTTCTGAAAATTGAAATAAGAAAGTTGAAATTAAACAAGAATGCAGGCGAAAAAAAACGTTGCACTCAATTCACTTAAAGTGACTAGGGTGAGCGAGTTCGAATTTGTTCTTATTCGAATCCCACTAGGAAAACAAGAAATACTTTGATTTGGTTGTAAATTTTAGAACATTGTAAATTTTAGAATATAATAATGTTGTTTAACTTCTTGGAGTGTTACACATTTATTGATTGTATTTAAACTATATATCATTTTTTTAGTCAAGCATTTATAGCTTTCTTTCTACTTTGAAATTTGACCATTCGCTTTGACAGCTTTTATAGCTACGTATTTAAAGAAGTAGTTGATTTCCGAAGGATTTTAATTTTAGTTTAGAACCAAATAAGCCTTTATATTATGAAAGCTTTTTAGACTGCTGCAATCAGTTTTTGTTTCTTCGTTTCTTAAAAAAGGGTGTGTTAAACTTCGTGAATATTATCTCTTAGAAAAATTACATAAAATTATCACACACTTTCCGTTTCAAATGAAGTGTCATTTATATCACTTTCATTCCGAAACATTTCCTTGACCAAACTACCGACAGTTCTTTATTATAAAGCAAATAACTTCTTAAATATTAAACACATTAAAATTCAGTGTTAATAATGAACCAAATAAGCATTTGGAACCCGATATAGGATCTACAGCTTGGCGACGAGTATCTGTTACATTTCACAAATCCCGATTGTAACAATCGCAGCAAGCGTAGTACTAAAATTTCTGTTTTTCTTCCATTTTATGTCATTACTGTGAAAAACACAACAGTGTAAACAATTTTACAAGAAAGGACGCCGAACTAGAAGGGTGCAAATCCAAGGAAATTTTTAAGTCCTGGAAAAATCTTAAAGTTACCAAAATGTTTGCGTGATTCAAAAAAAACTAGAAGCTTGGAAATTGCACAAAAATCGGCCGATAACCTATCGTTAGAACTATTAGAAATGTTGAAGAAAGTACACGATCGAATTCATCGAAAGTTTTATATTTCGGTACGAAAGATTGTTAGAGACATGGGTGTCTGTCACAAAACTACAAAAAACGTTATGGAAAAATTTTAAGATGAGTTCTTCAAAAAAAAAGCGAATTATTGGTCTCACAGAGAAAGTATGGATAATATGCCACTCATAAAAAGGCTTTTGATTCCTCGCCTTTTTAATTGCGAAAGGGATCAAAATTAACGTAAATTATTGCTTGAAGAAGTTTTTAAAGAAGCCATATTTGGCATAGCACAATTTTGTTTCCACCATCATTCTGCTACAGCTTACAAGGCTAGAATTGTTCAGCGATTTTACGGATTTTATTTCGTCAGATGAATTGCCATCCTCTTCCCCGCATCTAAATCCATAAGATAACTGCATATGAGGCCACGTGTTGGACAAAATGAAGAACATTAACACTACTGAAATTAGAGCAATTTAAATTATGTTCATCGTAGAAAAGGGATAAAAAACCGGACGAATCCTTGCGTGCCGCTTGTGCTGCTCTTCCAAAACATTTGGAGTTGGGAAAAAAGAGCAAGGGTGAAAGATTCGAAAATACTGATGTTTTGTTATTGGCAGAAAAGGACCGAGAAGAGATTTGGGAGATGGATTGACCGATGTTTATTAGGGGTTTTCGCTCTTAGACAGATAAAATGAGATGAATATAGTATTAGGGTTGTTAAAGTAAAAATTTCCACAAGCTGACCGAGAAATGGTAATCATAGTACATAATACATTTCCCACTCTATATGAATGATTGAATTCATAGTATATACTCCAAAAAAGCTCTTTGGAACAAAGAAAAATTTTCTGTATTTTGAACTGCTTAAAATATCAAAATTTTATCATCGAATACAGATAATTTTCCCCGATTGCCTTTAGTAATTGATGACGATGTAATCACGGCACACGTTTGTAGAGATTTTCTTTCCTATGTACAGAACAAATTGAAGTTATTTTCTTACTTCGTAGCGTAAACCCGCGCTCGAACGCTCGAGTCAGCACTCGACTCGGCACATCACTACCAATAATTTTGTGGTATTCCCGCAGATCAAAAATAAATTGCGAGGGCAATGCGTTTCTATGCCCAAGAGTATATTTTGAAAAGGAATAAAAATATTGTTTTTTTTTTGTCTATCTCAACACTTAGCTAGCAGTCCTCGTTTTTTGTATAACACAAACTTCATGGTAGGGTTTGTTATTATCGATAAACCGATATATTGGTTTGCTCATCTTATATGTATATAAAAACTGTGTATCTCTGTGTTTGTGGTCGAACTCCTACGAAGCGGCTGGACTGATTTTTATGCAATTTTGTATGAATGTTTGAAAGTCAAATTTAAATGAAATATTCACAAGTTATATGAAATATTAAAATATCGGAGCCAAGTGATTCGTCTCGGCCAGAAGAAGATTTTTACATATATTTCGGTGAGGGATGCCACCTGTTTGAACCGTCAAATTTCATTAAATTATATACACGTACATAAAATATTAAAACAAGAGTATCAAACCGTTTGTTTTGGTTGAGGAGATGGTTCATAGCTAGCTATATTTCGAAAAGGGTTGCCACCTGCTTGAAAAGTCGAATTTAATTTAATTTTGAAATACTAAAATATCGGTATCAACCTTTTCGTTTCGCTGAGGAGAAGGCATATAGCGTAAAGAGGGTTGCCACCTGCCCGAAAATTCGAATTTAATCTAATTATGCAAAAGTTATATAAAGTAGTACAATATGGGTGTTAAACCGTTTGTTTAGCTAAATTTTGAAGAAGGTTGTCACCTGCTATATAAAATATAGTTATTGCAGTTATCTCACACTTTTTTCTTTCATTTCTATCAAGCAAGTAAGTCTTATATTAAATTAATGTTTTCGCACATCTAACCATATATATCTGTATTATTATTTTTTTACCGGCAGTAAGTAGGCGGTATGACGACTGGTTGGTTGGTTAGTTGGCTGCTCGTCGCACCACAGGTTGTCGCCTTCACGGAAAAAGCCACCATTCATTTGGTCAAGTGCAAGTGGCCGACCGCCAGTGTAGTATAGTGTTGCATGCCACATAAATATTTTTGCGCATTACTCAATGCATTTGTTAGGATTTTCATTCTTATTACTAACTGCATTGCTGTTGCTGCTGCTGCTGCTGCTGCTAAGGCTGTCTGTGGCCTGTTGCCCATTTGGCCATTACTTCTATGCTCAGTATTCACCGAAAAAGTCGCAACAACTTCATTAATAATATGAAAATCTCTCATTAGAAATCTACGAGCAACTCCATTTATTTTGTGACTTTTCAAACTTGAAACCATATGAGCAATGAGCAGCAACGCTGAAAATTAAAAAAAAAAAAAAAAAACATGGAAGGAATAGAGAAAGTCATATACATAGTACATATGTGCAGGAATGTGTATTGTCGGATATGTGGTTGCAAGTTTGAGTGTTTACTACAGGGGCGGATCTTCCGAAATTTTTGCTCTGAGCAAATACTCAAATGCCGCCATTTTTAATTTCAGATTTTTGAAATTTTTTTTTTTTGGTTAGAGGTCGAATAAAATTGCCATTGATTGAAAATTTTAGAATTCAATTAATAAGCAATTAACAGTTTTGCCTTGCTTTACAGTTTTTGATAGAAATGTTTTGCTTTACATTCTATAAAAACTTAAAAAGACTTTATTTTTCCAAATTTGTAAAAATAGGAATAGTAATTGAAGTAGCATTAACAAAAATAGTAGTAGAAAATAGTAAAAATTATAGTAGCATTAGTAAAAATAGTTGTAGCAATAATAAAAATAGAAATTACTGATTATAGTAGTAGAAATTAGTGCAAAAATAGTAATAATACGTAGTAGCATTAAAAAAATTCTAAAAATGGTAGTAAAAATTAATAGTAGCATAAGTAAAAAATATCAGTAGAAATTAGTAGAAATAGTAGTACAATTTGGTGAAAATAGTAGTAGTAATTAGTAGTAGAAATTAGTCAAAAGACTAATAGAAATTAGTAAAAAAAATAGTAATAAATAGAAGAAGCATAAACTAAAATAGTAGTAGAAAATAGCAAAAGATAGTAAGATTAATTAGCATTTGCATTAGGAAAAATAGGTGTAGCAATAATAAAAACAGTAGTAGAAATTAGTAGTAGAAATTAGTAAAAAATATCGTAAAAATACGTAGTAGCATTAAAAAAAATTTAAACAAAAATAGTAGTAGAAAATAGTAAAAATTATAGTAGCATTAGTAAAAATAGTTGTAGCAATAATAAAAATAGAAATTACTGATTATAGTAGTAGAAATTAGTGCAAAAATAGTAATAATACGTAGAAGCATTAAAAAAAATTGTAAAAATGGTAGTAAAAATTAATAGTAGCATAAGTAAAAAATATCAGTAGAAATTAGTAGAAATAGTAGTACAATTTGGTGAAAATAGTAGTAGTAATTAGTAGTAGAAATTAGTCAAAAGACTAATAGAAATTAGTAAAAAAAATAGTAATAAATAGAAGAAGCATAAACTAAAATAATAGTAGAAAATAGCAAAAGATAGTAAGATTAATTAGTATTCGCATTAGGAAAAATAGGTGTAGCAATAATAAAAACAGTAGTAGAAATTAGTAGTAGAAATTAGTAAAAAATATCGTAAAAATACGTAGTAGCATTAAAAAAAATTTAAAACTAGTAGTAGCATTAGTAAAAATATCAGTAGAAATTAGTATAAAAAAAAGTAATACAATTTGGTAAAAATAGTAGTAGTAATTAGTAGTAGAAATTAGTCAAAACAGTAGAAGAAATTAGTAAAAAAAAAAATAGTAATAAATAGAAGTAGCATATACTAAAATAGTAGTAGAAAATAGCGTAAGATAGTAGGAGTAGATAGTATTCGCATTAGGAAAAATAATAGTAGCATTAGTAAAAATAGTAGTAGAAATTAGTAAAAAAAAAAATTGTAAAAATAGTAGTAGCATTAAAAAAAAATTGTAAAAATAGTAGTAAAGAATAGTAGTAGCATTAGTAAAAATATCAGTAGAAATTGGTAGAAATAGTAGTAAAATTTGTTCAAAATAGTAGTAGTAATTAGTTGCAGCATTAACCAAAATTCTAGCAAAAATAGCAAAAAATAGTAGTAGTAATTTGTACTAGCACAAGTAAAAGAAGTAGTACCACAAAATAGTAGTAGTAATTAGTAGTAACATTAGTGAAAACAGTTGTAGAAATTAGTAAATATAGTAGTAGTAACAGGTAGTAGCGTAAGTTAAAATAGGAGTAGTAATAAGTAGTAGCGTTAGTAAAAATAGTTGCAGTATTAGTCGTAGGGATAGTAGTAGTAATTATTAGTTGTAGGATATGTAGAGAAAGAAGTTTCACTTAAAAAACTACATTTTTGAAAATTGTTTGAAATTTGCCGCCCCTGAAAATTTGCCGCACCGGACAGCTGCCCCTATTAGCCATGTGGTAACCCCCCCCCCCCCCCCCTATTGTGCTATGTTGACTTTTAACTGCTTTGACCGTTGCTGACACTGACACTGCAGTGCACTTTTTCTTGCCATTTCCTGCAGCATCCCAGCGATATGTGTGTGCTTTTACCTCAACTAAACATTTGTATCTGTATGTAGATATTTTGACTGTCTTATTTGCCAAAGCGCTGCTTAAGTTTGATTTTCATGCGTTTTCTTGCCGTTACTATTGTGGTTGGTGTTGTTGTTATTGTAGTTGGAGTATGCGCATAGCCAGGCATTGAATCTAACTCTGCGTTCATCTATCGCCACTTTGTATCTGCTGCAGTTATTCTTATGCTTATTTTACACTTTGCCAATTCATACACACCACTCTCCCCGCCTGTGCTCCATGTACTTTTTGTTGGCATTTCGTGCCTATTTTGATTGGCGTATATGCGGCCACTATGCAACGTCTTCTGCTACTCGCCGCTGCCTGCCTTTAGTGTTGCTGTAGCTGCTGCTGCTGCTGTTGCTGCTATTGCTGTGGCGGGTAGAGTGAAATTTTAATGAAGCTAATAAATTTTCGTTAATGTCCACAGCGAATAGATTTGCAAATTTAAAGGAATTGCTACAGCTTAAGGCACTGTAAGTGCCATCGCAGCAACAGTAACAGCAACAACGACAAATGGGGCCGGCTATTAAAAAAAACAAAAACAGATCGTGGCAACATCTGCGGCGGCAGCGGTCGCAGCGTACAAAGTGCGCGCGAAAAGCACTACTACATATTTATTGCAATTGCTGTGAAGTTGTTGTCCTTGCTGCCGCTACTTTTTTGCTGCTGTTGATGTTAATAAATCGTTCGCAATTAGAAATTGCATTAAAGCCTAAATGAGTGCGATGTTGCGTTACTTTTTTCGTCAATAGAAACTTTGGCGTTGGAAGCGGCCGCCGCAAGCATAGCTAGGCACTCGCATTTCTTTCGCCTCTATACCTTCATGATACGAGCTCAACCTTTTCTTTCCTTTTCTCTTTCTTTGCTTTTCTTCTTCTTCTTGTTTTCACAACCTACGTAACTTCGGCGTTGATTCCCGCCTGCTGCGGTTTGGTGAAAGCTGGCAATTTTTCTTTTGTTTTACGCGCAAGCAGCGGTCGTCCTTATTGTTACCGTTCGTTGCCTTAACTTTGGCTACCACTCGCTGCCTTTTTACAGTTCCACGCAAATTTAATTTTATTGCACACAATTTTATTAAAAATGTTCTCACATTTTCTTCAACAGCAATCGCTTATCGTTAAGCGTTTATCGCTTCGAACGCAGCCTCTGCTTTTATTTTTATTTTTTTGCTTACGGTGCTGTTCGTGACTTGGCTGCTACTCGTATGACTTTTTCAAATGTTCCATTTCCATTTTTTTTTGCTGTATTGCTTTTATCATCTTGTTGCTACGTTTTACTTTAATTACAGCAACAATATGTGGGCAATAAAAAAAAATACTTACTTTTCTTGGCATTAGTAATTAAATGCCTACATAAACATTTCTGCGAAACGGTAGTGTACTGAAATGAAATTGATGCAGAGCGGCGATTGGATGAAGTTCGGCTCATAAAGTTGACCTTATCGAACAAAGCAAAAAAAATTTGGATACTCGAATTGACTATCATTACTGAGCCCTACTTTTTTCTAAAGTACCTACCACGAAAATATAGACAGTTTTTTGGACAAATGCGATTGCAATTAAAAAATTGAATTATTTTATAAATAAATAAAAAATTAAGAAGAGTCCAAGTTCGGTTGAAATCGAACTTTAAATACCCTTTGCATGTTGCAGTTTTTGTTGTAAATTATCGTTATATGCGAGCTGGGCCTGGTTTTTCTACAATTTATTATTGACGTGAAATTCAAAGCGTTTACCACGTTTGATAGAGTTTGATAAAGTAGTTTCGGAGATATATATATATATATATATATATATATATATAATACAAATATATACAAACTTCTTTGCTCTAAAATGCGCAGTGCATAACTCATTTCTCAATTTTTTTGATTTCGAATAATTCAATCTCAATCCTGTATATCTATATTTGAGCAAATTACAATAGTTTATGCCAAAAAGGTAATTTATTTAAAAAAAAGTGCTTTTAGACTAATTTTGAGTCGCTGAACACCTGTTCTGGAGTTTTTTGCAATAACTGCAAGAGGGCCTCGAAAACAAGGTTTTTGCCTATGTCTCGAAAACGCTTCTTTGGAATAATAAATGAAAATCATTTTCGTTTTCAGCGACCCAAAATTTGTTTAATGAAAAGCGAGTACCAAATTTGGTATTATTGGTCTGATATATATGTACCTATCTGTTTTTAAGTGGGCAGTGACCCACCCATTTTTTAAATTTTTCCCTACCCAATCCTAAATTAAATTGAGTCACTAAAATATCGCATTTCTTTATTTTCGTAAAATATCGTCATGTAGCCTAGTTTCATTTCGATAGTTGTCTTTATATTTACTCGCCGGATGGACGGACAGGCAGACATAGCTTAGTCGCGCTCTATTTTCATTCCAAACATTTGCGTAAGTACAGGGTGGCCCAAATGAGACCTAGTGATGTTAAATACGTGTAACTCTTGTAATAACGGTTTTTTTAAATGATTTATTTTTATATGTTAAATACATTTTATGAAAATTTAACGTGACTATGTGTGAAATATGACATCAGACAAATGACCACCATTTTGCTCGATACAGGCATTGGCTCTTTTTAGCGCATTCTGCATTACACGGCGTAATGTTTCTGGTTGCAGGCGCCGTATTTCGTCTCGAATATTCTGCTTGAGCTGTCCAAGTGTCTGTGGTTTGTTAACATACACTTTGTCTTTTAAATATCCCCATAAAAAAAAATCGGGCGCAGTTAAATCTGGTGAACGAGGAGGCCAAGGGAAATCTGAATTTCTTGAAATTATGCGTTCACCGAAAAATTTCACGCAGCATGTCCTTAGTTTGCCTAGCAGTATGCGCAGTGGCTCCATCTTGTTGAAACCACAAATTAGGATGTTGCTCCACCATTGGCCGCAAAAAGTTGTCGATCATTGTTCTGTAAGAAGCCCCGGAGACCGTTTCTGGCGTTTCATCCTCATTCTCAAAGAAATATGTGCCGATGATTTTTGTGGTCATAACACCGCACCAAACAGTGCATCTGATTGGGTGTGACTGATACTGATGTATTGCCCTTGGATTTTCGGAGCCCCACAACCTACAGTTTCTTTTATTCACATAACCACTTAAATGGAAATGCGCTTCATCCGTCATCAAAAGATTATTTAAAAACTCATTTTGTGGGGCTAATTGTGTAAAGCGAATAGCGTATTGTAGTCGTGGTTGGGGGTCTTGCGATAGAAGCTATTGCCCAATTTGAACTTTGTATGGATACATCTTAAGATTCAACTTTAAAATTCTCTGTAATGTTGTTCTGGGTATACCCAATTGGCCGGAACGGCGACGAGTTGAGGCAGATGGATCATTTGCAACACTCTGCTGCACAGCTTCCACGTTGTCTTCAGTACGAATATTTCGGTGAGCACCGACCGTCCAGGCGGCAACTGAACCCAGTTCCTCAAAACAGCGAACTAAACTTGTAATCATGGAAGATGTGGGTGCTGATCTTACGTTAAAAAAACGGCGATAATTTCGCTGCGTCAGAACAATTGATCGTTGAGAAGAAAAATAAAAACTGATAATTTTAATGCGTTGTTGTGGACTGTACGTATTCATTTTAAATTTCCAAGAGTTCAGTTATAATCTGCAAAATGAAAAAATAAATTATGCTAAAAAATATAAAAGTTATTTGTGTTTCACATCAGCTGGTCTTATCTGGTTCACCCACTTGGTCTGGTGAAATATTTTCTGTTTGTATGTTACCATGTCCTCAAATGCATTCAGAATAGGTTCTAGACTGTCTCAAAAAACAACACTAAAGCATAACTTTTACGATGGAAGCAGAAAACGAAGCAAAAATAAACTATTTGGATCTGGCATTCAAGTTAAACAAAATGCTTGAAAATATTAATTATGAAATTTATAGGAAACCAACAGTCTTTTTTAATTTTTTTTAGTCACACATTCCTTGGTTTTGCTTTGAGTGTAACAGCGCTGAAGTTTCGTCGTGAACTTACTTTAGATTTAAAATGCGTCCAACTGTTCTCAAAGTGGATTAGCTCGGGTGAATTACGCACTCTAGGAAGGATCGAATCTGTGGAGCAAATCAGTTGTTCGGCGGGGGCGCTCCATCGTGAATATGTTAATTTATATTGGACTGCTGGACGGTTGAAAGTTGCGATTTTTGATACAAAGACATTTTGAAAAGCATTAGTGCACTGGGAACAATTATTTGGCGTTTTTCAAATGTAGTTATCTGCACAACGCTCACACGGACTCACACGGTATACATCACATAAATTGGATGACTAATGTCACTACTTTCAACCGACATTCGGTGCTCAAAATCCTTAAATAATATATAGCCTCATTACTCTGCGTTGATCAGAGATTATTCTTTTTTGAGTAGTATTCTACAAATGACTCTGATTGTAAACGTTTGCATGATTTTCACCACTCGGGCAAGAGTAGCTGAACTTGAGTAAGCCATTTTTTTCCTATTCTTCTGTAGGACACACTTTTTTCACTGTTTTCATTCGATTTGTCAGATTTTTTGTCCATTTCTTGAAAAATATTTTCTCGAGGATTAGCTGAGAAAACTGCAGATAATTTCCATATAAATAGAAATAGGCTAGAAAACAATACTTTGAAAACTATAAAATAATAGATATTCTTTCTAATCTAAAACCCTACAATTCTGTCCACTCTATCACACAATTCGTTTCAGATCGGTCAGGAACTTAGAATGAGCACTTCCAGCTCAAATAGAAATTTTAATATGACTTCACATTTTTGTTCCGTTTGTATTGGCGGGATACGGTGGTACTCTTCACGGCAAATATGACGTGTTTTGTTTTCGGCGATGAAGACTTTTGAATTAAATTCAAATGCTTAATTTACATAACTTTAAACTGAACATGTATATTAATTAATTTCGTATAGGTAGTCGCCGCAATTGGCGCCTAAACGGGTCACCAAATTTTCTCGCTAACGGTGCGCGCAATGATTTTTTCCAAGGCGTACGTAATTCTCCTTATTGCTGATATAAACTAATGACTCTACTTAAACTTAGATAAAATAATCCAGGGCAGAATGCAGTAACCAAATCTTAAGTGTTTCCCTTGCTAAGGCTTATGGGCTATTGAAGTCAAGTCTTTAGTTTCAGAGCACTGGTCCAAAAAGAGATATGGTTTTTTTTGGATCCAATAATATTTTTTATGCCCAAATACAAGTCCTTGTCGAATAATAAACAAAACGCCACCTACAATAATATGGAAGTGTTTAAAATTAAAGTTTCCACTATCAAGGAAGCCATTTTCATGCAAATTATATAAAAAATATATATGTTATGGTTAGAAGTATCTCTATCCCCAAAACTTTTGGACTAAAAAAAAAAAAATCCGGAATGGTCGATTTTTTTTTCAAATGAAATAAAAGTGTAAAAAATCCATTTTTCTAACGACTTTTATTATAAAAAGTATAAAACTCCGAGTCACCATCGTAACCACTATATGTATTCTGATATAAAAAGAAGAAAGAACTAAATTGTGTATTGTGTATTTATCGCAAAATAAGCTTCGAACATAATTGCATTGGTTTCATTCATAAAACAGATAGGTTTTAAGAGCTGTATAGATTAAAATTTTTTATAAAAATGTCAGTTTTTAAAGCAGTTAAAGCCTTTTTATTTTTTTGCAAATTTGGCTGCACGTCTAAAACTGATGTTAAAACTATTCCTTTTAAAACATAAAATTGTAGCTAATCATAAACTTATTTTTTCCATTGCTAAACCTGAAACTTTTTCCTTTAAGAAATTAAAAATTTTGAAATTACCACTGCTAAAGATCAGCCCTTTTTGTTTGATATATTTGAATCACTTAAGGTTGGCAAATACTGGCACTCCTGGCAATTCCTTTAACTCCTTTATCATGCTACATATTTATATCACCGCAACGCATCTGCCTGAATAAGACATAAACAAATTGTAGCTCATTCATTCACGTGTACTTACCACTTTTTTTTGTTAATTTTAATTTGCGTTTTTTACCGTTTGTATTCGCAACACTTGCAATCGTTGGCAGTTCAGCTGCCAGCCACGGAATTTAATCAAAAAATAAAATCTGATGTCCACAGCAGGACTACTTTACATATAAGAAGTCACAGGTATCGCGCTGTTCTGCCAACATTGTTTATAAACAAAATTAATTATGGCAATTTATTAAACAATATATCGCATACATACGCACTATGTGAAGCAAGAAGTAATGGCAATTTATTGAAAATATTTAATATCAATATACTCATAATGCGTATATCTGTTTATGCATATTATTAAGTTTATGGCTTTTCTTCAGTTTTGTAATTTTGTGGTGGCAAACCATGAACGTGTGTGTCAAGCTTCAAAAAGTGTAATATGTTTTTTACATTATAAAAAAGTTTTTAGTTTTATGTTAACTCAAACAAAACGATCTAATTCGAACATGAAAAGCGGATGACCTATAAGACCTTAAAGCAATACAAATATTTCCTTTAAAGAAAGCCCCTGAATGAAATGGCTGAGCTTTATGATAATTTACGGTCAGTGAAAATTAAACATTGAACAAAATTTTTCTTAAGGAGTTTTTGCGAATATCTGTGAAAGTAATTTTAACGGCATGCATTGCGGTTTGTTTTCAAAAGTTTCTTATTTGAACAACAAAGTAAAGAGTTTATATCTGAGAACTATTATTATATTTATATCTTATATTACTTTATTTTACTGCACTTTTCAGAGATGGCGCTTTAGTAACATTTCCATATCCTCAAGTAAATAGTCAGTATTTTTCCCGGCAAAATGCCTCTAACCTCTTCACCATCAGTATTAATTTTGTTTCTTCGCAAAGCAGATTTTAGTTTAGTGACAAAAAAGTAGTCGTTTTTAGCTAAGTCCAAACTATATGGGGTAGTCGAGGTCAGTCGAGCGTTGTCTTGAAATTAAAAGACTCCTCACCTCAATTTTCTTCGACTTTTGCATTAAAAGCAGCTCTCAATTAGGATAATATAAAAGCTAATCGTCCCTTACTTCGAAATCCCAAAATATTATATCCACAATATAAAGAAACTAACTACCCCACTTTACTCGCTCTTGTTGATTTTAACAGCGGAAAGAAGTTCTAATTTTTTTTTGTTATGGGAAAGTAAAGAAAAATCCAGTATAGATTATGCAATGTATATGAAACAGCATATGCCAAGCACTAACGTTGGTATTATGTTGTGAATGTGGCTTGGGGTGGGTGTTAGAGTCTTGTTCATTTTCCATAAATAAAATCATCATCGTTCAAATGAAGTGCATACATTTTTGAAGATTCTTTGAAACTTACATATATTTGTTATGTACTTGTTGTAATTCCCACCGATTGACAGTGAGAATTGTACGTACAATTTGTTAGTGTATGAAACAGCATGTGCCAAGTACTAATGATGATCTTATTAGAGCATTAGAAAAAAAATCCTAATTCCGTGTTTTTTTTTTTACCCAGTATCTCCCATGATTGATTGACCCAAGATGTTTTGAAATAAACCCTAAAATTGATTTGCTTGTTATGAGTCCAGCTTCTTGCTGGGAATAGATTTCAACAATATTATTCAATTTGGAATGTGTCTTAAACAGAGCGTTATAGTTTTCTCCATTTTCCATAAATAACATCTTCATCTTCAAAATAAAGTGAAGACATTACTGGAGAGCCTTAGAATAATATATGTTAAGCATGTGCCCGCCTCCTTTTTTGAAAATTACATACTATGTATCAAGGCGAATTCATATAAGGTGATGTTGAGAAAGTAGCTGAGTGAATTTGAATACTTTACTGAATGTCAAAACTATGTGTATTTTGTAATTTTCACCGATTCTCACTGTCATTTTTTTATTGTTGTTCGCTCAAAACTACCTGGTATTACATTTGTGCTCCATATGGCATCCAATTTGCCTAAGCATTTTTTTACTTCAAAAAAAGTATAATTCTAAATTTTTCAAGGTGAACTCAATTTACAAAAAAAATTGAATGACAAATTTGAAAATTCAAAACAATATTTCAGTTAAGGGTTAACAAATTTGAAGAAATAAAAACTACGTAACAAAACTACCGAATGACAACATTGTCTCTATTTCCCACACTTTGTGTCTAGGCATAATATTGAAAATGTAAGCTTTTCCACTTCAAGTTATTGAATAATTGGCATTAATTAAAATATTATTTTTTATCTTACAGAGTATTGTAGCCAAAAATATAGAAATTTTTAAGGCACTTCGGAAATGTGTGATATGTTATACAGGATTTTTCTTTTAATTACAATTAAGTACAAACCGTTTTAAAGATTCAAAACTGAAAAATATGTTTATCACCAAAATATGAAACCAAAACTTACCCAAGGCAGACAAAAAATTTCAAAATTCTGACGAATTGAGTAGATTTTGGAATGTTCGCATACTAGGTCGAAAATAAAAAATGGTTAAAAAATTAGTGATTTGCTAACACATGGCATGAAAGAATATGTAAAACCCGAAAAATTCATAGCAATAATATGTTTGTAAATTTTATTAAGACGGCATTATAGAGATATACTGAATAAATGTAAAAGAACGTAGCTAAAAATGTAAACTCCAGTTCAAGAAGAAATAAAGTTTACTGGGGATTTGAGAACACTCTATTACGAATTTTATATACCTACTTAGTTCTATTCAATTGATCACCGTCGCATTTCTCAGCATTTCTTATGCGAAAAGATCATTATTGCCCAAAATATCTGTCAGTTTCGCTTCACGTTTTTATTTCTTCAATAATAATCAATTTCGGCACTAAGTACAAATAAGAAACCAGACGATTTGAAGACGTTAGATTGAGGTTTCAGGGATCTGCAAAAAAAAAATATGTTTTAAAATATTTCGAAATTAACGCCGTAGCCGAGTGTGTGCGTGAAAAGCAGGTATTGGTTTCAAACTCCACGAAAATATTATACAATTGAATGTGGGGTAAAGTTAAGCTCAACTTTGGCACAATCTTGAGATATCCATGAAAAATTAGAGGAAAAAGTCTTCTAATCACCTAAGATAATTCTACATTTATTGTTATTTTAATATAGAAACTATTTAATTTTAAGGAAAAGGCAAACAAAACTTTCGTAATGATTTTTTAATATTTTTATTGTTTTGCTAAGCCAACAGTTTAACCATTCGTCTCTCTCTCTCTTTCTCCCTACCATTTCCAGGTCACAATTACCTTGAAAGATGTTAACGACGAAGCGCCGAGTTTTACATCGTCAAACGAGACATCTGTGCTGGAAAATATCACGCCAAATACTGTAGTTATGGTCGTCAAGGCCATAGATCGTGATGAAGGACGAAATGGCTACATTGAATATCTGCTCAAAAACGGCGTACCTGCCACCAACTCCGACTACGATGACGAAGAGAGTCTTCCCTTCACGCTAGGCTCTGTAGATGGCTTACTCCGCGTTGCCGGGCGTTTGGATCGTGAATTGCGCGCCAGCTATTTGCTCAATATTACCGCACGTGATCGCGGTGAACCACCACAATCCACACAAACCCAAATCACCGTACGCATACTAGACGAGAATGACAATAGTCCCATCTTCGATCCCAAACAGTACTCGGCATCGGTACCGGAAAATGCCAGCATTGGCGCAATGGTACTGCAAGTTGCCGCGACCGATATAGATGAGGGCGCCAATGGACGTGTACGCTTCTCAATTGCCGCTGGCGATGATAATCGCGATTTTAGCATAAGCGAAGATTTAGGTATGGTACGCGTAGCGAAAAATTTGAATTACGAGCGCAAATCTCGTTATGTGCTGACGGTGCGCGCTGAAGATTGTGCCGCCGATGTTGTGGCTGCAGCCACACAACTGCAGGGGGGCAAAGCGGGCGTTACGAGTGGAGCGGCTGGTGGTGGCGGTGGCAGCGGTGTGGGCAATAGTGTTGGCAGCGGCGGTGGTGGTGTTGGTGGTGGTGGTGGTGTCGGTGTTGGCGCGGCAAAGCATGCTGTGGAGCAGCGTGAGACGCGCTACGATACCGCCGAACTGACGATCATCATCATGGACATCAATGACAATCCGCCAACATTCCTGCACTCCCCCTACCTGGCTTATGTGATGGAGAACATAATACCGCCTAATGGTGGCTATGTGCTGACAGTGGAGGCCTACGATGCTGATACGCCGCCGTTTAACTCGCAAGTGCGCTACTTTCTGAAAGAGGGCGATACAGATCTATTTCGCATAAATGCATCGACAGGCGAAATATCGCTGCTGCGGGCGCTGGATCGTGAGGCGAAGGCTGAGTATACGCTAACGCTAGTCGCCATGGATACAGGTGAGTGTTTTCTGCAAAGCATAAAATATGAAAAATATGTTTATGAATGCAATGTGAAAAGACACGATTGCGACGCGTCCAAGTGAACGCTCGATTCATGGGGGGTGATGACGGCGGCTAGGGCAAAGCAGGCAGATCGTCGTCTCCTTGCGAAGCATGCAAACACTGAGTGTGCACGAAAGATAATCTTAATGTTTTGGAATTTGAGCTGCAGCAGTATGGGTTGCATAGCAGCGTTCAGACGAAGTGAGGCGCTTGGCGGGCAGGCAGCTACACAAACTGCTTCTGGGCATTCCCGGTTGGTAGTGTGCGCGCTCAGCACATGCGAGTGTATACGTTATGGCCAAATGATCATATCAACTTGGTTGGGGCTTTTTCGGTCAAGCTGTTGCTGTTGCTCTTGCTGGCCAAGCTGGCAGCCATTTCATATGCAAAATATACCATCTTTTTTTTCGAGAATTTTACGGCATGTTGCAAGAACATGTGTTTGCAACTGAATTTAAATGTTTCGACTTACATGTAGTAGATGTGTATGCAATGGGCAAAGAGGGTGTTGCTCTGCACTGGCCACAAACAAAAACAGCCACGATAGCACCTTCACCTTACCACACATTTTTGTTTAAATACTTGTTGTTAGTGCTGTTGTTGTTCCGGTTGTTTTGCAAACGCCCTAGATGGCACTGAGCAAAAAAAAAAACAAAAACTTGCCCCTACCGCTGGTTTGTGTTAGGTATTCGCTTACCTCATATTTGGTTGTTGTGGCATCTTCCGCTACAGCTGCACCTTTCTTTCTTGGCAGCTCACACTGGCCTACCATCTCAGTCTCAGTCTCAGTCTCAGTTTCATTCATTATCCGAACTCTTGTTGTTGTTGTTTTGTTGTTGTTGTTGTTGTTTCATTTAATGTTGTTGGTGTTGTGGTTCGGTTATTGTGCCCCTAAAGAAAATACATTCTGATAATTACAGTAATTTGTTAATGTTACACTCATGATTCTTTTTACTGTTGCGACTGCGACTACTCCTGCTTATTCTGTCGTCTTCTTCTTCTTATTTGCCAGCATCTGTAGGTTGTGTACGCGGCAATCACAGCGATTATATTATGTTGCATCAAAAATGTGATACATATCCACAAGCCTATACTTAGGTAGGTACATATGTATGTACTTACTTAGATATTATGCCAATGCGCTTGATTGCTTACGTTCGTTCACATGTATGTAGGTGTTTTGTTTCAAATGCCAACTTATATTGTTGTTGGTAGTGAAGGGCAAAACATGATTTTATATGGCTTTCCTTGTTCGCATATTCATTTCTAACCTCATTTCTAATATTCGCAATGTAATGGGAAACTTGCAATCTGAGTAGTAACTTTAGTTTTATAAGGCATTTACTGTTGTTAATTAAATTTTATAAACATATTCAACTATTACTTAACACTTTCGAATGCCTAAGAGAGAGTCACAAACGCAGCGAAATTTTTAGGCTATTGCGGTATTATTAGTATTTTTTAAATACAGCTATTCGATAGCAACAGCCCGGACACAGTGTTGTAATTTATAGCTCATTCTTAGCTGATGAGCAAATTACTATGAATCTTAGTAATTTCGCCTGTAAAATCTGTCAATAAATGAAGATGAAATGAAGTATTTTATGATAAATCAAGAACGAATTCACGAACAAATCAATGTCGGCTCTAAATTTTTTCAATAATAATCGAAAAATTTGTTCTCCCATAACCAAACTGATTGACGCATTTGGAAATATTAGTTTTCACTCAACTGTTCCCTGATTTTTACTGCAACTAGGAGCACGATGCAGAGAAAAGAAGGTGATGACAAAACCACTTCCGTTACTTCGTATTTGCCTCGTTTGAAGCATTGACGTCACAAATGGCTATTAAAAAGTTGATTTTTCTTAGTTTTGAGTGATTTCTACAAAAAGTTAAATACAGTATTGTTGCAGTTGCAGCGAAAATAAACGCTCAAGTGCAGTTATCACCTTCCTTTTCTTATCGCTATTCCTGTGGTATGAACATCTGTGACGTGTACGCTACCGGCGTTATAGTAATCTGGTTGTCTATCATTCTTGATCTAGGAGCTGTCTTTCATGATCGTAAATTTAGAAAAGGATTTTACCACAATAAAATTTAAATATATAAAAAATGTACATAATCTCTCACATTTTTTCCTTTGAACAAATAACTAAGCAAGGCTGTGACTACAGAGCTGTCAATACAAATTGGGAATGAGTGTGGACGCACTTGGCTAGTGCGAAATAATTTTAACGAAGATAAGTAATTTACGTTGTACTGTGCTCGGTATATAAGCCCCAAGCTCGATTCTTTTGTGTAGCCTCAAAATTGGAACAAATTGTTAAAATACATGTAGCGAACCTTAAACAATTTGGGCGAGATTTTTTTTGTTGAAAATTTCCTTTTTTGATGCATAAATGTTTCTAGTGCATCTAAATGCAATTCTGCATCAAAAAAAAAACTTAAAAAAAATATCGCTTACGTTTTTTTCGCGGTTAGGGCTCGATATGTCCGAACAAAATGAAAAGTTAAATCATAAACAGTAAAATTTCATGGAAACTTTTTTCGTAGAACATTTAACCCATTAACGCCCAACTAAAGCTATCGTTTTGACCCTTACTTCATGAGATCACTCAAAATATAAATTTATACAGTCGTCTATGGGAAATTTTTCGAAGGGTTTTCTCAACCCCAATCTTTAATAAAGATGTATTCTTGAAATATCCAACATTTATTTATGCTCTCCGTAATTAAAATTAACATTACAAGTTAACAGAGCTGTTTCCTAATTTTTATATGCAATTATTTGTTATTTTATTTTATGTAGATTTTTTTATGAGAAATAATTCTCTTGTACATTATAACTCACTAGCGCCTTTCCAAATTGGTTTTTTGAAGGGCTTCTTGAAGTAAGAATCGAAAGGGAACTGTTAGCTGAGAGCTGATGGGTTAAATTATATTATTCGATCAGCCATATATTATAGGTATATTTTTTCCAATTTTTAAAAAACAACCTAAGCCGCGGCAAGAAAGTTTAGTTGGCTATAAAATAAAATCCAACAAACTTTGTCAAATAAATCGAATGTTTTATTATTGAACTGGCTTGAGTTTCCATAAAATTGTCGTCAGTTTTCCAAGTCACACAGAATGACTAATGCGAAAAATATTTTATCAATATAAGAGATAATTTTGGAGTTTGGAGGCTTTGCTTTATTGAAATTTGTTTCTTTATAACAGTTAATGTTAAGTGATATCCATTAACCTTTATGTGTGTGGCAAGGTATCTGGATGTGTAAACGTTTATTTTCAGTAAGATAAGACTTGGAGAGCTGAAAGTGTCTGAGAACTCTAAAGCAACTGTTATTTCTCTATTTCAAAAAATCTGATGGCCCCAAGTGCGAAGATGGGTCAGATAATTTTACTTATTTTACCCTGGTCCATGTGTCAAGTTAACCGCATGAAGTAAATGCATTTCTAAGAACTTTTTCAGGCCTATTCTGCAGCGGTAACAAAACTATCTTACCTACTTACTTAATTGGCGCTATAACCGCCTAAGTGATTTTCACCGCGTTCAACAAATTGCTCCTTCTTCCTGCTAACTGGCGCCAATTGGAAATACCAAACGACGTCAAGTCCCTCTTCGCTTGGTCTTTGCAACGCAGAGACGGCCGTCCTCTTTCTCTACCGCGTTGAATACTTTCAGGACTGGAGCATTTTCGTCCATTCAGACGACATGTCCCAGCCAGCGTAGCTGCTGTATTTTAATTCACTGGACAATGTCTATGTCGCGATAAAGCTCATACAGCTCATCGTTCCATCGTCTGCGGTATTCGCCGTCGCAACGCCGTAGAGGTCCATAAATCTTTTGGAGAATCTTTCTCTTGAGCACTCCAAGAGTCGTCTTATCCACGCTCTTAGAAAATATTATGCCTGAACGGATCAATTCTGCAACTCGAATTATCTTTTCTATAACCTCGTTTGGTCTCAAAAGGCTCGGAGAGGTCGTTTCCAATACCGACAGAGCTGGTGGTGTTGCTCAACGTTATTTTACATAACCGTATCAGTTTTCCAAGGATACCAAATTCAAACATTGCAGCAAATAGGCAGCTTCTTTTAGTGCTATCGAAAGCGTATTCGAAGTCGGCAAAAGATGGCAATCGTCTTTTCAGGGGCCTTTTCCATGATTTGGCGTATCGTGAATATTTGGTAGATCGTAAATTTTACAGGTCTAAAGCCACACTGATGAGGTCCAATCAGTTCGTTCACGGTGGGATTCAGTCATTCTCACTTAAATTCCACTTAGCTGGTATGCGTTCGTCAATTGCCGTTCGATTTTCGTACAGGTCAGTTAACGGTAATTTGACACCGTCTTCATTGATTGGAGGTTCGAGTTCATCATCTTTGATGTTTTCCGCGCCAGTACCATTATGCAGCGTGAAGATGTGCTCCCTCCACAGTTTGAGTGTACTCTGGATGTTGTCGCCGTCATCAGGTCGCCGTTTTCATTCCTGCAGGAAATTGCCCCGGCCTTGAATCCTTCTGTAAGCCGTCGTACCTCCTGACAAAATTTTCGGTGATTTTTCGTATCGCCTAGCATCTGAAAATACTCGCACTTGCGCATCTCGGCCTCCCGTACAATTCGTGTTGCGCCCGATGGCAGCGTGGCCCTATATGCAGCATTTTGCTTATCCATGGCAGCCAGGCATTCCTCAACAATACTGCCGTTACCGGTTTTGACAACTTTTACAGCCTTTTTCGTATTCTATGCACACTTATTAGCGGTGAGTTTTGTTTGTTACCTTCATATTGGGTGGTAACAACGTGGTAATAGCGACGAAATAGATGTTTATTTCTTTCTTGGTGTTTGAAAGGGATGTTTCAAACATATTTATCGTCGGCGTGAAACAACAAAACACAAATAGTAAAAGGTTTAAAAAAAATAAAAAATTTTAAACTCATTTACAAATTGTATGTAAAAATGGCGACAGTGCCCCGTGAAGTAGGCAATAATTGGCATTTTTATTCTACCAACTGTTCACAGCGTTACCATTTACACCAGATTTGCAGTTGCTAGAAGTGGTTACAACTTTCGGTTAATAAAGTTTATAAAATTATTTTTATTGGTAAAAAAAAAGATTTCGGTAACATGCAGAATTGGCCCGTAAGGGTACAACACATTCGCTACGCCGCAGTGGCAAAGATAATAAGATAATCAGAGCGTCCCATAATCATGCGGTTTAGGCTGACAACAAAACCGAATCAAGGGCCGATGAACAGCTGATCGGCGAAAAAGCGGGCTATGAAATAACTGCCAGAATCAGTGAGTTTTCCAATTGGGCGGAGAAAGAGAGTAAATGTTTTTTTTTGCTAAGAAATCATCAGATTTGGATTAAAATATTTAAAAAAAAACCGGTGTATTAAATTTTGAACGATAATTGTGCTCAATTTCACATTCAGTTAATACGTTTATTTAAAAAACGCCATTAACAGTGTCGATTAAAAGTTTTATTTTTGACACAACTGGATATAGATTGATTCTTAAATGCTTCCTATATTTATATATATATACATTTATATATATATTCATATGTAAAACCAGTATATTGGCATTATTAGTTATTGAAAACAGATATATTTCTTTGATATTTTAATTTTGTCATGTTGATCCCATATTTTTTGATATTTTTACGCAATCCTATATATTCCTCTTAGTCGGTTTTATTTTTTATTGCTTAAATTTCAACAGTAGTGTCAAAACTACAAAATACCCTGAAAGTTATTTGAAAATTGCCAATATTTACAATTTCCACTGGAAAATGTTATAAAAAATTTGGGTTTTGACAGCGCTCTCACGAAGAAAAGAGTTTCGTATCTATTTATCTATGGCAGCGAGCTGGCACTAATGCTCCACTTCTCGTTTTCTCAGCATCCTACTATACTTATTACGCTTCTTGCATTTGAATGCATTGTTCTTGCAATTTTTATTAATACAAATATTGTTATTATTGTTCTATTGCTTTTACTGCTTTTACTGCTGTTTTGGCAATATTAAACTGCAATGCCTTTCTTATGCTCAACGCTTGCTTATTGCTGCTGTTAGGAGGCATCAACATCTTTGACTTGTTGTTCGAACAACATATTACCATGAGATCACGCGTGAGTGCAAGTAGTTATCATTGGTGGTGTGCAAACATCTGTACATACATAAATACTTGCAGATGTACATAGGTACTTACTTGAGTTTTGTTGTAGCCCGCAGCAGCATTACAGCAATAGTCGAATAGACGGTGGCAAGTTGCAAGTTGTTGTTTTTTTTTTCTTTCCTCATTTTATGCCAACCAACCGCCAGCATTTGACATTGGCAACTAACACGCAGCGTAAAGGCGAGCAGCAGGCTCTACACACAATAGCAATTGTACGTATTATGTAAGTATGTGCCGACATTGGCAATATATTTATGTAGTAAAAATTGTCGGTTGCTCCTCTCAACATCAGCAGCAGTAATCGCTGTTTCGAACGGCTAATGATGACGATGACGTTTAGTAACAACAATAACAAAAACAATGCTTTCACAAACTACATATGTACAGAGAAATTCGTAGATACAGAAAGCTGCTGGTTCTAAGCGTAGCTGTTGGACGCGACGTTAGAGGCAATTGGCAGCTCGGGCCATGGCGTTGACAACATCTTGAGCAATTTTGCGCTTTTTCTACTACATTTTATTTATTTTTCCTCTGTCTTTAAAATTGCATGCATGCATCTTGAACTTTAAGGTGGACCCTAAATGTATGGGAGAAATGAGAACTGGTCTATTTTAAAATCGGGGGCCAATTGAGGTTAGGATAAATTAAAATTTGACACAAATTTGAACTCATTCGTATGAAAATTGCCATGCCACACGCATTTTGAAGTTTTTGCGAAAAAAAATTCGGGCAAGATGAAAAGAAAAATACTCGTAACTACTGAGAACTCATCCCTAGGAAAATTAAATGTAGTACCGAGTGCCATTATTTTTGAATTCCTAATGCTCTTCTAGAACAATCTTAACCTCCATCGCCAATCTTTCATGTGGTGGCCATACATTTCCAGAAAAATACTCACGAAAATTTACAACAACAAAAAACAAGCGTGCACGAGCTAAAGTAAAACGTATGTGGTGATTTTACAAAGGGATATAGAGTTAAACAGAGAATTTTATAAAACATCCCTTTTAGTTTTTTAAATTTTAGATTGAGTGAAAGTTGTAGTAGAAATTAGTAAAAATAATAGCAGGGTTAATAAAAATAGTAGTAGTAATTAGTAGTAGAAATTAGTCAAAAAGAAGTAGTAATTAGTAGTAACCTTAGAAAAAATAGTAGCAGCGTTTGTGAAAATAGTAGTAGTAATTAGTAGTATAATTAAAAAATAGTAGTAGAAATTAGGAAATGCAGTAGTAGAAATTAGTAGAAAAGAACTAATAATTATTAGTAGCATAAGTAAAAATAGTAGCAGCGATTATTAAAAATAGCAATAGTAATTACTAGTAGCACAAGTTAAAACATTAGTAGAAATTAGTAAAAATAGTAGTATAAACTAGTAAAACTAATAGAAGTAATTAGTAGTAGCATTAAGTAAAAATTATAATAGAGATAAGTAAAAAAAGTAGTAGCAATAAATACTAGCATTAGTAAGAATAGCAGCATAAATTAGAAAAAATAGTAGTAGTAATTAGTAGCAGAACAGTAAAAATAGTAGTACTAGTTAGTAATTGTAGTAGTAGTAGTTAACAGTAGTAGTAGAATTTGTAGATGTAGTAGTAGTACTATAATTCAGAGTTGTGGTAGTAGTCGTAGTAGTAATTAGTAGTAGTAGTAGTAGTAGTAGTAGTAGTAGTAGAAGTGGTGGTAAACAAATCCCGAACTACTTGTCCTCAAATGGCTCTGAACTAGTGCCGAAATGGTCCCTGATGTTTGTACATACATACATACTCATTTATATGTCGCTACTCTCATGTTCTGACTTCGTGACGCGACGTAAAAAATCACTACCGCTAAAAAAGCTTTACTTCAAAAAGTATCGTATATTTAAATGCGGAAAGCTAAAGATTTTGTTTTTGTTTTCGAACGTGTTTTGTTTGCTACAGATAGCGCGTTCAACATCTTCAGAGCCATCGGAGCAATCGTCGTCATGGTTTTCTTCTCCAGTCCCTTCTTAACATTTTTATTCGTTTTCTAGATGGGCTTTTCTTTTCATTTTAAAGGCTTCTTCTCCATCATTTGCGCAAATAACAGCTAACATTTTCCGTTTTATATTGGACGAAACATTTGCTTCAAAGAAACCTCCTTCGTACTAAGTACATACTACATGTCCGATGAGCTTTGTTACCATTGTTTTCGACAATTTTTTATCCAAGTCAGCATATGAGGGAAGTGCTTTCAAAAATTTGAAATCTTCATTCGGTGCTTTGAGAGCTTCAGTACAGGTATACCATATTTAAAGATACTTAACAAATAAACAAATAATATACACTCAATAAATTCCCTTGAAAATCCATCGTGCATGTTGAACTGGTATGAGTCATTTAAACTTGTAATCGCACAAACCCCCGCCAAAGAATTTAACGACCAGTTCCAATAGTAACAGTCGTTGTCTTTTCTGTAATTGGGGCATGCAAAAAATAAAAATGTCATCAGTCGCAGTTTTGAGTTTCGACGCAACATTCTCATCGCTCACCCCACTTTCGAATTCGGTGCGATTGAATTTTTCACATTTTATCTGGAAACGGCAAAACAGCGGCGCATCTGGTGCAAATGTTGCCCCATTTTTTTCTTCGAATACTGATCTTAGTTAGTACCAATTCGTAGACGTGATGTCTACTCAGCAGATACAGCAAGTCCCTCTCTAATAAATAGCTGCTCAAGTGGAACTGTAGCTCCCGGAAATTTGCCGGTATTTGAAGATATCGTATTCAAAGATGTGGCTTCACATCGTTTCGAAATGTTTCTTTCTGCCAGTAATTGGGGAATTGCCACTGTAATGATGTTTGCCTTTTCCACAATCTAGTTTTGAAACCCCTAATATTTGTTGATTGCAATGCAGTGTTCTTTTTTCGAATTGACATTAGAGCGAATATCGAGCGATAAATAAGTTATCGAAAATCTACAGTTGAATGATGTTTATTGACCCGTTAAAGGTGGGTTGTTGGTACAAAATATTTTTGGTTTACGATTCGTAATTTTTCTAAAATCGAGAAAATTCGTTTAATTACGTAAGGGGTCCCCATGAAGGATTGACGATGGAAGTTAAGTTTATTCTAGAAAAGTATTAGAAATACTTCTACATTTACTTGAATTTACTTCTCTAGCAATGACTGCTGAGTAGTTACAAGCGTTTTTCTTTCCATTATGCCTCCATTTCGTTCCCAGCAACTGCAAAATGCGTGCGGCACGGCAATTTTCAACCGATCAAGCTCAAATTTTTTGCCAAATTTTTTTTTACTCTGTTTTGGAAAATCGGAAATAAAAAACTAAGGACCACCTTATTGAACTTCTATGTACATATGTGTATTGGCACACATACCTTTGTATTTGGTATCTCTATTGTTAGTGCTGTTGTGCATTTTTTTCGCTGGTCACTCGCTGTGTTTATGCTACTGTTGCTGATCGATGTCTTGAAAGCGACCAAGTTGCCAACACAATAAGTATCGGTCGCATGCGGCGCAAAGAAATACGAGTACATGCTTGCATACAAACGAAGATATACACACGTATACGAGTATTAGAGTGCAACAGTCACTATGAAAAAGAACGCAATACCGTTTTTCCATCTTAATAAAAAAAAACCATTATATTCTAGGACGTCAACCAACATATTTCGGGAAAATATTAAGATTTACTTGAGTTGGCCGACTTGAAAATACCTCCAAAAATGGAGTTCTGATAAGGTTAGGGTTTTTATAAATAAACATAGTTGTTTGACAGTGTCCAAAAAAAATTACATCATTTCATAAAATATTTTATGCTCAAACAAAAATATTTAAAAGTTTTCCCAACGGAATCATAAAAATGAAATTTTTCCTGCATCGTTTAGGTTCCAACTATTTTTTTCGGATTCAAAAGTTCTCCCTTTGACTAGTCGGATGTGTTTGTCAGCCAAGTCGTTTCTGTTTTAATTTTCATAATATTGGGAAGATTTATAAGTCTTCATTGCTTTAATCTGAATTTAAATAGTTTTATAAATCTTATATATTCGTTCAACACTTAATACATATTTGAAAAACATTATATTAATATATTGGTGCTATTAAATTAATGATTTTCAAAGAAATATTTTATTTGAATCGGAGTTTGCTACAGAATCTGTGACTGATGGCAACATCGATACCCCGATACGATCAACGATAATATCACAAAAGATTTTATTATGATAACTTCTTAAAAAAGTAAGTTTGCTTAGAGTCAAGCTTTTGCTGAGAAACATAATAGACGTCGACTCGGAATGAAAACTATCTAAATCTATTCGAGCTCACTCGAAATCAAGAACATCAAAACTGAATCGAGGCGAAATTGCATCGTTTTACTTTTTAAACAGGAAGCGAAATGTAGAAGAAGCCTGATTCTGTCATTTTCCTTATTTTTTTTGCAAATCTCATTAATATGAATCCGTTCCTGCTCTATAATCTCAGGTAGTTAATATTTCCAATACTTTCCTAATAAAAACTGATCTTAAGCTCAAAAATTATTGTTGATATAAATAAATCAGGCTACAAATTAATATTAATAATACAATTTATTTATAAAACAAAGCTTCTTTTGTAGAGGAATTTTCAAATCCATCTAGCTCACATGAATCTTGCTTTTGTTACGAGATATTCTGTCGCAAATCTTTAGGCATAATCAATTTAATGATTTCCGTGAAAAAGCCGCAACTTTTTTTGGTGAACCACCCTAATGTGCATATATGTGTATGTGTATTTACTCGCTCTGAGGAAGCTACCCCTTAAGTAGATAAATAAGCGGACAGTTCAACGCTACAACACTCGTGCTTACGTGTATACTTAGGTACTACATATGTTTTGCACATACTTACAAATAAAAGAGTGCTTAGTGGGAAAACTGGGAAGTTAATTGTTTCATATTTTTACGAGTATATGACCTCTTGCTTTTGGTTATTCATAACTTTTAATAAAAGAAAAATTATCACAATTACAATATTAACATCATTGCGTTACATAAACCAAGTAGAAATTTTTGGTTATTTGCTCATTTTTGATATAGTAAATCAATTATGAAACAAAGTTTATCCATTGTGTTGGATATGACTTAAAAATTGTATATTTGATTCTAATTTCTCGCAAATAAATAACTGCATAAAAGCTACATGTTGTTATGCCGATCTCTCTGATCAAGAAAATGCTATAATGTATGTATGTATATTTTTTAAGTGTTTTGTATGAACTTTGTTATAAGACGTCGCAATAAATAAATAAATAACAACAATAATTTTATGAGCTCAAGATCATTTTTATTTATTTGGTAGATAAATTTTTAGTTATTTGAAAAAGCGGCAATCAAATGCATAGAATTTAGAGCTGCTATTTCGGAGCTCAACACATCTCCTCATCAGGCTATAGGATATATAGGATTCGAATCCACGTCTTCTTCCTCGGCAAGTTTAATATATTTTTATTATAACTTATTAACATTTTCCGGAAGCGACAAGATCGGTTCGCATATAGCTGCAATACAATGGATTGTTCTGCTATGAGATTTTTGGTTAAAACTCCTATTCTAAAGCTGCTAAAAATATTGATGTAAATTGGAACGATTTTGAAGCAATATAGCATTGCAGCTGTTCTTGTGATGCTTACTTTCCAAAATTGAATGTTTCAATAATCAGCCGTCAATAGTGCTGTCAATAATTTTATTTTCACCACAAGGTGAACTTTTCTTGTTACAAAGTTGCCAAAATGCCAGTTACAAGTATTGGTTACAAAATTGTAACAAAATTGGTGACGAAAAGGTGACAAATTCTTGTAACCAAATCGTTAGAATAGCCCGGTTAGTATCCTCTTAGCAGGATTATGGTCGGTTAGAATATAACTGGCGGCGACTGGAATAACCAAGAAATGCAAATTTCTTCTCCATCTGGTCTTTCTTCCTCTCCCACCACCAGCGGGTACCGCGTTGAATACTTTCAGAACTGGAACATTTGTATCTTATATAGATATATTCTAGTAAATTTGGAAAGGTGGCATTTATTTTGTTATTATGCTGCTACTAAGGTCTTTCCTATCTTTAATTTTGTAAGATCCTCAGTAATCATTTAAAGAGAAATATTTCATCAAAAATAGATTAGAGCTTTTTTCCAAAAGTATATTCATATTACCAGAGAACTTGTAAGAAAGAGCCCCTCTGCTCTAAATATAGCAAAATATGGTGTAATTTGTTTTAATTGGTATGGTAGAATTAAATTCAGTACTTTTCGAAGGTGAATTCTCTCGATTGCACCCGCAAATTTTGTTGATGAAAAAGCTCTTTCAACATTTGCGCCTTCTCATTTCTTACAAGTTCTCTGATATTACTGGCCTGGAAAAATGAATATAATTCATAAGCAATGGTTGTAAATTAGATAATTTTTATTTTCATATTACAACTGGGTAGCAACATTCATGAAATTTAACGTCAAAAAATTACTAAAAATTGTTCTTTAATCATAGTGACATTTAGCAAAATGGTTTCCAGATAATTACCTTATCAATTTTATTCAAGAAATTCTTGACATTTAAAATTGTTACACTTCTACTACATTGGACCGGAGTTGTTGAATAAATAGAAGATACAAAAACTATTATTTAACTACATGATATATGTAATATATCACAAGTAGTATTCAAATGTATCCAACATTGTTAGAATATCCCTAAGCAACGGTAAAATTTTGACAACGTCAAATCGAAAGGAGCAACTGTCAAACATGGCATTGCAACCATGTCCGCGGTTCGATACAACAAATATAATAGATTAGAAAGCACCAACAAAAATAACAATAACCATAAAGACATCTGTTGCAGAACGGCAACAACGCGAAGCAATGCCAGGCGGCGAGCAACGTCAGCTACGGCGGTGAAAAGTCAAATAAATCACCATAATTTACACGATACACTATTTGCAAAGCGCGTAGTCACAAATACACATACACACTCACGTGTACGAGTATAATGAGACATCGAAGAATGGCAAAGGCAACAGCAGCAACAAATGGTAATAGAACAAAAATAGCTGCAGGAAAAAATGCCTGCAATACCTTCGTACTTTATATATGTATGTGGGTTTGTATGAATGTATGAATGTATGTGTGTATTGCTTGCAGAATTTGACCGCATCAATCGTAAACTCATCAAAGGTTGGCAATGATTTTATTGTATTGCTGAGTTGCTAATGGCGGTAGAATCGCTGCAGTTCACTTTGAAGGCTATTATCTATTTTTATTGTTGTTAGCTTTATTGTGAATTTTATGCTCTGCACCACTATTTGTGTTTAAAAAGTAAATACGAACCTTTGATATTTTTTTTTGAGTTTCCTCGCAAAATATTTTTGCCTTTTGGTAACGAGAAAGATAGGAAACAAGAAATTGCGCCATCCATACTGACGGCAAGTGATAGTGGCGTAACAATAGCTAGAGAAGGAGAGAGCAAAGAAAGAAGAAGCTCATAAACGGCAGAATTATAGAAAAGTTGTCTTAGCTTTGTTTGTGTAAGATGCTTTTATTTCGTCAGCGAATGAGTGGATGATGTCTAATCGACAAAGGGAGGACTAGTGGTCCGCCGAAGGCCCAATCTTATATTTTATCATTCTTGTTTTTGAACCCCTTGCTCTATGCACTCTGATCGAATACAAAAATATTGAACTTGCTTCTCCCCTTAGCACTCTCAATTTTCCGTGCTCTTCTATCCCCTTTATACCTAAACTCTCACGCAACACTTCTACAATTTATTTCATAGCATTCAGATATTTCTAGTCAAGAATGGCAGAATACAAGATTCCATCTACCGCGGGCCAATAGTCCGCCCTTTATCGATTTGACAACATCCAGACATTCGCTGATGAAATAAAAGCATTTTGCATTTTACACAAAGAATGCTAACAAAAATGTCAACTGTTCTGAAATTCTTCTTCTAAAAAAAAATTTTAAAAAAATTACCGAATATTTTTGTTATCCGATCGTTATTCAAACATATTCAAAATGACGATGGTTGCGATTGTAATGTGAATACCTTCGATTAATGAATATTTTTATAGTAATCGGGTTTTCTAAGTTGTTTAAGATTTCCCCAATTGAAATTTTCTGGTAATCGTAATACCAATCATTGTCTAATAAAGAGAACTATAAAGCAATTAAAGCCAGGCTATAGCATATGGAAAACTTTGCATCAGCAGATATCGGGGCAACAGTGGCAGGGCAGATAATTATATCGATAATTATAATAATGTCAATATATTTATCGTCAACTGGTTTAAGAAAAAAATTATTCTTTTATAGTGAGAGCAGTGTCTGTAACTAGAATTATGGAATGTCTATACATATAACGATAATTGCAATCCTTAGGATTTCTTATCGATATTGCCATCATTACCGATAACAGTGTTACTAGGAATGGTAAATATCAACTTCGAACTTTAAGATAACAATAACAATAGTGGCTGCGAAATCTACAAAAATGAGGTCGGTCTGTAGTGGCGGCCATCAAAGCCGAGTGTGTAGCTTTCGCGGGCTTCATTCAGTAGGTCTCGGGTTCAAATCCTGCCCGGGGCAAGTAATATGAAAAATTATAGAAAAGTATATTTCTAATAGCGGGTGCGCCTCGGCAGTTAATGACAAACCTCCGAGTGTTTTTCTGCCATGAAAAAAACTTCTTACAAAAATAATTTGTCATTCGGAGTCGGCATAAAACTGCAGGTCCGTAATTTGTATATATCAAGGCACACACCACGAATTGTAGGAGAAGTTTGGCCAAACGTCAAGCTATGATGTAAGCGGTAAATTGTTATATTATTACTATTATTATGTATCGAAAATTAAATTGAGATCCAAGCCGTTAACATGACTACGAATTCCATCAGGAACCTTTGCATTTGCTTAATATACTTACATGTTTTTTTTTTTAAATCAAGTTCATATTTCAATCCTATTTTATTAAAAAAAAAAATCAAAATGGGTTTATGCCCCTCCTCGTTTTTGGAAATTCATTGTCTTCTTACAAGAAAACAAATAAGATTTTTATTGCGATCACGCTAATGTACACAATTTTTTTGCACAGAAATGCGAATAAAATTTGCAGAGTAGCAACAAGAATCATTTCCGAACATTTTAGCAATAACAACAATGCGTTGAAACGCCCGCCATGTATGTATGTAACTAAAGAGCAGCAATCAGCAACAAACAACAGCCTTCAGGTCATCACATCACATTGGTGGAAAACGCAAAAAATCGCTGCAAACCATAAATTTTAATTTAGAGTTCCATTTCACACACTTACCCAGACACACATCACATGTATTAGTTTCAAATGCATGGATGGCATGCCGTATGTTGAGGCAACTCTATGTAAGCCGCTGAGAAAGCCGACAACAGTTGACCAGATGAAAGTGGTGTAATAGAAAACCTACAGCGCATGCGCAACAACAAATATTCGCTCAACTCTGGCATGCAACGCCGCCGGTGCCAAGATGCACCGCTAGTACAACGAGAGCAACAGCAGTGCAATGCAATATTGTTCGCAAATAATATTGGTACGAGTTTTACGCTGGCACATTCACGATAAGCTACTTTTATTTTGTATTTTTTTTTACTTACTTGCTCCCGTTGCCTTTGATTCTATTCTTTTCTATATATTTTCCCATTTTTTTGTTTACTTCTTGCTGTCATCATCATCGGTTGCCGCCGTCGTCGTCGTCGCTGCATTCGCCACATCGTGCCGGTCAGATCAAATTCAATAGCGTTTGTTATTCAAAAAATTTCCGTCATTCTAATGAGGCCGGTTTATGAAAAAAAAAAAAAATATTAAAAAAGAAAAATAATCCCCTAAATACACATCCACATCATCGGTGGCTGGCGGATGATGCTTTTGTGCGCGTATCACTAAATAATCGCTTGAGGGAGTGGGCCCGCGCATTCGCAAAGCGCAGGCAGGTATTGAAAGCAAACAAAAGCTGTGCGGCTCAATTGAAAAGGAAGCAGAGCAGTGTTTGTTTGTTTATTTGGTTGTCGCTTGTAGGTGAGAATAAATTGCGCTGAAATACTAGAGGAATTTCATGTCTTTCACACATTCACACGGCCAACGCGTTCCATTCACTTGAATAAAAAAATGCTTGACAGTGGCTTAACCCTTGTGACAGTGCTGACAGTTTCGGTGGGTGTAATAAATGACGATTCAGCACATAGCACGTCATATGCTATATCCTGGTGCCTTTGGCTTGACAGCGCTGAGAACGGAATGTAAAAAAATAGAAGAACTCAGTTTCATTGTCAATGTGATAATAGCTTCATTCCGCTCGTCACACATAACATTTCAAAAATGTAGACTATCATCACGCTTGATGTGGTTTTATTTTGCATCAACAAAAAATAGTAATTTTGTAAAATGGCATAAGTCAATTGTATTTGACTTGTTTTAGTTTAAGATATTTTACTCTTTATACTAGTAGATAGCGTTATAAATTTCGATACTACTGGCTTCGTTATCACGGTTATGCTTTTAAATATTAGTGCATATGTTTTCGATATCATATCAATCTTTATTAGCACACAATTTTTAAAGTGGGAAAATTATATTATTTCTCCTCCATCACTAAAATATCACAATTTACTGAATCCTAGATCACACAAGCCATCGAGTATTGAAAGATGTACATACATACATATGTCAATTTATTTCGCTAAACATAAAATGAGATTTTCTTTAGAAATAGTAAGAAAATATAGCAAATATTTTGGTGATTATCTACCAAAACAATAGTACAACTAACCTTAATTACTATTTTAATCCTGACTTTAATTATTAAATATATGCCTGTATTCTGTAACTCAGTCTCATCTCAATTCACTAAATTTTAGGCTTTTAATTAGATACAGTTTTTGTGACTTGAGACTATTTCGGTATTCAATAAGCATCAGTCTCAAAAATATTTCACTAAAAACTGAGACTTAACTAGAGATGCACAATCAACCTCAATGAAAATGTGTTCATCGATAGCACACAATATTTTGTTTTCAATTCTTTGTCAACAGCATTATTGTTCTTTAAAAATTAAAATAACATGAATTTTGCCGGCTCGAGGTAAGGGGGTGTTTGGTGTTAGTAAAAACAAATGATTTACTTTTTTCTAATTTATTTCGGTTACGTTGCGGTAACCGTCTTCAAAGCAAATGATTTACACGTCCGCACTGTCCGACGGGGAGCTTTAAACACCCCCTTGACCTCGAGCCGGCAAAACACAAATTAAAATTGGAAAGGTCGCTAAAGAAAATCATTATTAAAACTATATGGTTATCGTAAAATTTACATTGAAATTAACCGTTTAAAATTTGTATTCCTGCAGTTTATGTGAGCCGGTTGTTTGAAATATGTGTAAAAATTAAAACTATCACTAATCTATAAATGCAGTTATCTACTCATCCATATGCATATTCGATTAAAATGGCAGAACAAGATACATAAGCATATGGAAACAAATAATTTTTTTGTATTATTATGCGTATTTTCGCGTTTGTTTAATGCATTCCTCAATTTCTGCTCAGAACCAGCTAACGAATTAATGACTTCATTTTTTGACTAGAAAGTTGAGATAGCTTACTGAACACCGAATAGTCTCAAAATCAATCTCACCACCGAAAAATCTCAATTAGTGACTAGAGGCAATAATCTTATTTCAAAACTAGCCATTGGGTTTTAAATGCACCTGGAAAGAACTCATACACTTACTTTTACATCAGGGTCAAGAGCTGATTACGGTAACATATATTTTTTCTCTTGATTGTGGTACTCCTGGTGAACCCAACGATGAAGTAAAATTTTGCATATCAAATTAATAAATACTACTATGTACAACGGGGTTCAACCATTTTTTATATACCTAAATAATTCACTACAGGGTTATCAAAACTATTATCATGTTTCAAGCATACTTTCAGACTGAACGCAATCAAATTAACAGTTTGAGCGATATGAGTACAACGCATTTATATGTTAGATAAGATTATTCAAATATATTACCTATAGCTGACCTGCAGCAATTTTCTCTAGCCCAAAAATAATTCAATTATACTATACCATCTCACGCGCAATCGCCCAACAACGACTTCACCGGTATACTTTAGCATGGAAGTGCCATTGGCGGTGGACTACTCAGCCGTAGGCATAGTCGCCTTATGTACAGTCCAGACATAGTTCCAATAAATTTTACAGTTGGTCTACAATACCAGCCAATAACAAGTTCCTGAACGTACTCGTAATCAGCCCAAATTTATGTTTCCCCCCCCAAACTTTAAAAGATGGTTTTCCTTACCATTTGTAAATTTTCACTCGTAGTCTAAATTCGTTTTTTGTGGAAATATTTTTTCGATTAGTTTTTTCTTCAATATGCGCAATGTTTTAAAGTTTATTTCCCCACTTTTTACCGAAACGTCTCTACAATTTTTTCGTACACAATAAAAATAATAGAATCGAGGTCAGGCACGCTGATGTTAAAAAAATTTCGTCCATAATAAAAAGTGGTTCCAGTTTTGTGGTTAATTTGAATAAGCAATGTTTGGATAGCGTTGTATGCTGTGGAACTGGAAAAATTATTTAATAACGCTTGCTTACCGCTAAACCCTAAACATCGCTTAGATCGAAAATCCACCTATTCTTTCCGTTATATAGTTTTTGAGATATCGGCAAATACCGTTTTCTGATAAATCACAAACCAATTCGATACAGTATGAATAAGTGACTTATTTTTTTATTCTGAAAGTCAGCTGATACTTCAAGTTAAAAGCTATTCAATTTTCTACTTACTTAGCATTTTTAGAGGCATCAAAGGAAAAATATTATTGCAGTTTCCAAAACGGAGAAAAAAATATATGGCATGATGAACACGATCAAAATTTTACACCACTGTAGTTTCTTTGTTAAATTCCGTGTTCAACTTAAAAAAAAACGGAATTCGAAATTCTAATATTTTCTTTTACCTCTGGAGTATAGCCTTTAATGAAAAATTTAACAAGAAGTGGAATTAACTACATTGGGCATTAAACTAAGGAGTACCCAAAAAATCCGTACCTGTCTCTTCCCAATTGAGTGACCTGACAAAGTGGCAAAGTTCAGCGAATTCGACTTCAAGAGGTGCTAGAGATCCAGATTTTGAATATTGTCAAAAATCAACCGACATTTTTAGCTATCTCCGACTTTCACATTATTAAAATCAAATAAGCTCCACCGCTAATTAAAAAAATCGATTTTATAATTTCAACACTATGTAAAAACAAAAATGGTATCTCTTAAACAAAAAGTTTTGGCTTACAGTTTTTGTCCAAGAGCATTTTAAATGTGTTCTTTCGGATGTGAAAAATTAAAAAATAAAGAAATACACTTTCCGACAAAAAAAGGAAAAAAAATAGAATTTCTCATTTTTCTGAAAAAAACGATTGTGGTTATGAATTGTCAATTTAAGCCCCCCCCCCCTCGCACTTAAATGTTAAATTAATTCCGAACATTTACCAAGTATCTGATCATTTTTACCAAGAAATAAAATATTCGAGTTTCATGGAGAAAGAACAGCACGGAATGGCCTTGAGAAGTTGTTAACTGTAATCGCTTTTTCCAAACACAACACCGGAGAGGTAGGTTTCACCCTACATTTCGGGTATGGGGAGTCGAGCTGTAATATTAGTTTTTGAAATTTTCTGCTTCCAAAGGAAAATAAATTTTGCCAAAAAAAAAAATACAACCAGTTAAAAGTTAGAACAGGACACTTGAAGCTTCTCGACATTTAAAGATTGCGCTGCGTAAAATGTTTCATTATATGTTGCTTATATTTAATAACAAATTATTTGACCCAAAAATGTAATGTAAATTGTCATGTCAGAAATTCAAATGCTGGATGGCAAGATCTCCGTTTTAGCGGCAAAATTTCTTTGGGAATCGTATCTCCTTTGACTCTTGTTGGTTTATTCCTTAATATCCAAAAAGAAAACTGCTCTTAAGCTCAAAATTATCGTTGGTATAAATAAATAAAAATAATAATAGTAATTCAAATTTTTGTTGGAACCTTGAGTGTGAGCCAGTTAAACTAAAAGTTTTGTTAGCTATCGTCTAAGCTTCTAATTTGCACAAGAAACACTACAAGTAGTTTTCAACGAAGATACAGAAAATATTCAAAAGTTGTATAATCTCACGCTAGGCATATATCTTGTACTCTCTTTGCTGTTAACACAAATTAATCAGCATAATAGAAAACTTCCGCAAAACTCTAAGTTATCCCAGCCGAATTAAAGACTTCATTTAGTCCATTAAAATGCAGCGATATATTAAGCTTGCTGCGCGTTTCCGGCGGTGCATGTCTCGCCATACTTACACACGCATACAGGTGCACACGTACTCACACATACATTGGCATACAGGCATTTTTTACATTTACACGTGCTATTGCCACAATTATGCATTTCCTGTTATAACAACATGTTGCACATTTTTCCAGTAATACAGTGTAATTTAATGTCCGTTGCCGTTCATAGCAATTGCCTGAATTTTAGTTGTTGTTGCTTGTTGTTGTTTTGTTTTTTTTTCGTTTTTTTTACCTCTGTTGATAAATTAAAATCAGTTGAAGCGCATTAACGCCGACTTTACACACCTCGCAGAAGATTAATTAACTTAATCCTAGCCACATCAAAGTACTTAACTACCCACACACACACACACGCACACACACACACATACGCATGTACGGCAGATACACATACATACATGCAGTTATATAGAAATAGCTGGTAACGTGGGACACTTTGTTTCATTTATTTCACTCTCAAATTGATTTGTTTTTTTTTCTTTGCTACTCACTCTGCACTATTCAGAGATTTTCACGCGCGTGTCGCTGTGACAGCATGAAAATCCTTAACGCTACATTTATTTTTCGCGTATGAAATTTTCACGCGATTTTTCGTGCAGCAAATGCTAGTGCGCGCCGGAAATTGGATGAAATTCCATGTAAATAATTGTAGCAAATTAATTTCGTTGAACACGAATGAGAATTGATGTAGTGCATTTGTAAAAAAATGTGTTTGCTCCTCGCTTTTTATTTTACTAAAACTAATTATACAAAACTTTCTAAGAATTTGCCGCAATTTTGCAGTAAATGCTAACATTTTTTTTTGCCGGTCAAACTTTGTTATGGCTTAGATGATAATTGAAAAGAAGGCATGTAAAAAAGCACAGGTTTTATATTGAATTCAGTGTGCTTGCTAGTTAAAGTATTTTTTTAAATTTTTTTTGTCATTGTTCACAAGAGAATAAACTCCAGTCTGAATCTTATTTATCAGGAACCATAACGGTGATTAGTTTTATTTTGTTATATTTTTTGCTTAGTTAGAATGTAAGGGGTATTTTCTAAGTTTTATTTTTTCCCGGAAAAATACAAGCACATGTTAATTTCTCGGCATATTTATTTGTATCAACAATAATAATTTTAGAAGCTCAAGGCCATTTATCACTAATAAATATATTATTATTAAATAAATTGCCTTCAGCTTATAACAAAAAATGTTGTTGAAGAAAAATAAAAGATCGTTCCAATATGCATCACTAACTATATTCGTTCATTATTAAGTTCAAATTTAAAATTTGCACTACTTGAATGATGGAAAATAAGTTTGCTAAAAATGGACCAGCAGTGCCCTCTACTGCAGTTGAGTTATTCAGAAAATGTCTAGTTACGATCAAATGTTAAAGAAATTAGAAAAAAATGCGATAAAAAATACTTTGAAGAAAAATTAACCCGCAAGATTTTATGAATCAGAAGTAAGAAACAAATATCAAAATTTTTAATTTCAGTTTCAATTTTAACACTGAATGAAACATAGAAATTATAAAGCTCCATCAAATTTCAATTGCCTACGCCATTTTATAGACATTTCACGTTGCTTCCAATAAAGGCAAAAACGTCCAAACAATATTAAAGGCAACCCCATCCTGAGTAAGAAGCAATACATTTGTTTTTGAGAACTCAGCGCAGTTGCTGAGAAAAATACAGCTAGTTTCCACAATATATTTTCAGCAGAAAAGCATTCAAGATTTCGTAAAGTTATGGTGACATTAAAAAAAAAAAACAAAGTAAATAAATGTATTAAAAGAATATACATCAATTAAAATACTTATTCCTTTCTGTGTTGTCATTTCGAAAAAAAATTTTCTTGGTATACTAAAAATTTGAATAAACAAATCATTGTTGTAATTTGTAAACTACTAGCTAATAACGGTAATGACTTTTTTTTAACAAAAATGGTGATTTAATTTGATTTCCATTCAATGTTCGGTGTTTTTCGATCGTTATGCTCAAAATTAATTACTTCGATCTTAAAGCCCACAAAAAATGAATGGAAGTCGTAAAATAACAACTAAGTACTTGATTATGATTATTTTTTTTAATAAAAATGCGAAGAAATGAAATTAGATTATAATAATAGTAAATAATCATTCTTTAGTTCGAAAAAATCAAATTATTCTTTTCGCAAAATGCATTGACAGATTTTTGTTTATTTTTTGTTGATTACATCTGCTCATAGATATATCCCAGGCTATGATTTTTATAGGCAACTTTGTTCAATACAAAAAGTTAAAGTGCAGTATTTTGAAAAATATTCACAATCTTTTTTTATATCAAAATATACAAACTTAAAAAAAACAATTCAAAAACTTCTCCTAAAAATTTCATATTTTTCAAAAAATCTGTTTTTAGCTTATTTGATGGTATTGTGATTGAAGTGTCTGAAAACGTTATCAAAAATAAGTGGGAATTTTTAGTCACTTCAAACTTGCGTTTTATTATATTTGATAAAATTAAATAAGTTATTGAACTGCGGGATCTTTTTGTTTTAAGTTCATCTTAAAAATTCAAAATTTGGGGTTTTTACAATGCTACTGCTACTATTGATTACTACTTCTATGTTTACTAATTTCTACTACTAATTTTACTAATCTCTACTACTATTTTTACTAATGCGAAAAATAAAAAAAAACTAAATAGGATTTCTTATAAAACTCTCTCCCATATTTAACTTTCTATCCCTTGCAGAATCAGCACAGAAGTTTTACTTCTGACTCGCGCACTTAAGTGCATGCAACTTTTTTAAATATATTGTAATATTTTTTAAAATTCGAAACAAAACAATGTTGTATGTATGTATGCATGTCTAGTGAAAAGGTTGAAGCGAGGACTAAATCTAACAATCTCTCTTCTGCATTAAAAGCCTACTCTTCTTCCACCTTCGAAAATTGCATTGCTTTGCTGGTTCTTAGAATTATTTGTTCTGCTTGCAGTGCTGCATGTGCTTTAAAAATCTACAAACTTGCAACTTTTACACACCTTCAATAGTCTGGCCACATCTGCCTACACGCCAACTGAACGACAAAAGCAAATAAACCGAATCAACACAATTATTTTTCATTAACACTTACGACTTTTGCGCGCAAGTGTGACGAATTTTCATTGTTCAACGCTGCAATTGTGCAATAAAAATGTTAATTGAATTGGTGTCAGAGGTGGCTGGCTAGCAGGCTAGATGACTAGCTGACTAGCGGACTAGCTGACTTGCTGACTAGCTGCTTGCCGCTCCACACGCCTCCTTGTCCGCCCAGCTGTCTGCTTAGCAGCGAGGCAAAGATGTTTGGTTTTCGCCAACACTTCGCCCTATTACTCGGCGGCTAGTACACATACGTGTGTGTATGTGTGTGTGTGTGCGCATATTATGCTTGCTTTACAAATACTTGCGCTCATTTTTGCATATCAAGTTCGTGGCTGAAGTCTTTTGTTTCGGCTTTTTTCGCTATGCTGCCATTAAACAATTTCCTTTTATTCTACACCGCCGCAAGTTTCTGTTTGTTTAGTGGCATAGGTTGCAGATTTTTTTTTTTGTTTTTTTATTTATTATTTTTACATTTAGTTGCACAGCTTGCAACAATGATATTTAGCACGGCGGCAATTTACGTTAACATGCAGACAATTTATACCTTCGCATGTACTTCACACCTTAGTTTTGTTGCCTGCTAGTGAGGTGCTAGAAATCATTTGCAATAATGCAATAATTGAATTGTGTGCGAGCGCAATTCATCAATACGTTATTTTTTTTTGCTTTTTTTTGTTTTTGTGTTTTTGTCTGCTTACTTTTGCACAGAGTGTATGTGCCTGCATGCGCGCCGGCATGCTGGCATTTGCGTTAAATAGTTAACGTTTTTCTATTTTACACCTTTTTGTCATTATTTTTTGGGATTTAAATTTTATCCATCAATTTAATGGCGACACTTTTAATGCGTTATTTTTTATTTTTATTTTTTTTTCTCTTGTGCTCATTCATTCACGCTTTAAATGAAGCAATAAATTTGCCCATTGACACCTTAATACTTTTGATTTCATTTGGCTGTCAACAGCAATGCAAACTGAAAAGCTTTTCAGCTATTCAAATGCAAAATACATTTGGTGGTAAAATAAATTACGCTGCCGCTTGCGAAAAGTAGGTAAATCTTTCAGACTTAACAGCTTATAAATTAGCATAAATGCCTACGAAAAAGTCTACTGAATTGCTTGGTTGTCTGGTTGGTTGGCGGGCATTTTCTGTTATGCGGTAAGGGGGTAGAGGAAATGCTAGAAAATGGTAAAAATTGAACCAAGGTATTAAATTCTAAAAATTATGTTGAAGAAAGTATTTAAAACATTTCGAAAAACTATTTACAGTACCAACATGTATGAATCAAAGCCACAAATTTTGTATAAATTTTAATAAAATTTGGCATTCAAATTTATTAAATTTTAATCCAAATTTTATACAATTTTTTGAGTATGCAGTTCAATAGCCCATTAAATTTTAGTATAAGAAGGTGCAAGTTTCTGATGGGCACAAGTTACCGTTGAATTTTGAAATATTTTTTTTTGCGGGCGATGTAATTCGTTTCCGCATAAAAAAATCGCGAGCATACGTTATAAGAATATGGAGAAAATGCATATAATTTGGACGCCTATTTCAGTTCAGTATTGCAAAAATTTTTGTTAAACTTAGTATTAACCAAAATTTAATTTTTCTATTGAAAATATGAATTTCGATTTGCTGCCGCTTCCTTTAATTTTCTATTTATAAAAATAAAAAGAGTCGGTACTCACATTAATCCCAGATTTTAATTTATATTTTTAATTTATATAAGGATTGTTGACTGAACTTATGCGAATTGAAAAGAGTGTTATCATCCACATGCATAGAGTATATATGCGAGCAGTAAATTATATAAAGTAAATGTTCATTGACTGAGCCCTCAAGGGCACCTGTGTTTTTGATCAATTCGAAAATTAATTCAGCATCTCATTTTTTTTAAATGAGCTCATTAAAAAGGTTCGAATATGGTGAAGGTGTGAAATTATTATTATATTTATTAATACTACAACCACAGCAAAGCCAAAGGCTTCAGTGACGTCCCAAATCCGCATCAATGTTAGGTCCTTAATAAGTCAAATTTAATTTGTGCGCACAGTCCGACTGAGGAGAGGAATTGTGCCATTTGTCGCCATTTAACGTTAATGCAGGCAATTAACGCATATTTGAAGTCGCCTGATAATTCATAACTTTGGTGATTTTTCTCAAAAACATAAATTGATAGCGCTACGCTTCGAGTGGACTTGTCCCATTCAAGAAGCTAGTATAAACTTCAGTCAATATTTACCAAGTTAAAGCTAAGATTCGCATGTGCCTATGTGCAATGAAAACTGCGCGTGTGACAGCGAAACGAAAGTTGGATGTGGAGTGGCTGGTAGTCGCAACTAATAGCTGCAAAAGTTCAACTCTCTATCTTGCTTAAACAAGCAACTTCTCAACACCGCCCGGATATAAATGAGCAATGGAATTTTGTATTGCAATATTTACGTACTTCTTCGGATCAAAAAAGGTTACTAGACACTAGCCTGAAGTTCAGGGTTTTAGATTTAATACTAAAATGCAACTAGGATGCTAGGTGAAAAGAAGTTCTATATGCCATGAAATGAGGCACAGTAGATCTTCAGATAACAGTGGTTAATCCCCAGCAATAATAATAATAAAAATATAGAATGAGTTGAAGACCCGTCCAAATTATTATGAATCTTTGCGAGCCCTTCAATATGAAACGAGGTTTAAGACAAGGCGACTCACTTGCGTGTGAGTTTTTCCATTTGAATAGCACAATATTATATCAAAAGCAAGTAGCTGCTTAAGTTTGATTTTGACGTACCGGGCAATTAAATGGTTGCGCTCGACTCGATGCCAACGAGGGAATTGAAAGACTAATAGCAAAAAATCAGTTAACGGAACTTTACAAAGAAGGCAGAACAATTTTTTGCTATCAGCCCAAACCTTTAGAGCCAGAGCCTGCCAAGTAGAAGATATCCCCATTTATTCATAGTAATCCTGAGACAGAGTTCAGCTAGGGAATGTGGAACAAATTTCTTCTCACAAAATATCGAGGCAAAACAGAATTTTTTTACCCAGTATGGTAACGAAGTAAGTGAGATTGTGAATGTAGGAGCTTGGGAGAAGTGTCCAACCAATTTAAGGGATAAAACGCAGTTTTTTTTTTTTTTTTTTTTGAAACGTATCGTTTTAAGCCTTTGAAGAAAAAAAGTGCACATAACTTCTTTTTAGAAGCTTTGGACCACAACTTTTAGAAAAGCAAGAAATATCATATCATATGGCATCAAAAAAATTACTCCTATGTGGGGTAAAATTTCTTCCACACATCTGGTACACGCGCCCTAAAAAGCAAATAATAAAAAATTTGTAGTGATTCGCAAAACTCCCCAAAAGTGTGAAATAAACTCCAGCATTTTAGCTAGAGTCGTGTGTATCGTAATCTTTTTTGATATGGCATAGCCCCTGGACTATATTGAACATTTTTCTAATGCACACTTTTGCTATATTTTCAGAGGCTTCTTATATTCTAAAATAGTGGAGAATATTTGTTTACAGCAGAAGCAAATTGTGGGGTATCTGGAAATCAAAATTTAAATATTGTGTGGGTACATTGTAAATTTCTTTAAAATAATGACAGAAGGTGATGCAGGGATTGTAACATTTTTAGAATTTCTGTCACTATGTTTATTTGTTTAAATCCTGATATTGCCCTACGATTGAATTGGTACGAGGGTAGTCTTTGTTACCTATCTGCGATACTTTTGAAATTTTTTTTAGAGGGGCTTTAACTGGGGACTTAGCCGTAATCGCAAACATAATGTGGGGTATATTTAATCGAAATATTAAATTAAAGCAAACAAAAAACAATTGTTATTAGCAACGGTTTACAGCCGGTTTCCCAAGCAAATTAAATGGAAGATTTTTTTTATTTTCTTTCAATTTTCATTTAAAATTCAGAATGGAGTTTTAAATTAAATTTTCGCGAAACAGGCGATTAAAATAATTTTTTTTTTAATTCTAATAAATTTTTTCAACGGCAACAAAGTTTATCTTTTTTGATAATTATTTGAAGAAAAAAAACATTAAAAAATATATATTATTTTTTTCTCTAAATTATTTCATCTCAACCGCACTTATGATCTCCACATATTTAAATAGTTAGCAGTTAATATCGAACCGTCTATTTTCCATATGATTCACATATGTAGCTAGATACACATCCACATGGGCATATTTGAAAAATAGCCAGAGAGCTATTTAGCATTAAATACCTTGCTCTTTTCCTTTTGCTGCACAACGTGTGAATTTATTCTTTTCCGGTTTTTCAATGTTTTTTTTATGTTGCCATATTGCTTTTCTAGCATTCACTGCTTTTATTTTTCACACAATTTTGGATTTTGAGAGGGGGACGACTTTGTATCTTGCCGCCTTTTTAGCATTTAGCTCATAAATATTGCATTTAAGATTTTCATCAGCTTCAAATTGTTTATATTTATTTATTCATATTTTATATTTTTGGACAGTTTTTTCATCTCAAATTCCACCATTCAATACACTGCTGACCGCAATGAATGCTTACCAGCTGAGCTTTCGCAGCGCGGCATGCATTGTGTGATAGATCTGTGAAGTAAAACGAAAAAAAAAAGAAAATCGTATTGTATATATTTCATAATCGTAATTCACGTGAAAATATGTTTGGTTAAGTAAAATATTTACAGCTACCGCAATTGTCACTACTACATATAATACTTATATAAATACACATACAATTACAATTCGCATATTTTCCAAAGCTGCTGGTGCTACCACCGTAGGAATTGTTGGCATTCGTGGTGGTTTTTTTTTTTTTTTTGTTAGTTGCTGCTGCTGCTGTTGGTTGGTGGTGGCGACGCCGTTTTTTGTATCTCGCTTAAATGCCGCCGATTTTATTAGCACCTCTGCGCTGCTACCGCCGCTCACACAGCAGCTGTGCACAAATATCGATTTTGCCACATACTTTTCCAGTTTTTTTTTTTTGTTTTTGCCTGCATCTATCGCGATTTTCCAAACTTTTTGAGTTGGGAATTTGCGGTCGGCTTTGCTGGTAGCTGGCAGATGGTGGTACTGCTTCTACTGTTAGCCATAAATCTTTGATAAAAGCTCAATAAACTTTTGTGAGTATCATTTTAAGGAAATGTTTTTTTTTTATCTTAGTCTTTCTGTTACATTATAATATTATGTTGTAATACATGCAATATTTAATTTAAAACAAAGTGAGGTATGCGAGTTGTGTTTATGAAATTCTCCCCGTCGCTAGCGTTTCCATTAATTTGATACAGAATTATTATTTAAGCCAAATTATATTAATGGAGCAAATTGCTGATCCACAATCAGTTTTAATGAAGATTTGTTTACCTTTGCTACGAACTATCATTTCAATATCTCATATTAAAAAGTAGGCATTAGGGTTTGTGATTGCGTATTTTGGAGGAAATTCCACTGAAATTTAACAAACAAATCCCCATACTTTAATGACCTGGCAAAACTTATCAACCTGTCAGTTGTCAGTCGTTGTAGTTGTTATGCCCTACTAAGTTTATGACAACAACGTTGTATTCTGCGACATAGTTTAAGGCGCAGTAAACTGGACAGCTGTCATGTTGACAAATTATCCGCCCTATGCTGAAGGGGTGATAAAACTTACCAACCTGACAGTTGTCAGATTTACTGCGCCTCAAACTATGTCACAGAATATAACGTCGTTGTCATGTACTCAATATGGCATTACAACCACAACGACTGTTGTCATCATTAGAGGATTTAAAACCGCTTTTACCGCACAGCTTTAGGTGCAGTAAAGCTGAGTTTTGTCAGGTCATCAGCTTATGGACCAAGTTTAATAAGAGAGTCAGAAATTTATTCCAAAAATATCATCTTGCGCCCATGTCGAAAAATGTAAAATAAAACTTGAGAAATTTCGTTATTACTAGTTTATAGATTTAAAGTAAAATATGGGTAGGTATTGACTATATATATATATATATATATTTAAACTGTAAACAAATATCCAGTTTCTAGTTTTCAAACTTAAAGACGCACTCCACAAATTGTAGGAAAAGTTCAGTCAAATATTGTACTATGAGTAAGCCAAAATACTGCAACTTCAGTAGTAGTTATGACTATTGTCAACCGATGAGTTCTACCATTGGCGTTGGATTAGAATCACTGTTCACAAATAAATTATCCTCATTTTCTTATTTGGCACTACAACTATTTTTCAGTCTAGAGCGAGACCATGAAACTCGCCAATCACCTCTTTCCTGTACGTATTTGCACAAGTTGCTCACACCAAGTTTAGTTAGGTCCTTTTGCATTTAATCACAAAGTGTTAGTATATAAAAAAGCCAGCAACAGTACGAGATCTAACAATTTTTTATCTACATAAATAACGCATTCCAAAGTTATCAAAACTGTTACTATCTTTTTATACATACTTGAAGTTAAAGTTAAAAGTTTGAGCAATATTTAGTGAAAAGCAGGAGACTACTTTTAAAGTAACACCGATTGTAACTGAGTTATTTGTTTCGTGTTAATTTTTCTGCTGTCAAATTCAGAAGCTGGTGAATAGCCTAAAGAAGCCTAAAAATATTTTCCTTCATAATTATAAGTAAAGTGTAAACCAATGTTAATATTTTTTATATAGTTCTTATGGCGAATATTTTCAGACTAATGTTTATGAAACACAAAATTTTTGCTAAAATGTAAATAGCAATCAAAATTGTAGTAAAAATGCAACTCCACTGAAACTGCAAACATTGCTGCAGCTCACTGTAGATATGTTAACAACGGCATTCAGAAAAGATTGATTTTTCAAATTAATAAAAATTACATTTTCCGACCCAGTAACCAAGCATTATGTGGCCATTGCAAGAAAGTGCCAACTATTTCACATAACTCTTCAACAAAACAAAAGAGTGCAACTACACAAATCACTTTGAAAGACACTTGATTAATTTCGAACAGCGAAGGGTTGTTAACCCAGATAAGTGGGTATCTTCAAATTTTTAATTAAATGCCAAAAATTTTGACACACAAAGCGAAAAAAACACAAAAATTTAAGAAAACAAATCACACTTTCGTTAATCGAAACAAGATTACCAGAATTCATTCAAGAATCTCACACTGTTTGAAAAAACGTATTCACATTTACATAGTATTGGTGTAAGCCACATCAACATATCGAGGTGTGTGTGTGTGTGTGCATGTGAACAACAATTTACATGTATTTGTTGAAGCGCAACAAGCCAATGGTTGACGTTTTGCTGTTTGACAGCTGAAGCCAAACCCACGACAAAGCAGCAGCAACAACAACAACATAAATACAATGAAGAAAAATACACAAAAAACAAAACCACACAGAAAAAAAACGAGCATGCATTTTTTTTATAGGTATTTAAACTTGTCTACGTAATGGCTTTATGAGCAATACAAGAACAAAAACAACGAAGCATGATTTTCATTATCGTGGTTGTTGTTGTTGTTGTTGCTATTGTTGCTATGCAGCAGATTCTACTCGTTTTGCCTTTCTTACATTTCACCACACTACGCTAATTACATTAAGCCCAACCCATTCGAGTGTACACACACATACACTCACACAAACACATACAAAAACATACCTAGTATGTATGTGCAAACCGCTAATAGCGTTACACATGCGAAAATGTTGTTGTTATACTTACTACATACATATAATATAAATTCACCGCTGACATGCAAGGGAGATGAATGTGCGTCGGTGCAGTTGTATGTGTTTGTTGTGGTGGCAACAAACAAAAAAAAACAACAACATGCATATTGGATTAATGCAATGTGATGGGAACGACACTTCTTGCATACGCTCCTGCTTTGCTACCTTTCCAACAATAACAACAACAACAACAAAGTCACAATTGTATAGTGAAATTTGTATGCAAAAAAAAAAACAAAAATTAAAAAGGCTGTATTTTGCACAAAGCTGGCAGCGAAATGTCTTAATGACACAGGGGTAGTATTGGCGGCAGCGGGTTAGCACAGCGGTAGATAGACTCAGATACACACCACAATTCGCGCTTGCCCTTTGTTGTTGGATTCTTTTTTGCAGAAATTTGCCTTAAAATGGCGGATTTGTGTGCAACGTAAATTGATGACGAATCGTAATTATGACAGTCCGTCTTTTATTTTTTACTTTTTTTTATTTCATTTGTAATATTTTTCTTTATGCTTGTCTACCTACATGCAGCGGCCATTGCTTTGAATTTTTTGCGTGGTTACTTGTAGCTTAACAATTAAGCCATGTTGCACGTCTAAGGCGGATGACAATTATAAAATAGTAAGATCTTCAAATATATTTTTCAAATTAAAATGAAGTTATAAAATAACAAATTATATCATTCTTAATATTTTTTGCATCATTTATAACACTAGTTTACATGCAAAAAGTACTTCATAAAAGAGAATTTCATTACGTAAATGTGGAGCATGGGACCATCTAAATTGGACAGAAAATGCAAAAGTTATTGCAAACTAAATAAAATCACTCATTGTTTTAAGAATCGCAATGCTAAAAATTTATCAGAATTTAGCACAAAATTACGCAAATTTCGGTATCCAAAACGTTCACATTCTTATAGATTTTCTAACTGTTAGCCAAATAGCTAAAAAATCAAAAGAATTTCATACTTTTTCGAGATAATTTTGATAAGTTTCTATCTTTTGAACTAAAAAATCAAAAGAAAGGTTAAAGGTACTTTTACGAAGTAGTAGCTAAAAGTATCATCTGAGTCCTGTTATATATAATAATCTTTGTGTGACTATCAGCTGTTTACTTGATATCAAAGTAAAAACTGCTGAACTAAACTGTACATCGTACTTCAACAAGCTCTCCGACAAGAAATTGATGAGAGTTAACGGAATGTTGTCCGAATAAGGACAGTGAACCCACTATAAACATTTTATATAAGCTTGTTTCGTAATTCCACAGGCTTTAATAAAATGGTATAACTTTTTGCTAGTTTGCTTTTTTTTTTGGTTCAGAAGTCATAGCAAAAAATAGCTCAAACAAAAAAGAAAGTTTTTCGATTTTTTTGCCATTTTTACGCATAAAACTGCCCCCAACAGTTAGAAAATCTATAAGAATGTAAACGTTTTAGTTATTAAAATTTTCGTACTTTTGTGCTAAACTCAGATCATCATTTTTGGGTGTATAGTTTTATATTGCATTTAATTTTTGTATAACAAAGTGCATGTATCAATTTGCTAAAAAATTCCCATTGATTTTTAATCGTTTTTTTATGAAAGGAAATGGGAAACACTGTCTGCAAAAAAAAAAAAAACAAACAAGAGCAACGCGTTATTGAATCTTTTTAGACTTACTATATAAAACTTATTACATAAAACTTCACATACAAAAATTTTCTAAGAATACTGATTTAAAGGTTTGCATTGTTGATGCAAATTTGTTGTATTTTATTACAATTTACGCAAAGTTTAAAGCTTGAGTTTATTTGTAGAATAAACTCCATTTTTTATAAAAACTATCTAAATCCAGCATGCACTGCTATCACTTAATTTTCTTGGTTTTTTGTCAAAATCATGTTTAGCGTTATCCGCCAACTTACATAAATGACATAAAGGGATTCACGTGCTTATCTCCACATCTGATAATTTTTCATTTTAAATTGAAAACTAACACGGCTACGTTGATGTGTTTGAACAAATTATATACTTAGAATTATTATAAACCATTTCAATTAAATGCTTTTTGCTTTTTTTATTTCCTATTTTGATAAATATCCTTTTGATAAAATATACCTTACGTTATGCCAGAGGTTACTATCTAGGCATTTGCTAAAGAAAAGACACACACCTAAAACAAAAATCTTATAAATAATTCAAATATATTCTATTAAATTCCCTGCATCACCTTCGGTAATTTTTTTAAAGACATCTTCAGTGCTCAGACTCGAGTTTTCTACTGTGCATACATTAACATTAATACATGCAAACATATGTTTGTGAAAATAACAATAAATAACATATGTATATTTTTTATGCTCGAAAAATATTTATATTGAAATATAAAAATGAAAGCCTTTTGACATTTCCACCTGCAGCACTGAATAATTGTACACTAGATATCTTCGATGGAGATGCCAAATTATATCGCCTGTAAAACCTGAAAGTTAGAACTTCACACCAGTCTTTTCAGGTGTTATGGTTTTTGAAGTTGTTCAGGTTTAACAGGCCTTTGAGGCGTTAGAATTTGGCTCCTCCATACAAAAATTGTCAGGCATGATATTTCTTCACAATGTTTACATTCTACAAAAGGTCTGTTCGCTAAATGCACTAGTCAGATGTACAAAATTTAACAAGAAAAACTAAACAAAAGGAAAGAAATTTTTAAACAATGCGATTTTCTTCTCCGAATAGAAAGTTTGATACACTTTCGGTGCTTTTATCGACCATACTTTGTATGCAAAAGTGAAAAGAAAAATTTTAGTAAAGTAATTTATCGATTAAAAAAATGTGAGTACGATGTGAATAAATCTTCTCATTTGAAACATTTTTAATTAGTTTATTGTTTTGTAGACCTACTTCAAGGACATATCAACATATTATCAAAAGTTTTCGTTCATTTTATTGTATGCAAAATTTGCATAAAACATTGGAAGAGTTATCGATTGCTTCGTCGCCGTATTCACGCTTGCCAGAACTAAGTTCGAACTATTTTCGAAACAGCTGTTTGTCAGTAGAGTCTGGAACGCCTGGGAAAAATTAAAAAAGTTTCAATATTTAAGCGTTCTGTGCTTTTTGACTTAAGTTATGGCGGTGTTGTCATACAATTACACTAATTTAACTTTAGCGACATAAGCGGCATATGCCGCAACGCCTGGAAAGACTGGTGTGGTGTTCTAGCTTTAAATAGTTAGTCATCAACAGTTTATTACGAAGTCGCACCGAACGAAGGGAAACCGATCAATAAATTTAGTAAATAAAAGGTAAACGGCCTATCACGGAATATAGATGTCACATAAAAAAAGAATTATCCTTTTTGCTCCATACTGTAAAAGATAAGAAAATAGCTCTCAAAGTACTTAGCTTTAGCTCTTACATTTTAGCCCACCTTACGTTAAATACAAACAACTTATTTCTTTTGTGGCATCTAAACACATAGCAAGGCCACTCATTTCCATATTGACGGCCAATATACGAAATGCCTAAAATTGTAATTGTCTCCGCTCGAAATACAATAAAAAAAGAAAGAATTGCACATTTACCTACTGATACAATTATTGAAAAATGTGCCGCCATTTCCATATAACCATTTCTGTGTTTTCTTTGCATCGCTAACAGTTTTTTGGCTCGCAGCTGTGGCAACAACGTCCGCCACATATGGCATGCGTAATGACTATGATCGGTATATGATTGTCCATAATAATAAGATCAATAACTGTATTTTGGCAATGAAATGTATGTAAGAAAAAAACGCAAAAACCCTCATACAAACATTTGCATATATTTAGTCACTGACACCATACTCGTAAATATAAAATATATGTATGGATACTGGTACTATGTATTACATGCAAATAGACAGACAGACAGCCAATATGAATTGCTAGCCTACATAAGGTATATTTTGCACTTGGGGTTATGTGCCAAATAAGTGTTGCGGTCAGAGCCATACTGAGGTAGTTGACCAAATATACAGATATGCTGAACAAAACACAAAAACAAAACACAAAGCATACAGTTGCTATGCAAATGCGCCCGCAGCAAAGTAAAAAAAAAACACAGCTAAGAAAATAGAACAGTGAGTGGAGAGAAATAGCAACTTAATAGCTGCAGGCGCAATGCAAACAGCAGGAGAAATAGTTGTAAAGCTAAATAAAGTAAACAGAAAAACAAAAAAAAAAAAAACCCAGTACAACAAAAATAGCGCAGCAACATTGCACAGTTGTAGGCCTCAACGGCCTTTGGCTGCTGCTAGCAAAAAAAAAATAACTGGTGCATTATGAGTGACCATTTTGGTGAGCACTCCCGCCTGCTGCTGTTTTTTTATGCGCAGTTTCCTTTTTATGTTTAACGTTTTACTTTTATTTTTTTTAATATTTTCTTTTTATGTGTGTTGTTTCTTCATTTGTTGTTGCTTACATTTTCAATGCCATCTATCCGTTTGCTTTACGTTCGCGGCCATAGAAAAATATTAAAATATGATAAGCGTTTGGCGTTAGCCAAAGGCATAGAAAAACATATGTACATATTTATGTATGGCGTTGATGCCACAAACAACTCTAAGCGCACGGTTATTGCAAACTTACAGTTTGGTTTGTGCAATTTCACTGTGTTGCCTGACTTTTGTGCTTTTGCCTTTTGCCAGCCCAGCAGCCAAGCAGCCAGCCAAACAGCCAGCCTGCTGTTACATTCGCAGTCTGCCTTAGTTCTACGAGTACTTGCTTATTTTGCTTAATATAAAACAATAAAATGCTTTATTTTATTTAAACTGAAAAGTCATAAAAAGTTATCGATGGTTACTGATTTCATATTTTATGCAACCATTTATTGCGCCCGACTCTTTCAATCGTTTATTTAGTGCCGGGGGTGAAGAGTGTAGTAGATAAATATATTTATCTGTCGGCGGTAGTTTGAAAACTTGCTGCACGATTTTTTTCCGGCGAGAGAATTGCTGTTGAATTTCTAGATAAAAAATTATTTGTGCGTATGTGTGGGTAATCATAGTCAGTAGTAAATAAAAAGAAAATGCTTCATATATTTAGGTATTTATTTCTAAAACTACTGAAAATGAACTTCTTCAGAAACTAACACAATTTCTTCTATATGCAGCCAGGAATAAATTTATCCTAATACTATTCATTTAATATTTGCAATCAATTTAGTTTCCTATACGTGCAGTTCTTACACAAATACTCAATTAGTTAGTCGAGCTCAAAGTCAGTTTTTAATAAAACGAAATACAAGTTATTCTTATTCTTCTTTGGCAATATTTCAATTTGAAATCATTTTCGGGAACGCATAGAAAACACAATTCAAGTGTTGCTTTATTAGCATTTAGCCGGTCGTAGTCATAGAAAATATCTGCAGTCGTTGTCCTGTCATTTCGGGTTTTCTCACATAGAACTTGTATAAAATCTTATTAATCGATCGTCTTGCTGCTAGTGCTTAATGTGTTTATTGTAATTTTAATTATGATAAATAAATCATAATAATAATAATCTTATTCAAAAAAATAATATAGCTTTAAACTTTAACTTCAGCGCAATTACGCGTTTGACACCCATATTTTAATATTTCATACAGCGTGGGTATAATTTAATTTTATTGGCTTTTCAAAAAGGTGGCAACTCTATTTAGAATAAGGCTTTGAACATTCACCTTGCCGATACGAACTGTTATACACCCTGATTTTAATATTTGATATAACTTGTTTATAATTTAATTTAATTTGAATTTTCAAACATGTGGCAACCCTTTTCAAAAAAAAAATCTATAAATCTTTTTCTCACTGTCGTGAACCACTGGCATTTATGTTTGATATTTTTACATAACTTGTGTATAATTTAATTAAATTCGACTTTGCGAACAGGTGGTAACCCTCTTCAAATTATAGGTATACACCTTTTCCTCGCCAAACCGAATTGTTTAAAACGCAAATTTTAGTATTGCATGTAACATGTGTATAACTTAATTTAACTTGACTTTTCAAATAGGTGGCAACCCTGTTCAAGATAAAGCTATAGATTTCTCAGAAATCGATATACATTTTTATATACATACATACTTATCTAGATTTTGGCTAGAAATTTGGTGTAGTTTCTAATGCAAATTAATGATGATTTTAATGAAAAACTTCTCCATTGCACAAATTGCTTACACAGTGGCTACCCTATTTAAGGTCTAGTGTTTTTTACAATTTTATGGTGTTACACACTTTGGTACGGGTCATATCGGCTGGTCGGATGCGCGTTTCACATGCTACACGCTCGAAGATGACAGCCCTGAAAGAAAATTGTTAATTTTCACAAATCAATGGCACCACTGGGTAGCTATAAACATTTTTTCATACAATATGAGCTTGTGTTTAGAACAAAAGAGTTGTATTAATTTTAAAATTATTTAAGTCTTGCTAGTTCATCCTTTACATTCTCTAATGTGGTGGGAACGTTGTAACAAATATCACAAATAACTAGGGAAGAACTAAACTTTTGCTTCGGCTTCGGCCAAGTTTGCCAAAGAAAGTTCGGTTCGGTTTCGGATCAGCTTTGGCCAGAAAAAGCCGAACATTTGTAATTTTTTGTTATTATTATTTTATGTAATGATAAATAATGAATTGTAATAATTGTATAAAATGTTTCGGATTTATTTGATAGCGATAATATATACAGAACTAATACTGAAAGAAATTACTCATTCCGAATTGGACACTTTTCTGTTGCCAAAAAATTGTGAATACTTACTATACTTTCTGTTGAAAAAATTGCTTGAAATATCCGTCTGCTCCTCCTTCAAGTGTATCTTGTTGACAATTATGATTCAGTAATATAGGAATTATAACAATATACAGAACCGATTGGAAGGCGGAAGTATTAATAGGCTATAATTATCTTACAATGAAAAAGTATTAAATTTTGAGCATTACAAAAATATGCATCTATGTTTATGTGATGAACTAAAATAGATATGATTTAAACTAATGCATATTCATTATTTTCGACCTGGTTAATATTCGGCTTGGCTTCGGCCCTAAAAATCGTTGTTCGGTAATTCTCTACATTCGATAAAAGTTTGTGTCATAAGTCTTTTGTAGGCTCGCCATAAATTTAAAGGTTTTAAACACAAATTAGCATTTATTGTGCATTATAAATTAGGAGAAAATTTAAAGAAAAAAGTTAGCACTGAAATCCAATAATTAGAATGGCTGGCGCAATTACCGAATTTGAATCCGATCAAAAGCATTTGCGGGCAATATTCGACACCAAAACCCGTTTTAGCCAAAAAAAATAGAAGAAGTATTGTACAAATTATTAATTTTGATTTAACGATGAATTTACTTTAAATTCAAGAAACGAAATTTTTTGCGTTCGTTTTTTTCGAATGAATTTTTCTCTTAACCAATCGGCAATTTATTATCTGTGCATTAAATGTTTTTTTTTTTGTTTTTTTAAAAAGAAGTACTAGTCATAAATGGAATTTTTTTGTGAGGAGCTGAACTTCGTTTATTTGGCATTTATATTTTCAATTATTATTTAGTGAACCTTACCGCAGAAAATGTAAGTGACTTTTTTGACACTAATCAGTATATGATAAGTATAGGATAATAAAAGGTATTGCCATGATGGACCACAACTCCTTTTTTGTGGGTAAATTTTGGCCTCTCCTTCTTGACTGTGTCATCCAAGCGGTAGATCTATGCATAGTAGAGAATTGGATTGATCGTTTTTTACGTTACAGCAGATCATAATAGAAATCTCCTCCCATTCTCACCAAAAACACCACATGGTCTTGTTTGCCGTCAGTCCAGTCTCTTTTTTGGAGGGCCATCCTTTTTTCACCATTATCGTTTGTATTGTTCATTACCCTAATCAAAATATTAAATTTCAGCAGCGTTGGTTATTATAAAGAACGTACATTACAAAGAAGTTGCAGGGCGTTTCGTTTCCTGTGGCAAAAACTTATTTCCGATTTCACAACACCAAAAACCAAATTGGATCTAGTCAGATTTTAATATAAATTAGCAAATGTAAGATTCTGGTATGGTAAGATTGGACGAGATTTGCTGTTAGAGGAATGGTGGGAGTGATGCAACTTCTTTGTAATTCACGTTCTTTGGTAATTCGATCAATAAAATTTATTTGCGTTAATTCACGTGACACTCAAACGTCACTCATTCACGGTGGCGACAAATTACAGGACTGTCTTCACTAAAAATGTTGCTGGAAATGACACCTTTCAAACCCTTGTCTACTTTATGGGTTAGTGTTGCCAGATGTATCGTCATCGATACTTCATAGTGTTGAAAATCCGTGGAAAACAAAAATAGCCAGCCTTTCTAACTCCTGTCTCCTGGTCACATGAGAATACCATGCAATAATCGGCTGGCTACTTAATCCGAATGGGATATAAGTAGGAGTATGAATGATGGTTATTACTAAAAAGTGTGACAGACGAACAGAGTTAATTTGCATTAGTTAGGTAAACATACATTTAGGTTTCACAATAACAGATGACAGCATCTTGAATTTCAGCCAGTATCAGTTGTTACGTCGAATTTGAAAAAAGCGTGCGTGTGAATATTGGATCGGTTCTGCGTAAAAAAGTCGATTGTTATCGGCCACCCGAGGCACTTAAATTGTGTATATTTACGGCAATCTAGTGCATAATAGTGTGGGGATAATTCATGAGTTTATTCAAATTAAGGTTATTAATTCGCATTAAGACTGTCATTAGTCTTATCTCTTAAACCGCGGTGCTTATAATAATGTTAATAATAATGATAATAATAATAATAATAGTAATGAGAATAGCGATAATAAAATCAATTACATTGTCGATAACGATAACGATAAAAATAATAACTATGATTAATAACGAAAAACCTCGCTATGCGAACTTTGCGATCCTTTTAATTGTGGAAAAATTCAGAGAAAATATCAATAGTAGAAGTTATAACTGCTATTTCGGAGAATATTGCGACCCTCATAAGGCTTCCATTTTCCACAGTGAGAAAGTATCGCACTCACTGCCAAGCTCGTATAAAAAGGTTATTTTAAAAAAATTGAAGTAAACGATAACAGTTATAAAATTAATATAGAAAAGTACTATTAATAACTAACTAGAAAATATCGATAACGACATTAGCACCGATAACGATAACAACAGCTGAAAAAAGGTTTACGATGAGTACTAACTTGAAATCTAAACTTGCTAATAGAAAAAATGGAAACTAATACGCGTATATACCGAGGAAATTATATATTTCACTTTCGGCTTCTTTCAAAACTAATTATCATAGTATCCCACAAAAGCCAGCTAAAATCACACTCACTTTTTTTTCAAATATATAAGTACTACATATCTCAGTTTCCGCTTTCATGGTTCACTACAATTATTTTCAAAAACAGATGCTACATGTTTTGAGTACCATTAAAAACAAAAATAATTACAACTGACCTTTGCCATTGACACCCTTCAAATACTTTTACATCGTTGGCAATCAATAATACTTCCTTATTATCTTATCAAGTGTTGTTGTTTTATTTGCAATTCTTCTTTTCTTTTGTGGTACTTTAGCGACAACATTCTAACACATCACGCCTCTAAGGTCCACACACAAAGTGCGCCACTAATCATTAAATGGCGATGTGCTTGCTGCACATTTCCCTAGCAGCATATCCGATTTAATGGCCTTCGCATTCACCAAAAAAAAAAAAAAAAACAAACAAAACCAAAGCAAAAAAAAAAAAAAAATAACAGCAACGACAATGTGTAAAAAATGTTGCGCTGCATTTGCTTTTGTTCGCAGTTATGATGTCCGGCTATGAAAGCTTGTTATTATGGCTGTAGCATCATGGCGTACCACAACGCAGCAAATGCTGCAACAACGGGGAACCACTATGACAAGCATTTAATTTTTTCTTATCGCATGACGCACACCTTCCTACAAGCGTACGTACGTATATTTAGTATATGCGTGGACATATTTTGCGCTTAAGCTTTTTCGCTGCGAACAACAATCATTACAATTAAATTGGCCAATCGTTCAACAATTTCGCCTCAAAGAGTCAGAAGGCACACAGGCAGGCTGGCTGGTAGGCAGGACATACAGGCACACTGGCAATAATAGTTGAGCGCAGCAATTGCAACTTTGTATTGCCACAATTGCACGCATAATACGTAGTCGAATGTACCGAGTGCACCGAGTTTGTCTGATGATGGTGCTTGGCACAGTGTGTCGGCTTTGCCAAAAAATACTAAAAATTAAAGTAAAAATTTGACAATTTTATTGAAGTAAATACTTCAGGCAGTAAAAATTCAAAATTTTAAGGAAATTGGATTTTTTTTCTTTAAAATATACTCAATATCGAAAGTGACTTATTATAGCTAATTTCCACCGGAAGCTTGACTTCAATTAAGAGATCCGTCAAAGCTAAATAATTGTTAAATGTTTCCACCACATAGAATTAACTCAAACATTTCATCAAACGGTACTTTGCTTATAATAGATTATATAGTTACATGCTAAAACTAAAAGTAATTTTTTATCGAGAACTTTACTTGAAAGCAGTTTATTGATTTTCCACTTTCATTTTTATAGTACTGGATTTCTTTGTAAGTTATTCAATTTTCTGTTAGAAAAATAAAGTGATGATAATTTTACTGCCGAAAATCTTATGCTAATTTTCTGTTGTACGTAACAATTTATTTATAAAAATTGAGACAACTCAGTTTTCGAAGTTAATTTATTCACTTTGTTATTGTATATTACACATTTAAATGCTAATTTCACTGCAGTTAAACGCTCGGTGGAAATATGTTATTATTTCGCACATATTCTTGATGTATTACACTAATTTTCATTTCGTTCTAAAACTCAAATTTACTTTAATTAGATACAAGTTATATCAAATATTAAAATATCTGTTTCAGCGTTTCGCCTCCTTGAGGATTATATTTATACTCAAATTTTGAACAGAGTTGCCACCAGTTAGAAAAGTAAAACTGAATTAAATTAAAGCCCAGTTAAAAAAAATATTGTTGGCAAATGGTTCTTGTTGGAGAGAAAAGGCTCATCTCTATATTTCGATGTTCTATATTTCGAAGAGGGTTGCCACCTGTTTGAAAGATGAATTTAAATTAGTTGTGCACGTTTTATATGAAATGTTATAACATGTATGTCGAACGGTTTGCCTCGTCAAATAGAAGGTACATGGCTATATTTGGAAGAGACTTGCCACCTGTTCGAAAAGTCGAATATAATTAAATTATTCAAAAGTTATACAAATGAATTATTAAAGTATGGCTTTCACATGGTTCCCCTTGGCGATGAGATGAGTTGTCGTTATATTTCGAACAGAGTTGCCACCTGTTTGAAAAATCGAAATTTATTTATTTACACAAATTTTTTGGTTGTCAATGCGTTTCGTTGCGGAGAAGGTTCACAGCTATATTACGAATAGGGTTGCCACCTGTTTGAAAAGTCGAACTTAGTGAAATTATGTATGAAATATTAAAATATACGGTTCGTCTCTGCGAGGGTAAGGTTCATAGTTATATTTTAAAATGGATACCCACCTTTTTTGAAACGTTAAATTTAATTTAAATTTATTTTCTGATTAACCGTTATTTCCGATCTCTGATAACTTTCTTAGATAAAAATTCTTTGCATTGATAGAAAAATAATTTTACAATTAATAACTAAATACAAGTAGGACAACATCTGTCGCGATTCTCTAGTAATAATATAAAGCATGGGCTACGCCTAGCAGCGCCATTTTATTTCACTTTAATTTATGTGTGACTAACTTCAGACAATTTCGATCGGTCAGAAATAATTTTTAACTATATAGTTTCGTACTCCATTTAATTTTACGAAATATAAAGTGTACATAATTTTCAGATGGCTAGATATGATCGTGGATTAAAACAAAAGAATCGGTTCGGGTGTGTTTCGCATTATTTTCTACAAAATGCATGAACAAAATCTATTTCAAGCCTACCATATAAGGCATATATGAACTCTCATTTTCACCAAATTTTATTTTTTGACGTTTTGAGATAAATTTAATTTAAATCGGTGCACTTTTAATTTCCCCACCCGCCACTGTGTAGAGCCTGTGACAGTTGTTCTATTTTCACCACATTTCATATTTCTGCTTTCTACAATAAATGAAGGCCTATAACAAATTGCGGTCTTTTTTGCCCGCAACTTGCATGAGATCGCGACACTGTGCATCGTCGTGTGCCGTCGCAACATCGCGCGCTTGCCTCATTCGCCTGATGGTGGCCAAAGTCAAGGTGTAGAATATCATGCAATGTTGTCACACAGACGTGTTATTGTTGTCTACATATGTACAATGTTTGTGTAGCACAAACAAAATCATATGTGTGCCGCCGCCACCACCGCCGTCGCTGAGCACAGGATGCATACACACACAGCAACAGCAACAACAATTACGGCAATAACAATAAACAGGCAGGCGTGTTTGCCAGCAACGTGCGCACGCGCGGACTCTTTCCACTAACACAACAAAAAAAAAAAAAGAAACTAACGCGCAACGCGATTTTCAATGAAAATAGGCAAGAAAAAAGCAACGGGCGCGAAGTTAAAGAAAGGGAACAGATAAGCGCATAGTCACATTTGTGCGGTTAAGTTGGTGGAGGCCAACAGGCAGGCAACACGCATTATGGCTTGTAAATTGCTGCTTAGTTAGTGAGGAGATGGTGAAGATGCGCGCTTGATTTTGTGTGCTGTTATTATTGCCACCGTTGCCACCATTGGTTTAGCGCGACAACAACGCGACGAGAGACGCCAAAAACCGCAACGGTGAGTGCCACAGAGATGTCGTTTGCGCTGCGGCGGCCGCCACCACACTTTTATACGCCTAGGCGTTGTTTTTGTTGTTATTGTGATTGTTGTAACTGCATTGCAAACACCATTCCGATGCGTAACAATTTCTAGCATTTAACTTTTCTTTTGTTACCGCAAGCTTAGCTACCAATTTGAGTGCGCGTGCGCGCGCGCTTGTGTGTGTGTGCGTGTGTGTGTTTGATTGTGTACGCGCGCCGCGTTTATTTACAAGCATTCAGCGTCTAACAAGCTTTTTATTTATTCTGCAGCACAAAAAGAAATTCGAACGAGATTTATCACACATGCCAGCCACTCAGCCACTCAGGCATTCAGGCGTTTAAGCGACGCTCAACGCTTCCATCGTCTCCATCGTTTGGTTGGCGGCGCGGCGGCAACGCGTTGCACTCCAATAGCAAGCAGCAAGCGACTAGTCAACCAGCAAGCTACCATTCAGCATTCGTACGACAAACGGGCACCGTTTTATATTTTCTTTTGTTTAGATTTTATTTTTATTTTTTTTCGTTAGTTTTTTTTTTTTGCTTTTTCTTTGCTAGCACGAAATATTCGCCTCTACGCCAGCCACTGCAGCGCATCTTGCTTGAGCCGCTTTTCTGCTGCACAACACAAAATTTTTCTGCGAATATCTTCCCAGTGCATTTTTTCCAAAATTTTTTTCTATTTGCTTTTCCGTTTCCTTAGCTGCTTTTGTTGAGCGTCTAACAAGCGCTTTTCCCGCCATTCGCTTACTCATTGCTCGATTAGTTGCGTCTTCTGCGCTGATCTCACATCTCAGCCAAGCCAGCAGCTTGAGCACCAGCACCTGCAATTGGTTGTGGGTAGAGGGAATTTTGTTGTGTGCGCGCTCATGTAATGCGTGCATTTGTGTGCGTGTGGTGAACGCATGCGCATGCGCATGCACCATTCGATTGATGTTGATGTGGAAAATTTCTACTCGTGCCCAAAGCTAACAGGCCGTAGCTAAAACCAAGGTAGCAACCAATCTAAACAACCCACCACCGGTGCACCAGCACAAGTTCTCAGCCAACCACCAACCTTTTCACCAGCCATCCAGCCCACTAACCTACCACAAGCACCAGATGCGTTACGGAACCTTAGCTTTTGTATATGTAGCATTGTATTTATTTTTGTTTTCACTTTGCTAGGCTTCTATTGTGCTTTAGCTCACCTCCAGATATTCTTGGATTCGTGTGTGATCGCCTATCAGCGTTGAATTCTCGCCAACAGCTCAGTGGCCATAAGTGTTTGGCGCGTTTCAAATGAGCGCCGCCGTCTTATTGCGGAGAAATGCTTAAGTGAAATTTTGTTTTTTCTTTTTGTGGATTTGGAAAATAATATTTCCTCACATTCACATATTTATAGCGCTATTTGTTCATTCTCATATCATCATTGCTAGAATTTATCGTTGGAATTTGCGTTAAATATTTTTTATTTTTGTTTTTTCTTGAATATGAGACAATATTTTCTAATGATTTGCATTACATTGTTGTAATAATTCTATGAAATGTATTTCCTGTGTGTAGAAAAAGTAATATATAGTTTATATTGATTAGTGATCATCGGAGATCGTCTAGTTTATATTCAAACTGGCAATTTTCTTGCTTCATATATCATAAGTTCGCTATTAAAAATAGTAAGTTGCATCTGCATTTCAAATTGCATGCTTCTTCTATCTATGTTACTGTTCAACCACTAATGCTTGAAACACAGCACCAGCTAACGGCGAATATTCGCTTAGTATACCGACGACGTCAGCAACGTTCGTCCAAAAATTTCGCTCAGCAAAACACTGCTATGGCGATAAGGAAATTAGCTAAAAATAGTATTCAGTGATGTACAATTTTACAAATAACTAAATTAATATTGCATGAGTAATATATTTTGCCACAGTCGATTGTATTTCGTCGACAATAGAAAGAAATCTATCGCAACGAATATTCGTCAGGCGAAATTCGTTGTTGTATTTCAATCATAATGGCGGTACTAACAACTTTAAACCAACTCCGAATGTCGTATGACTTTTAGCAGAAATTTTTTTCTCTCAGAAATACACTTGTAAGTTCCCCATTGGCTACCGAAGAGCGTTCGCTAATAAAAAAAATCTTACTATGATTTGATTTTTCATGCACTTTCGCTCGAATTTCTATCTCTTGTATTCACTATCTCTTTGTATATTTGAATATTACTTATCCTTAGGCATGATGATTTTCGATAAATTAACTGAGCTTTTTCAGCATTTTGTATTGTGGATGCTTTCGGGTCAATTACAAATTTTGTTAAAGGAATGTGAAGTAGAAATGCGAGGGTGATATCGTTAATAATACCGATAATGATAATAACAGCAAAAATTGTTTTGCTAATTTTGATGACCAAAATGCCAGTAACTAATTTAATGACAAGATCAATGGTAACGCTTGCCGTAACGATAATGACAAATCTAAAAACAAATTTTGCACGAATGCTATTAAGAGTCTTAATAAATTAAAACGAAATAAAATTTTATAAAAAAATTGAAAGTGAAGACACTTCCTCGCGCGGTTACTTAGTCCTTCCATTGGGTTCGTAATCGGCGTTACCTACATTGCAATGAAAGGGATTCATATAAGCAGTGAAATTCTCTTTGTGCCCTAAAATATGTAAAATTTCATTAAAAAAAAGAATTATTAGAATTATTAATTAAGAATTACTACTCTCGTAGGCATGAAAAGATAGCAGCTATCCGATTTTGATAGAATTTGGTTTGAACCTTTTTTCTGGCCCAAAACCCCCAAATAATTAAAATGGTAAGAATAAGTCAGTATTTGGCAGAGAGGTGGATTCACATACATGTTTCGTATTTTTAGCAATAAGAATTCAATAATTATCATAATAACGATGAACATTATCAAATACGAAACAATAGCGATAGCAATAGGGATAGCAATATCGAATACGATAATTTTGCATATAATATTAACATTATACATACAATACATAACGATGTTACTACCCTACCTATAATTATGATAAAGTCTAAGATAACATTAAAATTACGAATACGAATAAGAGCATTCGACATTTGATCTATGCATTAGCAAATTGGAAAGTAGCTAAACAAAATATCTAGTTAAAAATGCTAGCACGTGGCCAGAGTTATTTGCAGGCTAATTTGACAGAAAGCCCATTACGGATTATGTTATAAAATTGTGATGTGACTACGCAACAATAAATCCATTTCACTTCAAACAGTACGGTTTTTTTTCTACTCAATACAATGCCCCTCAAAAATTTGGATAATAATTTATATACATACAATCTTTATTACACACCACTTAAATTTTAGTATCATCAGACTTTACTACTTGAAGAATGGATTGCAATCTAATTAATAGAACAAAGTTTTGATACATATGTATGAAATAAACTCTTTTAGGCTTTTAGAAATTTCGCGACTGCAGCGGCAACTATCGCTCCAATTTTAAAATAATATATTTATATTTATGAAAGTTTTACATGTTCCGAATTTGAATCGGTCCAGTTTTTAGAGATATTTACTAATGTGGCAAATACGCATAAATATAGCTTGTGAATAGTTTAATAACTTTTACCAAAACAAAACTATGTTAAAGAATAAATTTGAATGAAATCACTTAATAAATCATAAATATTTCAAATACGAATTTGGGTTTAGAGTTCTAAGAAAGAAAAGAACTTTACTTATTCTTATTTTATTCTCCATGAAATTAGATATAAAATGATAGAAATAATTTTTTACAACAATATAACCCGTAACCGACTTTAGTTCATTGAAGCCAGGAAGGAGTCACTCACGATTTTTTGGAGTTGTCTGCTTTTATATTACCAAGGAGATTATGACACACTTCGATTAAAGCTGTCCAAGCTTATTTTTTATGCTCTATTTAACTTCGAATAAAAACCTAAGTTCGTCATAAGCCCGCATATTTGCGGACGTACTAAAATTCCTTCCAATTTTCCACTGCGTAATTTTTATATCTTGAATATAAAAAACGGCAAAACTTAGTATATTCTCCCTGTAATCTAGTAAGTATAGCTATGACCTTCAGATCAGCACATATATTCCAATCGTACTGGGAATATTCTATTTCTTGTATAATTTTCTTTCATGTTTGTTGTATGGACAAGGGTACCGATGGGTAACTACTATCATTGTGTAGTAAAACGACTTTCACAATATTCTTAGAAACATCAATAAAAAGTCGCTATTCTTCAGACATTCGTTGTCAGCCATAATTTAATCTGCTGAGTTTATCAATTACACCTCGTGTTTGATGCCTTTTCTTTTCATTTATCAAGTCTCCTATCAATACCTTGAAATTTTCATTGCAATCGCTTTGCAAACTCTATTACTTTGTCCTTTAATATCGCCCCGAATATTGGCATGTTTTGATTTCTAGCTTCTGTAAAACGTTCGAATACAGCTTAACAAACTTTACACAAAGAAATGTCAAAAAAAATAAAGCCAAAATTATTCAAAAGTATTCAAGAATGTCAAAATAATCGCCTTTCGGCTGGTAATGTCAAGCCTCCGTGTATTTTTCTGTCATGAAAAAACTGCTCACAAAAATCATTTACCATTCAGAGTCGACGTAAAACATTGGTTCTCTCAATTTGTGGTGCACACTACATTGATGGCCGAACATGATCGAAGTTTGGTCGTTCTCTACAAGAAAGCCGCCTGACTTACAGAAGCCAAAATCCTTATACGAGCTATGGAAACTTAGTGAATGTTGATCTCTATGGGGCGGTCTCCACAGGCAATCGCCGATGTCATGATAATCATGTCAGAAAATATATTGCCAATAGAGACCACTTACTGCTCAATGACAGCAATATATGGCAGGGGATATTGCTTGATAACTATTGCCTGCCATTAGCTATCATTTTCGATCATTTGCGTGAAAACTGCGTGGCGGCAACATCGTTGGAATTTTAATATGGAACTAAAAATTGAGATTGTTTCTGTAATATTTAAGACATATTTGCGCTTTTATGAAGTAAACATACTTGCATGACGCAAGTTTGCAAATGGATTTTATCAAGCCATGAAATGTCCACATACAAAAACAGGCAATCGAATTACTTACACCTAGCCCATCAACGATTACCTCTGGAAATGTAGGGTAAAGGCAATTGCCACTTAATTCAAATTATAAAAAATTCGAGTTACAGAAGTTCGCGTAATGGAAGTTTGACTGTATCTAAATTATGTTCGCCATATTGTCTCGAAAAGTTGGCATTATTCAAGTTTTCCGTCCGCCTCATCCCCGTCAAGTTAACCGATTTGGGAATGCCATGAGCTTGTCTTCTCTATTGTGAACTACCTTCGCTTAGCTGGCTAGGAAGAATATTAAACTATCGGCGGTACTGAATATTTCAAACACAGATAGCGCACACTTCAAAATTGCATTCCTTCATGAATTCGTTAACATCACCGCATGAAATCTGATTAGCAATAATGCAAAAAATTGTTTTCCAACTAACAGAATATGCATAATTGTCACGACCGTTATATGCACTGCGCTTGCAATCAATATTTACCGTTTGTTACCAAATTGCAAATTGCCATTACAACATGGCAACCCTTTTTTGGCACCACTATGCTACCGGTAACATGGATAGTTTAATTAGAACTGTGTGCAAACACTGTACGAGAGTTAACAACACCCGCGCCAAAGCGTGGAAAAAAATCACTGTCTCAACCAAAAGGGACCACCACCACGAGCTTAGCTACAACACCAGCGCTAAAAGAAGTCTAGACTTACTTCTACTGTAGCAAATACTAGTGCATGTAAATTTCAAATGTGCGAATATCATCTGTAAGTTTGTATGCATGTATGTATGTGTGTATGTGTGTATGTGCGAATGTGAGTGTACCATTTATTTTGCATATTGTCCAATCGCTATGTTTGCTTTAGCTCATCCTTTTATGGCAATATTTCAATTTGCTCGTTAAATTAGAACGCGTAAAATGTATTGTTTCGTAGGCCACAAGGCAAGTAGCGAGCAAGTAGCGGGCAATGCCAGCGCTTGTTTGCACAGTTTTTTATCTTGATATTCAACTTTTGAGTAGAGTAGAGTGAAGCTACAAAAATATTATATGCAAGGCTGGTGTCTTCGAGCGCTACGAGTGCAAGATAACTGAAATGCCTACTGGTCTATTTAAAATCGCATTTTTAAACTCATTCTTCTTGCTGATTCCTTCGAATAATTGTAATGTAATTCTGTTTGCAAACGAGCTGTACAAATCATATCCGTCGTTTCAGTTTTTTGTTATCTAAGATTTGCCCAAAAAAAGTTCTTCCTATTTTTTAATACTTCTAACAAGCGCTTTTTTCCGCTCTTCCTCTCTACATTGCAGGTTCACCACCACTAACCGGCACTGGCATCGTGCGCGTCATTGTGCAAGACATGAACGATCATAGTCCGGAATTCGCGCGCCCCTATTATCTGACTAGCGTACAGGAGAATCTACCCGCTGGCACCAAGGTACTGCAACCCATGGCCACGGACAAGGACAGCGGCGCTAATGCGAAGTTGCGTTTCACGCTGCTTGGCGAGAAAATCGACAAATTCCATATCAACTCGGAGACGGGCGAAATCAGCACTGCCGCTGTGCTTGATCGCGAACAGACCGCCGTGTACTATCTGACGCTGATGGCGCAAGACAGCTCGGCAACGGAGCCACGGGCCAGTGCAGTCAATCTGACCATTACTGTGCTGGATGTCAACGACAATACGCCCAACTTTAACGCGGCCAGTTTCAATGTCAATGTGCCCGATGGCATACATGCTGGCGAATTTGTTTTTGGCGCTAGAGCCACGGATTTGGATGATGGCAACAATGCGCTTATCATATACAATATCAGTGGCAAGGATATCGATAAGTTCACCATTGACTCGAGCAGTGGTGTAATCAAAGCAAAGACACCACTGGGTGCGCGTGAGAATACCAGTTTCGATACAATTTTCAGCATAATCGTGCATGCAACGGATCAGGGTACCGATTCACGTTCATCGAGCGCTGATTTGACTGTCCTACTACGACCGGGTACTCTCTTTCCGAGCTTCTCGTACATGGCCAATACACAGTTTATGCTTGCCGAAGACGTGCCCGAAGGCAAGGTGATTACCACCATTGTGGCAAACTCACCGAAAAAGGGCGCTGCTGGAAATATTGGATATGCCATTGCGGGTGGCAATATCGGTGAAGCTGTGCGCGTGGATGCCGCTACCGGTGTGGTAAAAATCGGCAAAGATGGACTAGACTTTGAAACGGCGCACACGTACGAGCTATGGATCGAGGCATCAGATTCAGATCAGCCGAGATTGCGTAGCGTTATGTTGCTAACCATCAATGTCACCGATACCAATGATAATGCGCCGGTAATAGACAAGTTGACTTATTTTGCTGAAATACTGGAGGAAGAGCCACCACCACAGTTCATTGTGAAGGTACATGGGACCGATCGTGATGCAGGCGATAATGGCGAGTTATCCTATCGGCTAGCTGATGACTTTGAGGGCACATTTGAAATAGACTCTGACTCTGGCGAAATATACACCACAATGCGTTTGGATCGCGAAGAAATCAGCTCGTATGAGTTGCTCGTGGAAGCGGTGGATCAGGGTATGCCACAACTTACGGGCTCTGCCAGCGTACAAATTACTCTGTTAGACAAAAATGATAATCCTCCAAAGTTTACACGCCTATTTTCTGTAAATGTTACGGAGAATGCAAACATTGGAAGTTTTGTGATACAAGTGACTTCGTCGGATTTAGATATTGGCGCGAATGCGAATGCCACCTATAGCTTTACTGAGAATCCGGGTGAAAAGTTTAAGATCGACGCAATAAGCGGCAATGTTACAGTCGCTGGCTATTTAGATCGCGAACAGCAAGATGAATACCTATTGAAAATTGTCGCCTCTGATGGCGCTTGGCGCTCGGAAACTCCGATCACAATCACCGTACAAGATCAGAACGATAACGCGCCGGAGTTTGAGCATAGCTACTACAGTTTCAACTTTCCTGAACTACAACGCACTGTTGCTTTTGTCGGGCAAGTGATCGCCACCGATCGTGACAAGCAGGGTCCAAATTCAGTTATTTCATACTCGCTACAACATCCATCCGATTTGTTTACCATCGATCCGGCAACTGGTGAGATCTTCAGCAAGCGGCGCATGAAATACAAACACTCGCAACATGAGTCTTCGCCGGAAAATATGTACTCTATGATCGTGCTCGCCACGGATAATGGTAAGCCACCTTTGAATTCGGAATGCTTGGTGAATATCAATATAGTGGATGCTAATAACAATCCGCCGAAATTCGACAAACCTACCTACCTTGCGCCAGTGCCGGAGAAAGCCATGAACGGCCAGCGTGTACTCAAGGTGCATGCCGTGGATGCACTCGACTATGGTGTGAATGCTGAAATAGATTATACGCTACTGCATGGCAATGGTAGTGATTATTTTACGATTAGCAAGCACGATGGCTGGATTGCTGTAACGAAGGCTCTGAATGTGAAAGCGAATACAGTATTCATAGTCACGGTACGCGCCACTGATCGGGGTGTACCACCACTAGCCGACGAGACACGTGTGACAATCGTTGTGACTGGCGAAAATCGGCATACACCTGAGTTTACTGCGTTGAGCTATCAAGTTATAGTGCCCGAAAATGAGCCGATTGGTTCAACTATACTCACCGTTACCGCTTCGGATAAAGATGAGGGTCCCAATGGCATGCTAACTTATTACTTTTCGGGCGGCAATGAGCGCAAAGAATTCGATGTGCATAAAGTTACTGGCGCTGTGACGATTTTACAGTCATTGGACTACGATTTGATACAGGAGTACTATTTAAATATCACCGTAGAAGATTTGGGTTACAAACCAAAGAAAGCTATTGCTATGTTAACTGTTATACTGACCGACATCAACGACAACCCACCGCTGTTTAATCAATCTGAATATCATGCTTTCATACCAGAAAATCGTCCACCTAATACTTTTGTTTTCAAAGCGCATGCGACCGACAAGGACTCGCCGAAAAACGCCATCATACGCTACTCGATCACTAGCGGTACGGGGAAAAACCTTTTCAATATCAATTCGAGTACGGGGGAAATTGTGTCAAGCGTAACTTTTGACTATGAAGAAAGGCGCGATTATAATCTGCAAGTGATGGCTGCCAACCCGGACTCGCAAATGCAGAGCACAGCAATGGTCGTCGTGCACATTACCGGCGTTAACGAATACTATCCACAATTTGTGCAGCCTGTCTTTCACTTTGATGTATCCGAGTCGGCTGAGGTCGGTACCTCAGTGGGCTCGGTGCAAGCTACCGATAAAGATGCTGGCGAAGATGGTAAGGTCTATTATTTGTTAGTGAGCTCCAGCAACGATAAAGGTTTCTCGATCAACACCATGACAGGCATTATGTACGTCTCTCGTCATCTCGATCGCGAAACACAAAGCCGCGTTGTACTCACTGTAATGGCTAAAAATTATGGCGGCATACGCGGTAATGATACTGATGAGGCACAGGTTATTATTTCCATACAAGATGGCAATGATCCACCAGAATTCCTCAAAGCACTCTATACTACACGCATCTCAGAGGCAGCACCGGTAGGCACGCGCGTTACCAGCGTCAAGGCAGTCGACAAGGATGTGCGTATGCAAAACAATCAATTCAGCTACTCCATCATTAATGGTAATCTAAACCAGACATTCAAAGTTGATCCACAAAGTGGTGATATTGAGACTGCACGTGCTTTGGATCGTGAAACTGTGCCGGTGTTCAATTTAATTGTGGGCGCGATAGATACAGGTGTTCCACCGCAAACTGGCACTACGACTGTGAAAATCGAACTAGAGGACGTAAACGACAATGGGCCAACATTTGAGGCGAGCGGTTTGGTTGGTTACATATCGGAGAATGAGCCGGCGGGTACTTCTATTATGACGCTAGCCGCTAAGGATCCCGACCTGCCACCGAATGGTGGACCCTTCACCTATTATCTCGTTGGTGGTAAACACAAATCATATCTTACAATTGACAAACACTCTGGTCTAGTAAAATCTACAAAGAGTTATGATCGCGAAGTAACACCCTTCTTGGAAGCAGCCATTGAAGTTGAGGACAATGGCGAACCAAAGCAGCGCGCGCAACATTTACTCACAATCAAGGTGCTAGATCAGAATGATAGTCCGTCCACACCACGCATGGTACACGTACTGCTGAACACCTACAACGATGAAATACCTATTGGTAAAATAGCTGATGTGCATCCAAATGATGCTGATATCACTGGCGATTATAAATGTAAAATTACTGTAAATGCCCAGTCTAGTCCATTAGGTATACTTGTAATACCGAACGCTTGTGACTTGCACACCACCTACCAGACAACCGTCAATGGCTACTCATACACCGTCTCGGGTAATGATGGCAAGCACAGCGATGCTGTGTCCACAGTCACCGTCGGCTTCCAGAATTTTGACAGCGATGCAGTGGCGCAGTCCGTCACAATACTCGTGCGCGAAATGACAGCTGAGCATTTTCTAGCCACGCACTACCGCAACTTTGTGGAACTACTGAAAGCGGCTTTTGAGCCTAGCGATGAACTTAAATTGTACAGCATAAGAAAATCAGGTGAAAGCGGCAAGGACGCAGAACTCATACTGGCGGTACGTAGCGCAAATTTGTCTTACCGCACACCACGCTACATTCTCGAGCGTTTGAATAAGAAGCGCGACTCAATTGAACATTTATTACAAGCAGCTGAGGGTGTGTTGATCGGCTACAGTCCTTGTTCGTCGACGTCGACCGCTGCCTGTGAAAATGGCGGCATGTGCACAGCCGAAATACATGTGCACGAAGGCACACAAACGCTAAATATCATCGATAGTCAATCATTAATCTTCAGTGGGCCGCGTGTTTCGCACGACTATAGCTGTAAATGTCCGGATGGTTTCACTGGCCTACAATGTGACAAACAACAAGATCCTTGTGCGCCGAATCCTTGTGAGGCGAATGCGCAATGTCGTCGCATAGGCTACGATTTTCAGTGCATATGTCCGCCAAACCGTGAGGGCAAGCACTGCCAGCAGGAACGCGGTGATGTGTGCTCGAGCAGTCCGTGTCGCAATGGCGGCTCCTGTAGACATAGCCCAGATGGCGCTTCGTTCTTTTGTCTATGCCGTCCCGGTTATCGCGGCAATCAATGCGAACATGTGTCCGATACATGTCGACCCAACCCCTGTCTGCATGGCGGGCAATGTGTTAGCTTGAAGCCGGGTTACAAGTGCAGCTGTGTAGATGGACGTTATGGGCGGCATTGTGAGCGTGCTACGTTTGGCTTTCAAGAATTATCCTACATGGCTTTTCCGGCATTGGATGCGGCGACTAATGATATTTCTATTATTTTTGCGACGACGAAACCAGATGGCTTACTGCTCTATAATTACGGCATGCAAACGGGTGGTCGTTCTGACTTTGTGGCAATGGAGGTGGTGAAAGGAAAGGCAATTTTCTCGTTTGGTGGCGCACGCACAGCTATAACGACAGTAGTCGTAGGTGCCGATAGCAAAGTAAGTTTGGCCGATGGTAAATGGCATAAGGTTACGGCCACACGCAACGGACGCGTTATGTCTTTGAGCGTAGCTAAGTGTTCGGAAAATGGTGATGTCTGCGAGGAATGTCGACCGGGCGATGCAAACTGCTACGCACAGGACGTGGGACCCATTGGGTAAGTTGAAATTTAAATTTAATGCTGCAAATATTTTTGCTAATCGTTTTTATATCTCCACCTCTGCAGCACTTTGAATTTCAACAAGCAGCCATTGTACATTGGCGGTCTGGCTTCCGCGGATCCAGTGCTAGAGCGTCCGGGGCAAATACACACAGATGACTTGGTGGGCTGCGTACACAGCGTATCGGTGAATGGACGCGCACTGAACATGAGCAATCCCTTGAAGCAGCGTGACGTACTGCCCACTTGCAACCGCAAAACCAATGGTGGGCCATGCCAACAAAGCTTGCCTAACGATCCGGCGCTGACACTGTGTGGTGAATTTGGTGCTTGTATGGATCGCTGGCATACAGCAATGTGTCAATGTGGTGCCAATCTACTTTCGCCAGATTGCTACAGTTCATTAGAGCCAATCACGCTGATGAATGGCGCCTTCGTTGAGTTCAAAATTTCTGAAAAGCATCGCCGTATGCAGCTACTAGATAGCTTATATAGCGCCAGCAATGTATGGTCGTATGATATTGCACGCCGTAGACGCTTTACCATTAGCAGTGATAACATTACTGCACTGGCGCAAGTTATCGATCTACCGAAGACCATTAGTCTACTCTTTCGCACTTACAAAGAAGATGGTTTGCTGCTCTTTGCCGCTACTAGTAAACAATATACCATAGTAGAATTGCAGGCCGGCAAGTTGGTATACTATTCGAAACAGAACAGCGTGGTGAATATGACCGTACAGCAGCCGGAGAATTTGAATGATGGCAAGTGGCATAATATAACACTGCTCACAACGAATCGTGTGCTACGTTTACTGTTAGATGGCAGCAAAGTTGGCGAGGAGCTTGATGCGGCCGGTGTCCATGACTTTCTCGATCCATACCTAACTGTACTCTCCATAGCAGGCGTACGTCGCGAACACTATCCGCAGGATAATACGCCTACTAGCTATGAGGGTTGCATTGCCAACTTTACCATCAACAACGAAGTACAACCCTTCAATGGTTCGGGCAGCGTCTTCAGCGAGGTTGTGTTGCGCGGCAAGGTAGCGCACGGTTGTATTGGTGACTTGGGTATTGGTGCGGCGCAAGCTTCAGATCCAGTCAGTATTGGCATCACGCTCGTCATTGTCTTCTTCGTCATACTCGTTGTCGCCATTTTGGGATCGTATGTCATTTATAGATTTCGTGGTAAACAAGAAAAAATCGGCAGCCTTAGTTGCGGAGTGCCTGGCTTTAAGATTAAACATAGCGGCGGCGCTGCAGCCTCGCAAAATCAAGCAGATCATGTGCTATCGCGTGGCAGGGGCGTTCATGCCGGCGATGGAGCAGTAAGCTATCATGTGGACAGTGGTGATTTAATACGCGGCGTAGGCGGTCATCATATGGTTGGTCCTGAGTTGATTTCGAAGAAGTTCAAAGAGCGCGAAATTAACTCGAATGAACATCAACAACAGCGACCACAGCGACCGGATATAATCGAGCGTGAGGTGGTTAGCAAGAGTCCACCATTGCGCGACGAGCATCATCCACCTATACCACCACCCAGTCAGGGGCATCTACCACACGATCACACAAGTTCTGTTGACTTGGGTTCGGAGTATCCTGAGCATTATGATTTAGAAAACGCCAGCTCGATTGCACCTTCCGACATTGATATCGTATACCACTACAAAGGTTATCGCGAGGCAGGTGGCGTACGCAAATACAAGGCCACACCAGCGCCAGTTGCCTCCTACACGCATCATAAACACCAAGCCACAACCGCACAGCAGCAGCATAGGCATTCGCCGCGACACGGTGTCGGTGTCGGTGGCCCGTTTGTGCCACGTGTGCTGCCTCAAGCTAGTCAACCTCCACCACCTTCGAGCACACCACGCCCACATCAGAGCACACCACTAGCGCGACTATCACCCAGCTCCGAGCTGAGTTCACAACAGCCGCGTATACTCACCTTACACGACATATCCGGCAAGCCGTTGCAAAGTGCACTGCTCGCCACCACCTCCAGTTCGGGTGGCGTCGGCAAAGATGCGCTGCATAGCAATAGCGAACGTAGCCTAAATAGTCCAGTCATGTCGCAGCTATCGGGACAAAGTTCGAGTGCAAGTCGACAGAAACCTGGCGTTTCAGCGCAATCACCAGCACAAGCACCTATCGGCCTAACCGCTGAAGAAATCGAGCGCCTAAATGTGCGGCCACGCACTTCTAGTCTCGTGTCAACACTCGATGCCGTTTCCTCCAGCAGCGAAGCACCACGCGTGCCAGGTGGTGCACATCATCTTGCGCTTGGCGGTGGCCTACACAATGCAGATGTGGATGCGCATAGCTCCTCGTCAACCGACGAGAGCGGCAATGATAGTTTCACCTGCTCGGAAATCGAGTATGATAATAATAGTTTGAATGGTGATGCCAAGTATCCGACCAGCAAAACGGTGTCCGATGATCGACCAGATCGCAGCGCTGTGGCGCGTGCAATGAGCGGTGATGGCGTGGGACCAAGCATGGGTAAAGTACCACCAATGCCACCACATTCATATGATGGTTTCGATTCGTCCTTTCGTGGCTCACTCAGCACTCTAGTCGCCAGCGATGATGATATGTCGACGCGCATGGGCGGTATCTATAGACAACTCAATGGGCCGGGTTCACCATCGCAACCGAGTTTGGGTTGGAATTATCTGCTTAATTGGGGGCCAAATTTTGAGAGTCTAATGGGTGTGATCAAGGATATTACCGAATTGCCCGATGCTGTAGGCGAACAACAACAATTGCAGTCAACACTATGCATGCCGGGCAATACGCAAAAGAATTCGGAGGAGTATGTGTAGTTGCTGGTAGCGAAGCTAGATAGTTAGGCGAATTCGTAAGGGACAAAGAGGTTAAATTTTCGCAAATGGAATGTGGTGTGAACGAGACGAAAAAGCTAAATACGTGATTTAGTGTATTTATGTAGTTTTAGTTTTAGTTTTTTATTTTAGTTTTCGTGTTTTTAGGTTTTGTGTAATTTCGCATAGAAGAAACTAATTGAAATTAATTTCTGCCATTCGCTAGGGCTTTCAAGAATAAATGCTAAAATTATTTATTATTGCGTCTGACTGAATGCCATGACTGCGTTCGTGTGACTTATAATTTTAGTTTTAAGCGCGATTTTTTTTTTATGGAATTAATGATATTGTAAAGAGCTTGCGGCTAAAGGTCTTCCAATATACCTATAGGAATTTTCTATGTAATTTTCTAAGATGCCATTTCTATTCATTTTTCATGGCATTAATAAAGTCCGAGGGCATTTTAAAAGTTTTTAACTTATTCACTACCTAATTCCTATTGCCAAATATTTATGAGAATTCATCTATAAATGTAATAATTTAATGCCTCAGTTTATTCGTAGTTAGTTTTAGCACTTTGTTTAGTTTACACGTTTAGTTTGGTATTAGAAATTTAGTTAGTTTAAGAAATCTATGTAAGTAATTTTGTTTTAACACCAACTGTGTTTAATCGCCTTGTATCAAGGTCTGTGTCCTAATTGTAGTAGCATTTAGTACTTAGCATTCGAATAGGAATTAAATCCGTTAATAAATTACAGATTTTAAGTTTAGATAAACAATTAGCTATACAAGATTTTAATTGTAAAATTTTAGGCTTTATTATAGTACTTTATAAATATAAAAAATGATATGTGTGCTATATTAAAAATAATTTCAAATACAATAAAGCATTTAAAAAAGAATGTATTTTAAATAGAACTTATATTAAACTAAAATCTTGCCATAAGATTTGCGCATATTTATAAAACAAAAAAATGGCGAATAAACGAACTAGACATAAAATATGATTTTTAGATTATAAAAAAAATTAAGTAGAAATTAAATAAAGAAATGAAATCAAATTTAATAAAATTGGTAAGAAATTTAAGCAGAGACTAGTTCTAAAAATATGAAAACAATCTTCCATAAAAGCTTTAAATTACAAATCTTTAAATTTAAATTTAAAATTCTTAAATATTTAAAAATTCCTGATATTGATATTTTAATCGAAATTAGTAACTTATTAGCAGAGAAAGAATTTATAATCAAAGAAAGAATTTATAATTATACCTTTAAAACAAGCGAAACATTATTATTAATTTGTAAAATCAAATTCAGTTTTCGATTTTGTTGAAATGTTAGCTCATATCTATAGTTTTGGTTTTCTCTATATAATTTATGTAAATGCACTTGAAACCATTTTGTGTATTTTCTGTTCTTCTTGTAAGTACTTAAGTAAAACTTTAACGAACAAATTTTAGTGAACAAATAAAATTTAAATATTCAATTAAATTAAACTAGTGTTTCATTTCTTATTCGAATTTTCGATGAAACTTGTCGCAACAGGCCGTCAAAGTTGACCCACGAAAACAATGGTAGATTAACCTCGTTCGTCCAGGTATTAGTAGTGGATAGAATTAAGGGGGTCCTCCACTCTCAAGGCCTGAAATCGAGCGGTTAAATTGGATATAGATTCCGAAGGATTTACTGAATGTATTAAAATTTTTATTTTTATCTAAAAGGTACATGTTTTGACTTCAAAATTCTTGTATCGAATACCAAAAAAAAATATTGTCGACCTTGAAACGCCATTAACTAAATTGATGTTGAAACTGCATGGGTCCCGCTCAAGTAAAATTCTGGTCAGTTGGGTAGTCTGTAATAAAAACGTAAATATTCTTTATAATCGCAGTTACATTGGCTATGTTTTCCCGAATTACAATTTTTTATTTTGTAAATTATAAAATGTATGCAACAATTTGTTAAAGTTTTCAATTTTCACATTACTTTTTGACATACATATTAGAGACTCTAAAATAAAATTCCGCAAATCGTACTCGAGAAAACATAGCGGTATGTTCACTAAATAATTCTATATAAATATATTTCTGAAATCGGACAAATACCTTTATGAAAAGTCTTACTCGGCAGCTAAAACAAAACCCCTACTTTCGGGAAAACGCGTTTAAAGATGGCGCGCCACGCTCAGCTTCTCGAAAACGGCCGAAGACGGGTACATTACGGAGCCCAGGAGCATGCAAAGGAATGTTGTTTCCACGAAATCCTCTCTGTGACGTATTGTTGGATACATGTAGATTGAAATTAAATTTAAAAAGAAAATTGATTTTTTGAAACCGCAAGAGTAGAGGACCCCCTTAAGTTCCTATCTGTAATAGAACGAGCAAAGTTGGAGAGATAACTGTTTACTTTCGAACACAGGCCATCAATTACATTGCCGGTATCCAATGTAGAGCATTCATCGGCATTCGAGACAATAGACACACTGCCATTTCAGTCTCTGCGGGAGAGCCCTCGCTTTATTATGTAATTTGACAGCAACCACCCATTCGCTGATGAAATAAAAATACTTTTGACACAAACAATGCTAATAAAACTTTCAATCGTGCTACAGTTTGCCTGCTTTTTCTGCGCTTTTTATTCTTCTTTTTTATAATACATTGTATATGATTTAAAAAACACCAACTTTTAATTGTAAGTTTCTATCAACATTATAGGCGCCCTCATTTATTTATTTATTATTCACAAAAATTATAAAATTGTGCACAATCGCTGATTTCTTTTCATTTGAATGAACATCCAAACACAGGTTTGCTACAGAGCTGCTAACACCAGCTAGAATGGCATGAAATTTATCTAAATATTCACAACAATTCATTGGACCCTTGAAAAAATCCCGCTAATTCGCAAAATTTCCACATATTTTGGCAAAGCAAAATTCAATGCAGTAAATTTCGAAAAAACAAAAAAACACAGTTAGCACAGCATTTCATTTACCGTTAACTTTTTTATTTGAAATTTCCGATACGTTGTTTTTCGTGGTCAACTTGATCTCTCCATTTTTCTAGGTACCTTGGGAAAATGGAAAACATGCGTTCGTTCAAAACTTTATCAATGTGGCAGAATGTAAAGCGCAATTTCTGATATTTACTCTACTGGTGCGAAAAACTCAAGGTTTAATTAACTCTTTCTGCAATTTTACAAAAATGGCAGATTGTTTTAAACAAATTTTTCCCCCTTCATAGATTATGTTATTTTAATACAACGTTTTGTTAGAAAACTAAACATTTATAAATATATAATTGAAAAACTCTCAATATGTATTTCGCAATTATCTTATTCTAACTGTTTGATTCTTAAAATGTTAGATACTGCTCGCGTCAACGAATTATCGGGGTTCCACTGTAAACGCATAGGACATCAAGGCCAGCAGCAATTACTAATTGTTGCCTACATTTAGGCTTAAGTCGCGCTAGTTACAGGGTAGTAAATAACATACATATGAGTATCTCTATAAAAATGTCGGCCCTGACTAACTGACGTGAAAATTAAATTACTTCAAAAAGATTTTTGAGATAAAATAATAAGCGAAAAATACTCGAATTTTTTATTATATCGACTTCTGAGAGTTTCAAAACTTAAAAATGGAAGAGTAAAATTGAATGCCTCTTCGGCTCAGTTTTCTCAAATGAAATGAACTCGTTACTTTTTCCTATTAACGAAATTGAGATATTTAAAAAATTACAATTGCACATTCTATGCTGAGTCTGGAGAATATACTGACAATGAATGGCATTAGTTTTTATATATAAGACTGGCTGGTACTCGCGACTTTGATTGCGTTACTTACTTTGTTTAATTTAAAGAAAATGTCTGGTAGTGAAAGTAAAAATGAAATCGACTCAAAAGTTAGTAACAATTTAAATGAGATATCTGCCAAATAGAGCAGCAACTCATTTAAAGGGCTACTTTATTTCGAGAGAGTTGTTTTTAATTCCACAAAATTTATTGCATTTGAACTAAGGCGAATCAAAAATATATGCTTACCACAGAACAATCTAATGGATTTTTACTTACACTTTTTTTTTTGGTTTTGCATATGCCATCTTAGTTGGATTATATAAGTAAAATCATTTCTAATCGCACCTGCTGCATACTTTTCTAATACTGAACCCAATTTTCGACGGTTTTCAAGCATAAATCGGCCGATACTGCTGCAATTTCACGTTCGATACGAAGTTCATCAATCGTCGCTGGCTTGTTGGCATAGACCATAGACTTGACGTAGCCCCACAGGAAATAGCCAAACGGCGTCAAACCGCACGACTGAGGCGGCCAATTGACTTGACCATTTCGTGAGATAACACGTTCACTAAACTTGGTTTTCAATAAATCGATTGTGACATTCGCTGTGTGACTTGTGGCGCCATCCTGTTGGAACCACATATTTTCCAAGTCCATATCATCCAATTCGGGCCAAAAATATTCGGTTATCATTGAGCGGTAGCGATTCACATTCACAGTAACGTGCCAGTCTTGATTATCACGGAAGAAGTACGGCCCATAAACCGCACCAAACCATAATTTTCTCGGGATGCAATGTTGACTCATGGAGTACGTGTGGATTGTTGCCTCTCCAATAACGCATATTTTCCTTATTGACGAGGCCATTTAGCCAGAAATGACGACGACCATAAATTGGACGTAGCGCTCTTAAAGTTGAAGCCATTGATTCCGAATTTCGGTAGTAAATTTTAATAATTTCAACTCGTTGTTGGATCGTATATCTCTCCATGATGAAATGGCAAACCTTACTGAAGAGAAATGTCAAAAGAGCGGGAAAAAATATGGCGTCATTTGCTGTCACAATCGGTCAACTTTTGTGCGTCCCTATTGCAAGGCCCTATATAATCAAAATAGGAACAAAAACAGGGATTTTCTATTCTAACGCCGTTTAGCGGATCTATTTTTTGTAAAAGTACTGACCATCAATACAGATTTTCTGGATAACTCGATTCTAGCGGATCTATTTTTCATAAAATATTTCTCGTCGCATTCCATTATACGTTTTCAATTTCATCAGCATCAGATAATAACTCAGATCATAACTAATTAACTCTCCTCTAGCGCCACCTATCGCTTTTATTTTTCATGCACGTAGTTTTTATTGCATCAGAAGCATACTTTTCTAATGTCATCATTATAGAAATCTCGACTAATGCGCCCCCTAACGGGTTAAAATATCCGTGCCACGGGTCTACTGTTTAAATTTTATTGACACTCGTTTAACAGTTTTTGAGTCAAGTTGTAACAAAGAATTCGTCTCCATTTTTTTATTTATAAGTAGATCAACTATTTTCATTCATTGCATACAATACGTGCTGTTTAGTTGCATTAAAAACTTGCGCCAGACATTTAAAGTTCGGTTCCACCCGAAATTAGGCTCTTCCTTTCTTATTATCCATATCATCAATATTTGTTTGCAAATATAGTATGCTTATTAAGTAATAAATGTATGTCTAAATCGGACTGTGAAATCACTTGTAATCGCGTGTTTTTTTAATATCATTAATATGAGATCATAAATACGGCAGTTCTGAGTAATTCGGTTTTAACGTTAAGTTGCGGCGAATTCATTTTTCGTTAAAGTATTTCTTGCCGCACCTTCATTATATATGAACATTCCTAATTTCCACAAAATCGGACAATAACCACAGATTGTTTGAATAACTCGCCTTTAGCGCCACCTAGCGGAACGATTTTTCATAATTTCAGCAATAACGAATCATAAATAAAGATTTTCTGTCCAAATCCCTTTAATAGTTTTAAAGTTGTGGAGCTTCATATGTAATTTGGGGCTTTATAGATGTCCCATATATGAGTGAAGTGATGTCACGGCGTAGCGCTACTAGTAAAGTGGCTCAAAATTGGCGAAATCTTAAGATTTTCGAAGCTGGAATTCATTGCAACTCTTCAAGTTTATATAATTTTTAAACACAGCAATAGCATCTATCGTTCGAATTAAAAGGCATTAAATACATATTTTCTTAAGTACAGGAACCTAAAAACCAATTACATTAAAAGTGTTCATAAAATATTCGCAACACATTTTCAAATAACTCACTTACCATTCCCCTGCCAAAGATGTCTCGGTTTTCTTCCATATAAAAATTAGTTTGTGCTGTTGCTTTAAATGAAATTTGTTAGTTTCCTTCTGCTAGTAGGTTACAAAAAAACAGCCCTAATGACATTTCTATAGTGGAAGCCGAAAGATTCTGAAATTTACCCTCAAATGCAGGACCTTTCAAAAAAACAAGTGTGATTAATGCCGCTTGTTTAGATATCGCAGTAAAATTAGTAGTAGAGGTAAACTTATAGTATCTACAAGCAAACTAAAAAAAAATTATCAATGCGCCTCCCCAAACAACTAACGAAGCAATGCCAATTCTCGCTACACCTCCACAGTTAAATAGCTCGCCTGGCGTAATTCTTATATGAAAATGAAAATACCGGCATTTTAACCATTTTTTTTTTTGTTTTGTTTTCTTTTCGTCAATTCATTTTATTCAGCGTTCAAAGTTTTGTAAACAATACAAATATAATCCACCTAAAGGATTGCAGGCATAGTTATGTATGTAGGTATGTGTGTCTAATGTTGGTAATAAGGTAACGTTGGTAACAAGGACACAACTGAGAAAATGATAACACAAACAAATGGAATGACCATAGCGCATGTGACCCATTCCATGGTGAGTATGTTGAACAAAATTGTTTTTTTCTAGTTTTGTACTAAAATATTAGTACTAAAAATTTAAACAAGGAAAATCTGTGCTCCCTCTCTATCCCTTTTTTATGCTATGTAAATATCTATCCAGATACCATCTATGTATGTATGTATGTCTATATATATTGTATGGAGAAGCTCCTTTTTTTGGTACAAGTAACTAGTTGCTGTGAAATTTAATAGCTGGTTTTTACGATTATTTCGATTATTAACCCCTTGTCGACTAATGGTACTTAGAAGTACCATTTCACTAATTAGTTTGGAAAATCGTTACGAAAAATATTTGCAGTTTTTGAGGTTTATTTTATTTTTATTTTAAAAATTGTTCTATCTCCTTCATATCTTGATCTTTAAGGAGGTTAAAAATGGAACGCTCCAAAAGTTTTTTTGCTCACGTTATCATTGTGAAAATCCATTACCAAAGTGGGGAGCGCTAACATCGATTACAAACTTTGGAGAATTTTTGAATCACATCGTCTATATCCATCACTGATGCACATTTTTATTTGTATAGATCCGTCGGCAAACAAATTTGTCGAGTCTGGGACTTATAAAATTCCCAAATGATCCATGAGAAAAAATCCCTCTACAGCGATCATCGGATTTAAGTAAGTTAGCGTGGTTAGACCTTACTATTTTGCTAGAAATAAAGTGACCATGAATGGAATTAATTAGAGGAAGATCGTTATGGATTTATTGTGACCTTACTGTACGATATAGCAAGACGACGCCTGCCACTTTTCGCATAAACCAATCAATTTGTAGAGCAACCTTTTTCGGATCGAGTCATCAATTTCCAGTAACAGCTGGCCACCAAATTCGTATATCTTGGAAATGCTCTATGCGAATAGGCAATAAACATTTAATGAGGCTATATCGATATTAGATATATCGAAAGACATATCGGTGGGGAAAGCGCTACAGCTTTGTCAAAATGTTTTAGTAAACTTCACGAAAACAGCAATTGACCAGATCTGAGCTGCGGGATCATTTACAAATTTTTTTTCAAGCCGAAACGTTCGCAATTAATGGGGGTTTAAAGTGAATAAAACAGAATGCACGCACGAGAACGCTGGTTAATATATTCTCAGATGGTTAAGCGGTTGTTTAGGTACTCTATCTCGGTTACATCTCCACCAGTGGATGAGTGTAGGAGAGAGCTGCCCTCGATTTCTGATCTACGAAATTATCCTAATATGAGTTCTGGCGCATGGAGGCATTTACCGAAATGAGAAAGCGGAGGAGGCGCGGCTATGCAATGAATGCGTCCATCACTTTGGGAAAACGAAATCAGAATTACTGAAATTTAATTACTATTCGAAAGCTAAACAGAGGTGGAACCATAAAGAACTGAGCTAAAATCGGGGCTCTTCCAGGAATGAGCAAAGGAGATACTTACAAACTCACTGCAGTCTGCACAGGTACTGACCCATAGGAGTGCAGGTGTAGTTATCGGCTTACCCGTCGATAGGCTCTGTCACAGCTGCTAAGGTCCCGGCTCTATGGAGACAGTCGAACACTTGCTGTGCGAGCTCTTACACGTATAAGGTTACTCGTCAAATATTCGAACATTTCAGAGTGCTGCTATATGAAAACTGTAAAATGGCTACAGGTTGCACAATTTGTGGAATTAAAATGACAAACTTACTAATTGCATGCCACCAGGGTGGCAAGCAGGGAAGCCAATTCATTTTTGAGAATTCTCCGATCGCGTTAATAAAAATCCCCGATTTTGTCCAAAATTTTGTAAATCTTCTTACACAGATATCTTTTTATAAAAAAAAAAAAATTGTATGTATTTAGATGTATTGCTGGCATTTTTATCTTTTTATTTTTAGAAGCCAAAAAATTAAAATTTCTTAACAAATAAAGAGTAAAAAATGTACTGACGAATAGACGGCTGAGTGGGAAAATAAGCTATCTAAGTACTTGTTTAAAAAACACCCTATCTGTGATCAAATATACTCAATACATTATCAGCTGATATAGCGTCCTTTCCCTCAGCCATCGATATGTACAAAAAGTATTAATCAAATTCAGTACAAAAGTAACAAAAAAAAACTTTAATAATAGGAAAATATTTGCGTATAAAAAGTAAATATCACTCACTATCTTCATTTTAAGTCTTAGTATCTCTCGTAAATTGCTTAGGTGTTTGTAAAATAGAGTTTTTGAAAATGGGATTTGCTGTTCAGAAGCAATTCTAATGTTTTTTGTAGAAAACTCCTATTTATTCAAGCTGTTTTGCATTTGCTCTAGCGATGATTCTTTCTACAATTGCATTTCTTATACAACTTTTTTTACTTATGTAAAATTCTGAAATTAGCGAGACAAAAGTAAAAAGTGAAAAAAATAAGTAAAACCAAAAATTTCTAACAAAAAAAGTGCATCCTAGATTTTCCACTTAAACTGAAATTCCCAAAAAAAAATGCTCTTTTCTCCGACTCCTCACTGCATTACAAGAAATTTCCCACAAGCTGACTGCCCTGGTGGCAATCCACTTATTCCAACCAATCAACTTTATTAGCAATAACTAATGTCATGATATCACCCACGATCTCCGGGAAGCTGATTTGATGTAGTAAACATATTTTTTTTTTACTGATAGTATAATTTAGTTTGCAGTACCAGTAAACTTTTACTGATTACTGAGCAAGTTTGCAGTAAACAAATTTTTATATTTTTTTTTTCTCATTACTTAAAGAATTTAGGTACGCCGGAAATCTGAAATCCGGTTTCCAAGCTCTCAGTCATAGTTTCCCGTTGCAATTAAAGTCTTGGATGGATTAAGGGAATGAGGGCTAAGGTAAAATGATAGGGAAGATGGTGGGGATAGAACTTCATTTCATTTCTCCCTCTTCAGTAAGCAGTAAACATTTTACAATACAGAACAGAACGTAGGCAATTGACCTACATTTATCTCCACCTGAGGACAAGAAGTGATCAATCTAAGCTTAGCTAACAGGTATAGAGGACCCCGTAAGAGCACTGATACAAATCAAGTACCCAAAAGTCGAAATCATTAAAAAACTGACATGCAGGAGTTTGAAACAAGATTACCAAACTTCCCAAAAGGAGAACTCTAGACATAGAAAGTTGTTTGGAAGGGTGTCAGTGCAATACCCTTTTTTGTCCCAAACGACAAACTGATACCTAGAATCTATTTTAGTAGAAAGTATTCCGTAAGCTTTCCTACAAGAGAACAATGAAGAGATCCATGTATACTGACGGTTCCAAAATAGAAAATGGGACTGGAGCTGGTTAGCACCTGGAGAGCATTCGAGCCTCTTGCATCTCTTCAAAGATTGTCCAAGAAACTAAGTTGAGACTGAACTCTGATGGAATAAGCTTTCACTCATTCGGATGCCGTGAAACTGCGCTATTTAAGGTTAACGAGCTGGCTGACGCGGATCTTTGGTAGACCCCATCGGAGCACAGCCAATTATAAAGACAAGAGTAGCAGGGCCGGTCAGGGGAAAATATATGATCATCATAGGCATCATCTATGACTCGATGTGCACATCTTGCATGGAAGATGAGGATAGCACATAGCATTTCCTCTGTAGCTGTCCTACATTTGCTAGCCTGGAATAGAGAATATTTGGTTCAGATATATTGAGCCTGAACAAGTTTCTCAGGTCCAACAGAGTCTGGAAGATTTGTCGAGGCCCCATCCCCACCGTGTTCTATTTTTTTTTCCTATACTTTATTCCCTTCATTCTTCCCAGGCTTTAATTACAATAGGAAACTATGCCTGAGAGCTTGGAACCCTGATTTCGTATTTCCGGTGTACCTCAATTCCATTCCAAACATTTTACTGATAATGCAAATCAAATTACTTTATTAGTATTTTTACTGAAGTTTCGTTCATAAGTCAGTAAACAAATATTTTTACCGCAAATTTTTTCAGTAATCAGTAAATGTGTATTTTACAGCTACTGCAGACTAAATTCATTATCAGTAAAATTTTACTGATTACAGCTGTTTGTAATGCAGTATTTAAATACATAACGTAGTGCTCCCATTTATGGATACAGGGCATTTTTTTGTCCGCCTAGAACCGCAAATGAGGATTATTTTTCTAATTTCAATTAAAAAAATCAAATTGAAAAATACGATTAGTATAAAGGGTACACCAACACAATCATTGTTTGCCGGACCAGCCTCAGCTGCATTAATTTTTAATTATTTATAATACAAAATTCTATTTTAAACATTATTTTCCGAGTCCACTCCGTAACTCAGAAGGTAAGAGGTATCTTTTCAGTTATAATTTTTCTGCAGAACGATGAAACAAAACCACCGCAAAATCTAATTTTCAGCAATCCTACTTTCACGAAAATGATATTTCAAATTCAAAAAGATAGCTTAGGACCTTGTTAACTCCCTTACCAACTAAGATTTACTTTTGTGTATCAATAGGTCCATAACGCATTTTTCTCACTTACTTTAATATCTTATTTACTTCCACATTGGCAACACTATCAGCTGATGTCCAGCCGTTAGTTAAACACTTAACGGTCAATCAGGACTTACCAAACATCAGCAACAGTATTTACCACCAATGAAAGAGTACAAAAGTCACTAGCATAGCGGCAAAACGCACAGTCATGAGTTGCAAGTGAACGTGTACGGTCGGAAAATTCTAGAATACCAAAACAAATTAAATAGAAAAGTGCCACAACAAAACACAATGGTAAAGAGAGTGAGAAACTATTTTCAAAATAAAGGACACAATATAATTTGAGTAATATGTGTGCGGGGGTGGGAGTGCTTGACATCGCAGATGGTCAGTGCATTCGAAGTGCATTAATGGCTGAATGGCCGGATGCAAAGGTGCGTGACGAAGCTTAATTAGAGTAGCGCTGCTGGCCAATGCAGATGAAATGCCGGCCAGAGGGCTGAAATAAGTGAAGAACTAAAGGTAAAAGTACGGGAAATCGTTAAGTGCAATAAAGGAAAATGAGAATTACATTATGTGTGTGATGTTAAAGTAAAAGGTGCAAAGAAAATTGCTCGAAGCAAAAGTGTGGCGCATTTGCAAATCAAACGCAGATTGTGACAAACGAAAGTGGATTTTTAGTGGATTCCATGACGTTGTTGAAAAACCTTCTAACTAAAGCTGTATAAAGATTTCCCCAAATACACTAGCTAGTGAGCTTTAATCAGAGTGCGCGTTTGTGTGTGTGTGTAATATGTTCCTTCGCCGCATGTTTGCTCGCAAGGACAACAGCGATAGCGGTGACAATGTCACTTACGATTATCACAATGACAATGTCAACGCAAACGGCAACAGCGATAATGTTGGCACTTTAGGCTGCGCAACTACGCGCAACAAACACCACAACCATAACGATAGTAGCAACGGCAGCAGCGCTGATATGTTCAGCAATGGCAACATCAGCAGCAGCGAATACGAGCTGCAACGTCGACGTAACTACAATTCTGCTCCTTCCTCCAGCACAACTGGTGGTAGCAAGCACTGCCATTCCGCTCACACTCAGCATCGCGCTGCCTCCACTGGCCCAGCGGCAATGCAACTAACACCACTTTGGGAACACATACTGCGTACGCATACATTGCCACCCAATGTTTATCCTGTCAAGATCTTCGATGAATTTCTAGAACGTCTGCGCGATCCCGAATGGCAGGTGCGTCAGCATGCGTTGCGTGTTTTTGTTGATGTATTGGTGGTGATGCGCGCACAGGCGGACGCATATATGGATCCTCTGATAACGCCATTAGTGGAGAATTTGGGGCATCAGGCGCCAACTGTGCGTAAAGGCGCACTCGATTGTTTGCGTGTATATCTCGCCGAAACGTTGATGCCCGAGACGATACTATTGCAGATACTCGATATCGGGCTGAATCAGAAAATAACGAATGAACCATTTGGTGGACGCTTAACATGCGGTGTTATGCTATCCTTACCAGCGCTGGTCCAGTCGACGCTGCATACCAGCAAACGACACTACATCCTACGAACAGCTATAGAAATGTTGGTGCAGAAGATGGGGCAAGTGACGCATCAGGAGATTACGCTGAAAGTGCTTTCGAAATTGCGTGAATTAGTGGGCGACGACGAGTTTCGCGAGTACATGACAGAGAGCGCTTGCAGAGAGTTCGATTTGCTGTGTAATGTCTATGGTGTGGAGGGGAAGGCGAATGGTGGCAAGCGAGGTGGTCGTCATGTGTATGGCAATAAAGGTATTTGGCATATGCTGTCTAAGCAATCGACGCCCAGCTGTTGGCGTTCTTCGGATGAAGAGCAAATGCTCGAGCAGGCGACCAAGGGTAAAGTTATTATGGAGACTGAGATTAAAATCAATGATGATACACTAACAATGCGTATACTGGAGGCTAAAGATGAGGACTTCGATACAGAAGTCGAAACAGATTCCAGTCCGCGCAAATCGGTGGATACATATCCCAATAGTTTGGAGGATGACGTAGTGTGTGGCCGTTTATCAAGCGCTTCACGAGAGTCTAGCGCTGTCGTGCGTTTACTTAGCGATTCCGAGTTGGATGATGATAACGAAAATGAAAACGAACGAAAATCACATCAGCGTGGTAACGAGGAATATTATACAACAGTAACGCCCTCAACACCATCACGCACGCCAAAACGTGTCACATTCGGCGGAGAGGTGGTGAAGATGCGTACACCAGACAGCGATGCGAACACATCGAATAAAGTAAGCAATGGTAACGGCTCGGCAGCGGCGATTCAGCACTCGCTTTATGATGCGACGCACGCCAATCAAAATGCCATGCCAGACGGTGGTGGGGGTGGCATTGACGGCACTACTCATAGCACTGATAACACTGAAGCTGTACATCGTACAATCACCACAACAACTACAACAACCGAGATAAGAATCATTAGCACGCCATCCACCTCCGCCTCGAACAGTCCAATGCCCGAGGAAAATAGCAAGATAATGGCGTTGAGCGTAGAAATAATCAACGATAACACTAAGCCGCTGCCGGAGACAGTGACGGTGGCAGAGCCTTCACCATCGCTAGCGCGTCCACGAACAGCACAATCTCCGAGACAAGCGCATAGCGTAAACGATGACACTGCAGCAAGCCCAGTGGAAGACGCGAGTCCGTTATCTTCTTCGATTGAACTTGATGCGAGTTCGCCACCAAAAAGGCGTGATGACATCGCCACCACCACCGCCACAGCTAGCATTGGCTTAGGCGCCAACTTATCACCATTCTCACCTTCGTTCAAGCGCCATAGCATTAGCCCCGTGGATAATATTATTAGCCCTAAGACGCCACATAAACCGATTGAAGTGATGCATAATTTGCAACGTGATCCCTCGCCAGTGCGTGCACGCAGTGCACGTCGTGTCGATTCGGCAAAGGATTCGAGCCAAGCAGGTGTGGTGGAGAAAAACGACGCTCTACTGACAATGCAGACAGCACACGTGCCACGGGCGCAAACACCTTCACCGTTGCCACACAAAACATGGGAGGAACTAGATATTGTCGATTATGACACATTATTGGATTTACGTTCGGGGGTAAGTGTAATAAAATCATTAAGTTATTACTAAATCAAGCATATTCCTATACTCGTGCTATGTCTACATACATATCTACAAACATATTTACATACAGTCGCTCACAGAAGTATTATGCTTTGTTGATTTTTATAAAAATAAAGTTCAATTTATAACGAACCCTTTACAAATCAATGTTTCTCATTTTACACAAAAAAAATTATAAAAATTTAAAAAAAAATTAAACGAAATCTCTAATTTTTTAATCAGAATTACTTACTTACTTAATAGGCGATGTAACCCTTTAAGCGGTTTTGGCCGAACTTCTCCTACAATTTGTGGTTTGCGTCTTGATGTTGAACCACAAATTGACTGTAAATGATTTTGTAAAAAGTTTGATTTATGACATTCGGAGGTTTGCCATTGCCTGCCGAGGGACGACCGCTATAAGAAAGAACTTTTGTTTAATTTTTGCCCCGACCAGGACCCACCAAATGAAGCGCGCAAATGCTTCACACTCGGCTACGGCGGCCCCCCAATTTTACGAAATTTTTTTGCGTATGCATTTTTATAGCCCATTCAATTTTAATAAAAAGTTATTTGTTAGCCATTTTCTTTTTGGCAACACTGGTTTTGACAGTTCAGGCACGTTTCATGTCTTATGTTACTGTTAAATAGTATCTCTAGTTTGGTTTATAATTTAACCAAGAATCGTCTTACAAACGAGCAACCCTTGGAAATTATTGAACTTTATTATCAAAATTCGAATAAGAATTTTCATAGCGAGCTTATTCCATTTTATGATCAGTTAAATGGACCAACTGAGGCGGCTATTCGGGCGTGTATTGTGACTAAATTTCGCACCAAATTTACACTGTTGGACATTTAACTACCAACACGCTTACGTAGCGTGCGAACTCAGGAACATTTCGCAGCTATATCGGTCAGTGTTAGTGATGACCGGCGTCCTTCGCAGCAATTGGATCTCTGTTACTCCATTACATGGAAAATTTTGCGAAAGGGTTTAGGTGTGAAGGTGGTACAAGAATTAAAGCCGAACGACCTACTCCAACGCCGAGTTTTTAGTGAATCGGCTTTTGAAAAGTTGACCGAAGATCCATTTTTTATTATCGAAAAATTGTGTTCAGCGTGTTTGAATGAATACGTGAACACGTAAAATTGTCATTTCTGGAGTGAAGAGCAGCTAGAAGCATTGCATGAGCTACCAATGGACCTATTGAGAGGCAAGGTTCGTGAACAGTTTACTTCACGTTTAGGCTATGTTAATTGGCCGTCGAGATCGTGCAGTTCAACGAATCTAGACTATTTTTTGTGGGGCTCATGTCTATTATAGGACAAGCCTGCTTCGATTGACGCACTGGAAGCCAACATTTAAGCATTTAATCGTGAAATATCGGCCGAAATGTTGGAAAGAGTATGCAAAAATTGAACTTCGCAGATGGTGCAAGGCGAATTTTATTATAGCAGCTGATGTCTTCTTCTTCTTCTACTATATTTGTATTTTTCCTTTACCCATGACATCCTAAAAACGAAAACTAATTGCGTCCATTATTTAAGTCTCTTTTATATTGACATCCTAAAATTGAAAAATGTGTGTGTGTGCGTTATGAATTCACCTTGCCGTCACCTTATATGAATTCACCTTGGGATGGAGAATTTGAGGCGCAGCCGCGGTGTTTTTTTATGTAAAATTTCAAATATCTTGTGGCTAAAATGGGTCATTGATTTTATATAATTTTTCTTTCCTGGTCATTTTGCAAAGTAAATTCAAACATTCGTTATAGAGGAACATCGTCAACAAAAAAAAATTATAGGAATCAACTGGAATTTGGATTACTTGAGAGATAATTTTAATATAGCAAAATTTAATCGGCCTCAAAACTGTGGCTGAAAAAATATGAAACATTAATCTTTATATGGTTTTTATTTATCAAATAAACTATATTTTTCATACAAAATCAAAGAAAAAATTTAGTATGAAAAGTATTTTGAACGACGTAAAAAAATACCAAGCAATATACTTTTGTAAGTAACTGTATATAGGTAGATATTTGTTGTGATTTAAAAAGTGCCAACTATCAACACGTCAACATTCGTACTTTCATTTTCTTTTACCTCAATATTCGTAGACTTGGTGTCTGAGCGCGAAGGTTATACATCTGCAATTCAATCGATATATCGCACTTGACGTCAATTTAATGTGCAATAAATAAATAAGGCATATGAAAATATTAACTTACTGATTTCAACTGAGAATTGTAGTTCACATATACTCGTACACGTTGATTTGTCTGCACCATAAAGTAACTCGTAAAGTTTTTGCAGCGACCGTCACTTTCACTAGAAAGTTGTCGAATCAGCCATGGGCAGCAAATATTTATGTATAGGTGTATGTGTGTACCGGAACTTCGCAGTAATGCAGTTGCACGCACTTACTTTTCCTGTGCTCTTTAAAACCCTTTAGGAAAATAATTTTTAAGTTCCGAATGGTTTAAGAAGCGAGCTAAAAATATTGCTCTGTTAATTTGTATGGATGAACAAAACTGTTATAGAATAGTCATAATTTCAAATTGTCGATTAGGGTATATAAAAATTGATATCTGTACTCGTTTTAAGAAAAAAAGAAGCATATTTCTCTAAATATTTTAGTACACTTTTGAAATCGCATTTCGGCTTCCCTTGAAGATTATTTAATTGACAGTAAGTTTTCTAAATTACCTAACACCCGAAGGTCTGGCACAAATAATCCGTTAAATAATTTGACAATATGTATAGAAAAATTGGCGTGCCCATCAAAAAATACTTTTTTCCTCCCCAATTATGGAATTTCTTATGTTTTAACACTTCCGCCAAAATATTTCGGAAAAATATTAAAATTTACATGAGCTGTACCGGTTTTAAAATATCTCCAAATATGGAGTTTTCTATAAATAAAATAAAATAAATTTATTATTCAAAAAACACCTAAGATAATAAAAGGGTCTAAGCTTAAAAGGTATATATAAAAATATTAAAAACTCTGTTCAAAGAAATCATAATAATGAGATTGGCGAACAAAAAATAGCACGTAAATAGGTTTATTAATCAGGAAATAAAAATTTTGATAAAATATTTTTCTAATGATAAATCTAAATCTTTTTTTAAATTTTCTTAAACGAATCTTAGAAAAAAAGTCAAACACTCGCATTATTATGATTCTGTTGAAAAGTGTTTTAAAAATTTGGATTCAAAACTTTTAAGCTTAAACTGTTGATCTGAAGCATTTTTTTTAGTATTTTAAAGAACTATTTTTATTTATAAAAAAAACATAATTTTTAGAGTTATCTTCAAATCGGGCCAGCTCAAGAAACTTTAATATTTTGGCGGAAGTCTGTCAAAACATAATAAAATATAAGCCTAAACTGTTTTATGATCTGGGGTAAGTTTTTTTAAAGGACCCACTGACTCAAGCAGACAAACGCTGCACACTCGACTACGGCGTCGATGGTGCAAGTTTAGTTTCGTGTAGATTTTTTATAATTTTTTATGCTGACATGAAGATTTTTTTTTTTGTATATTCATTATCGGTATCATTATCATTATCTACCGATTTTAGTGAAATCAAGCAGCTCACAGGAAGATATGCCCGAAAATACTACGTATGTATATATTTAAAAAAAAGTATATGTATATGGAATTAAGGACCACCCATTCCTTTAAAGAGGAATGAAAAACGATAAAAATCTACACAACCTGGAAATGTTGCTTGACTAAACATATAGCCTAAGAGCCAGTGATATTCTTTCCTCATTATTTAATCTATATTTACATCATTCTGCCAGGTGTTAACTGCCGGAATTTTTTTACGCCAATTTAATTTTAGAATTGCAGAATTTCCCATAGTAGTTTGTAAAAGTTTTAGACTTAGCTATAACATAAAAATTTCATGGCTCTTACTATACGGTAGTATTGGTACGTCACCATTTTTAGTGTCCGATCGATCTGCAAATATTATCTTGATAATTGTTGTCTATCAGCGGCTTAGTGAATAAAATTGCAGCGAAACCAAATAATAATTTTCACCGTTGATTTCTAAAAAGTTGAATGCATTCCGTCTTTGCCTGCTACCCTTTTCAGGGTTTCTTCTCTCGGATGGTACCAACATACCTACCGGCGTGCTCTGGAAAAATAGGCCTTAATGACGAATACAGGTCACTGGCTCTTCTACTACTATAAATGCTGCCTTAGCCAGTCAATTATCACAAACTATTTAGCATTCTTGTACTCAGGGGACTTACAAAGTTAAGTGGATTGATAGAGCGAAGTGACATTTTAATTTGAGGCGAAGTTGGCCATTCTTGCTGAAAAAATCTTTTATTTACACAATTTGCTGCAGCTGACCTGGGCATGGATTCTCTATGTTGATAATCGTCTAACGATATCGTGCTTCATAGATGTAGATTATCTTGCTTCATAAATGTAGAAAAATACTTGATGATTTATTTGATATCGTGTATGCGATTATAAAATTGCTTCAAGTAACAGTTTGAATAGCCAAGTAATATCGATTCAATGCAAAATTTTGTACGATAGAAAATTCAGTATCGTTTCATAGGAAATACATAATTTATTAAAGTGCTTATAATATTTTAGTAATACACATGTACATTTATTATTTGTATATTTAAATGCAATGCATTTTTATAAATCTTTAAATATATTTTTAGGTAAAATTATCATCTCTGTTTGTTTTTATTGAGAGTTTTTTTTTATAGGTATTTGCAAAATTATTAAAATTTGGTAGAGTGAAATAAAATGCCAATATGGGTCCACTACAATAAAAAAAAATAATATTTAAAATGTTTTATTTTATTATAAAATAGTAATGTAATATAATAAACAAATTTAAATAACAATTTTTTTTTTGCAGAACCATAAAATTTCATAAAGTTTGACCAAATTAAAAACATATTTAAATAAAAAAATAGCCGAAATTTTTTTTTTACTTAGATATTTTAATTTTTTTAAACATTCTGTTAAGAACAAGAAACCATTGACGGGAGGAGTTGAACTGCGGCTAAATCGCTAAGGTGGTTATAGCGCCAATTATAAATTAGATTGCAATTTTTAAATTTGAATAATTTTAACTGTATACTTACATTTTTTTCATTTTTCAAAATTACGTATATTTGGGAAATTTTCTATGTTTACAAAAAAAAATTTTAACGTTCAAATGACGATAGTCGACACGTTTAGATGATATCGTTTTAAAGTTACGTGATGCATGTCCAGCTGATTGCATTTTAAAATAACAAGAAAATTGCTCTTAATAATAAATGGTAAAAGTAATAAAATAAAAATGGCAATGTTTGGAAAAATTACCCCCAATACCCTTTTCTTACGTTAATACAGCAAATTGATTCAACAAAGTGTGAGGTGCATTTTTCTAACGTTTGGCTTTGTTTTCAAACTTTGGTAAGTTCATCGGCTGATCATAAAACTCGCCTTTTTGGTTTATTTTGCGTTTAGTGTTTTTTTTTTTGAACGCGAATGCTGTCGAATTTATAAGAAATTTACTACTGATTTATTATTACTGGAGAAGAGAAAAGAGCAGTCCCATTCTTGAGTACTTAAATTTCCTACTGGTACTGGTACAAGAGCGCCGAAAAGTATGCAACATGTGAATGTATTATCGGTAAAAAAAATGCGCAATTTACACAACAGTAATTTTACACATGCATGACCAGAAATAATAATTCCGCAGTGAAGTGCACATACACAAATTTCAAAAATTAAAAAATATATTCATACATACATAACAGATTTATAGTTGCATTTTTGTATGGAGGAAAGTTGAACGAAGTGCCAGGCATAGCGCTTTAAATGCAAACGGAAAATACATACTTATTTTAAATTAACAGCGAAACGCATACAGCATTGCAAATAGCTAACAAATACTGAAAACTCAATAAATATTAAGTTACCACAAGTATGTTTATGCCTTGTTCTATGTACATATATAGATACATGCATATATATTATATACATGTTTATATACAAAAATGCTTAGCTATGTACATAGTACATACATGTAGCACCGAAAACATGAGTTGTGTATAGGAATATTGCTAACAAGTTATTATTTTATCCGTCGCTGCACTCCTAACTGGGTCACTAGCATATATTTGTATATATGTATTTACATACATATGTATGTATGTACATATCTCCGTATGGCTATAGGTAAATTTCTATACTGGATCAGGTTTTATTGTTTTTAGTTATCGTAGCACAACTCATGTTTAGCTAATACACGATATTGATATCTGATAAGTGGCAAGGATACATACAAATACAAAATACACACATGCACATACATATGTATGTGTGTATGTACGTGCATGCTTATGTTGGTATCCAATAACAAAACGCATCTTTTTATTACCTATTTCTCATGTTTTAGATTGAAATATTTTGATTATACAAGTAGCATAGTTTATTATTTGTTTTTTATTTCTTTGCTAAATTTAGACCTAATATAGAACTACAGTAGACTCGGAGTAGCGAGAACCGAGGGTTACAGGAACTACTCGATTCAGGACATCGCAAAAATTCTTTCAATGAGTACTCTATAGAGTGAGCCTTGAATATGAGTAGAAGAAGTATCGTATTTTTTGTGTTATTTCAGTAATTTAACAGTTATGTATGTTTAGTAAATAGAATGTCCAATACGTTAGCACAAATACTGACACTATCTGAAAAAATATTACACCTTGATAAACGATTTTAACTCACTGACAATGCCCGATTAGCGCCCAAATACCTATAGAAAGGTTTTACAAGAATTCCGGCTCCAAGCTTCTCTACAGCTTCTATAATAGCTGAAAACTCAGTCTGGTCTAGTACTCTGTAGTGGTCTAGTAACTTAAAGCAAATATGCAGGGGAGCGCTTCGTGAGAAATCACCTTCTCCCCCCATTCCGTCGAGCTTCGAGATATCCGCATAGAAGACAATACTATTAGATAAAGTCTTAAAATCTACTCTCCACTTCTTTCTACATGGAATTCTTTTAATAAAATTCCTTTCAAAAGTCGAAGTACATTGATTCGTACTGCTCAGAATAACGCACAGCTTGTCTAATATACCACAGTGCACCAAGGTTTCAGAGTGTCACTGGGATGCCTGTCTTAATCGCAAATCAGGCATTGCTGTCATCTTTTGTCCTACCAAATCCAATGGCAGGGGATCTAAAATAGCGTTCAAAGCATCATTTAATGTTGTTCTGGGCAACCCGTTGTTAATTCACGCAAATGTTTAGGGTATTATAACGGATTAAGCCATGTATATGTATCTATCCCTTCGCCCGTGTATCGGAAATGTCGAGTAAATATGTAGTCAACCAAAACCTGGTACATATTGCCCTTGACCCAAGGTAGGGTTATATTGAGAATGGACGAAAATGGATTATAACTACGCTCACATAACGGTATTTTATGAAAAAAACAAAAGAATGAGATATTTCAGTAACTCTAAAAGATAATTTGCTCAAATTTGGCATACAGAATTGGGTTAAAGCAAGGACTACGTGGATAATGAATTACATGTAACAGTAATTTACAATTATCAAAGGTAATTTTCTCAAATTTTCAAATTAAATATGCTGGATGTGGTTTGAGAAGGAAATACACGAAATCAAAAAGTAATTGGTTTTAGTTCATTAGTAATGATCATAATTGAAACAACTTTCAAAACGCTATTACTATTATTATTATTATTATTAAGCTTTCATCACCTCCATAAATTAGATATACCATTAAAATATTTTGGGAATATTTTTACTTTTGAATTAAACGATCCGAACTACAAATTTTGTGTTCATTTATCTTTGCTTACTTAATCTTCATTTAAGTTTTACTTATTATTTTCTACAATAACTATCTATTTACACAGTAAACAAATTATATTGATGAAATTTGATTTTTTACAATAAAAGTTCCATATCAGAGTTTAAAATCATTGAGTTACGAACGCTCTTGTTTTTGATTTAGAATTTGTTATTTTTGAAAATGATGCAAGTCCATTCGGGGGTAAAAAAAATAATCATAGTTTCGTTAGAAAATTGAATATCGATTATAATCACACTTAGGATCGTTGAGGTTTATTTAAATCGTCCCTTAACAAAGGTTTTAAAAAAATCAACTCTCAGAGTGAATTAATAATTCGTTAGCGCACCTCGATTTTCATATTTTTTGTTTGTTTTTGTTTTTCGATTTTTTGTGAAATAAAGCTAAAATGTGTGAATTTATTAATTTTATTGACTATGTCGGTTGGCATAGGGACGTTTGACCAATACGTTATCTACAAGATCATTCGAATCCCTTTGTCAAATATTCGATACAAGGGCTCCATGCCCGATATAAATTCACTCCCGACTTTGTAAATAACGTTAATTATTTGGCCGCCGCTGGTATCCAAATTAAGAAAACCATCGTTAAGAGGAATATCATTTTCGTTGGAAATAATAATAATAATTTCAAGCAGTTAAAAAACCTTTTTATGGTATTATTACCTTTGTTACCCAGGCCGAGATTTGAACCTGGAGCGCTCCGACTATGAAGGGAAAAAAGGTTAGCGTGTTTCAGTTTTATTTGAACACTTATGTCGAGAAAAATTTGGATTCACAATTTTTTTTGGCACCCGCTAAAAACATCTAAATCGGGGTTTTTTGCCATAACTTTCTTATTCGCCGAAAAGCTTTCGCCCAGGACTATTTCTTATTCTTAAAAGGTTTTGGCTTTAAAAGCCGTTTTCAATTGTATTTTCACTAATTTTGAAATTACTATTCCCAGTTTTTTTATTTATATCCTATGAATCTAAAACTCTCGGAAAATTATGAGGATCTTGCTAAAAGAAATATTAGACCAATTAGTGCCCTACAAAAAGGTCGCCAATAATTACCTTTTAAATTGTGTTCGTTAGAGAAAAATTTAATTAACGTTCCAGGTGGCGGCAGTTAGGAACTTGCTAGTTGGGAGACCAACTAATGATATCGCAAAAATCGATTCGGTGCAGGACATTTGCTGAAGTCGGATGTTTTTTAAATATGACTTATAGTTTTTTAAGAAATGGGCAAAGAAAATTATTTTGGAAATCGTTTCTTTATACATTTCTTTCAATACATATGAACTGAAAATTTTTCTATTTTAGCAAAAAAAAACCTTTTTTTTTTAATTTGAGGTGCTCTCACGAAAGTGTGAAATTTTAGTGAAGATTTAGGTCTGAAATATACCAAGGTACTTTTGATTTGGGATATCACGTGTTTCATTCGGGGCAAGTATTCTTCAGATATCATAGAACTTTACAATGGCTTCTTTTTCCTTTAATTAAAACCCTCTATCTGGCGATTACTAACCACCGTAGCCAAGTGTGCACGATAGTTTTTTAGATATAATATAAATAAAATGTACTTTTAAAATACTTTTTATTTCTATAATCTATTTATTTAAAAGAGAAATAATTATATATAATCAAATGAATTATGTAAGTAATTTAATTTTTAAAAAATCAACAGTAAATGATAGTAGTAATTGGTAACAAAAATTTCTTTGTAACAGACTCGCAAATGAACACTAGGTAGAATAACGAATTGCATGTAAAGCAACAACACTAACTCGGAAAAATATGCGGTAAAATGATATCCATCCGACTTGAGATGTAGTAGTGTTGGGGAGTGAAGAAACTGTGCTATTGTGAATGAGCCCTAAGAAAATACATGGGAAATTTCAGTGTAACACCTAACCCGTTTTTATTTGCATATATTTTTTTTAAATACATAAGCGGATCAACTAAAAATTTGCCAGCACACATATTTTGTGTTCTTTAGTAGCAATAAACCAATCTCAGGTCTCATGAAAGATGCCAACAGGGTTGATTTTGCATTCGTTTTCAAGTCGGTTGCAATGAAACGAGCTTAATAATATAAAAGTGCATACCAAAGTTTCCAAAAAAAATTCAAATAAAAAAATTCTAAAATCTAGTGTAAAATTTATTTAATTTTTCCTCCCCATTTGAACACCGCTTTAAACTTGGACTTAACTGGTAATTGTTGTAGCATAAACTGTATTTTATAAATAAATAATTAAAATTAAATAAAGCAAAAGAAATAGTCAAAACTTGTGACTATGTAGTTGTGCTTTCGTTATGTCGTACACTGTATGTATGTGGAGTGCATTTATATTATTTTATTTGCAAGTCGCCGTCATTATTAGAGCTCTTAACAAAAATCGAATATCCAACATAAGTGTTCAAACATGTATGCATACAAAACTATAAATAAAAATAAAATCAAAATACCGATTAGTCGACTAGCCGATTACCAGCAGAATCTGTACTTTCACGCGAATAAAAAAGTTTTGAAACCAAAAAATAGCATATCCTGATGATAAAAAAGGAGTTTAATTCAAATAAATTGCTACTAACCCTCTAGTGCATAGGCCCGCATATAGGCGGGAAAAGCTAATTCACCGAATTCTTACACAAATTTTAAATTTTTTATCTTTAAAATTTTACAAATGTTTAGAGTAAGTTTGACAAAACAATAGGTCAGTTGTGTATTATTCCAATTTGAAGTGGCGAGTGATTCAATTTTCGCGATTTTAATTGTTAGTGCAAAAACGTTGACTTTTGTTTATTGGAAAAAATTACGTTTAAAGCGCTTGTGTTTTGGAAAAAATATGAAAGGAATTAAAATAGAGTTGTTTAAACATTGATAGCATTGTTTGTGCAAAAAGTAATAATCTACAGGTAAGTTAATGAGATTTAATTAACCCCGCCTTGAGGCGGGCCCATGCAGAAAAGTGTATTTATTTTAGCGACCTTCATTGGAACAACTTTGCATAACACCTTTATAGTTCAATTTTTTGTCCGTTTAATAGATATGTTTCGAAGCAGCAATAAAAACCTATCAGAAGATGAAATTCTTCAGCTTCACGTAAACGAATTGGTTTTTCGTGGCCACAATCACATACCGGATTTTCTGAAATATTTGAAAACTCCATATGACTATTTTCGTTATTTAGTTCCAGACGATTTTCTTAAGGTACTTAATATTTTTTAAGATTTCTTTATTTATAAGACAATTTCCTTTCAGACCTTGGCTACTCAAATGAATTTGTATGCCACTCAAAATGATATTTCCACAAAATTCAGAATCGATGAAGTGGAACTTTGCAAATTTCTGGGAATATTGTTCTTCATGTACCCAAATTCTCGTGTAAGAAAGGCAAACCTGGATATGATCCGTTGTATAAAGCAAGACCTCTCATTCAACATTTTAATGAGCGTTTCGAAACAATTCCAAGGCTTCAGCGTCTTTGTGTTGATGAGCAAATATGCTTTTCAAAAATGCAAAAAAATCCTTTCATGCAGTATATGCCGGCAAAACCACACAAGTGGGGCTCCAAGCTGTTTGTCCTTTGCGACTATACAGTATTTTCGTACAATTTCGAATTATATTGTGGCACTGGTGGTAATAAAGTTTTTCCGAACTGTCCTGATCTTGGAGCAGCGTCAAACGTCGTTATACGATTGTCAAAGAATATACCAGATAATATAAGTCATATAGCGTATTTTGATAATTTTTACACCTCAGTGGGCTTACTAATTTACTTGAAAACCCGTGGAATCTACAGCTTGGGCACAGTGCGAACAAATCGCGTTCAACATCAAACTTTCGACTGATGCTGAGCTCCAAAAGAAAAAAGTAAATAGAGGCATTTCTGAAGAGTACGTTGGAACAGTTTGTGGAGTGGATGTTAGCAATGTAATGTGGTATGACACAAGGGCAGTTCACCTACTTTCAACTTACGTGGGAACAGAAACTTTTATAAGCCGTGAGAGTGCCTCGTACTCCTCAACAGCAACGCGTTGGGACCGAAAAGAAAAAACACGAATTGAAGTGGACTGTCCAGCAATTATCAAGGAGTACAACAGGCATATGGGGGGAGTCGACTTATTGGACGGACTCATTGGTCGTTACCACATAAGAATGAAAACAAATAAGTGGACAAATCGATTTTTTTTTCATTTGCTGGATGTCGTCATGGTTAATTCATATTTGTTATATAAGAGACTTAATAAAAGTCCTTCGGAAAAACAGTACACTCTACCGGAGTTTAGAACCGAAGTGGCAGAAGTTCTCCGTATGTTTCGCTCAACACAGCCTGCAAAACGTGGGCGACCGTCCTTAGCTTCCGCTCCACCAAAGGCAAAAAAAGGCTTATATATCACCGGTTGATATACGATATGATCAAATGGGTCATTGATGCAAATTTTTGGAAAGATCAGGCAAAAAAATGTTCAAACATTCCGGGTGTAAATCGGAAACCCAAGCCTTTTGTGATAAATGTATGGTCAATTTATGTAACTCTACTACAAAACAATGTTTCTTTGCTTTTCATAATAAAAAATAAATGAACTTTTGAACTAATATCGGTTGACTTTTCATATTTACACTTTTGAACACTAGTGCATGGGTCGGCTTCAAGGCGGACTTTACATTTTTAGCTATATCAGGTAAATGGAAAGTCGGACTAAAAAAATTTTGACAGATTTGAGTTCAGGGACGTGAAATTAGTCTAGTAGATTTTTTTTACTCAAAACAAAAATTCATGCACTAGAGGGTTAAAGTAATTTCTCTCTGAATAACATTTAAAATTGTTATAACTTTTTTAACCAAGTATCGAATTTGACAAAATATATATCATTGCCATGAGTTGAGGTCTAGTTATTTGCACCAGTGAAAATGTTACCAAAAATTCAATTAATAGTCAGGAAATAAGTCAGACAAATACTAAAAAAATGGTATCTTTGTATTATATTACACTCCCTATAAAACTAATATAGTTTTATAAAGAAATATTCAATGAACAAACACACCGGTCTTACAGTATTATTATATTGCAGTACATATACATACATACATAGATTATGTACTCAATGCAATTGACCCATATGATCACCTACGCGAAGGAGGTATAATTAAATGCCTTATTGCTTACCATGTTCTTCTAATCTACATAAATCGAATACAGTAGAATTACTGAATAATCGTGCGTATGTAAATGCGTGTAAGGATTAAATAAATATATCTACAAGAGCTTAAATATAAATATTGAACAATTAGCTTTATAATTTATACAGAACTAATAGTTTACATTTTTTCAAAACTCTTGCATTTATGTATAAGGAAATCTTTTACACATATCACACACTTGCCCCCCATTCTATGTTAACGTCTATTAAAATCAACACTCAGCAATCGTTTTTATCCCAAGTCATTTACAGTTTTGAATTTCGAATACTGTACAGATATATCAAATTGATTTAATATTCATTAAAGAGGTACTTCATTCTAAATATATTTTAAAATTATCTTTTATTTATTTTTTGGCAATACTAATTGCATATATAGGGTAAAAGCCATTTGTGGATGGATTATTTTCAATGCAAAATGAAATTACTAGACTCAAATATGAAATGCTGCTAATTATTTCCTCATTAATTTTCTTCATATTGTTTGTTTGCCACTTATTTAAAATAAGTTCAATTGGGTTATATTATATGTTAATTTTTTTACTCATTGTTAAGCGCAATATTTTACTGTTTGTCGTTGACGGCCAAAAACTTATGGGACACTGAAAAAAAGAAGAACCTAAATAAGATGTTCCTTATTTTGATGTAATTTTTTCTTCAAATTACGATTGAGTATAGGTTTCTTCAAAACGAATAAAGCCCAATATAAAATGAAATCGGTTTTCTCCAAAAGTGGAAAAGATTTTTTATACGCCATATTTCACCAATTTTTCCTACTTTTGATAGCTCTTTTTCTTCAATCCAGATATATATTTTTTTAGTGTAGAGTATAACAATTACATTTGAAATTAATTATTGCTAATTGATTGTGTTCTATGAATTTCGGCTTTGTTTCGGAATTATTACAATACATTATTCAGTTCTTTTCACAGTCCAGCAGCATATTTATTACAATCATTCTCTGTTGCTCTACTATCATTGATAGCTTCAGGCTTATAATTTTATTAATCTCACGAACTTTATTATGTCACTAATTGTTTGTGCCTTTAATAGAATATGAAGTAATCTATTTCCATCAAAGAGGCGCCACACTTTACTGAGTGTAACCCGTTGTGTAACGCACTCACGCAATTCACCACACACGGACAACGGAATGGAACAAAAGAGAGCATCCGTTGAATCACAAGCGTCCCAATTTCCTTGACAATTTAATGGTATCGGTCAAAAGCCAAAAACAGATATACGGCAACTACTTTTTCAATGAACCGCTGATTTCTAAAACAATCTTTATTTTGCCTTGGTTACTTTTTTCGGTTCAGTGGAAAGTCTTCTTGCTCCATAGCCGTTGAAAAAGATTCTTTTTTTCAGATCAATAAAAAACTCTGTCGCAGAAAAAAATTAAACTACAAAAAGTAAAACAAGAATACAAAAATTGCTTCCTTTTTAGCGAAAGAAATAAGTGATTCTTAAACAACATTTTAAAATCTATATTCTAAAATACGTTACGTCATTTTTATCCAGTATCCGATAGCTATAATAATAGTAATTTGGCTCCTACACCATACACACTCGGCTACGGGGGGCCGAATATACCATATGTGAAGTCAAAAGTCTTCGTCGATAAGATGGCTTATCAGATGGCGCTTCAAAATTCGGAAGCCAACCTTACTCGCTAATTAGGGCGAACAGTTGAATGAAATTATTTAAAAAGGAGTAAACGTCAGAGATTTTCCTTTCAGAAAATAATAAAAATTGCGACATGCATATCTATTTTAAGTGCTTTATTTAAAACTAGGTATTCCCAGCGTTCGCCATTAGTTTTCATTTCCCTTCAAAATAAAAAATAAAAACAGAAAAAGGTAACAACAAAAAATAAACACCGGCATTCGATGATGCGGTTGAAAAATTAAAATTTGTTTCAACGGCAATTCTGAACTATTTCTACAAAAAATTGTTTTTATCATTTAATATTTTGATAAAAATTGAACCTATGCCCGATGAAAATAAATTCAGTAGTTTCGGAGATTTGTGAGTTCAAACAGGCAAATAGCCTGATAAAAATTCCATATGTATTATATTACTTTTTCTGCATCATCTTCTGCTATTATTTAAGAGATATTGTCAATATACAATCACGACTTTTCTAGAGTTTCATTATAGTATAGATAGATAGACAGAAGATGTGCTTCTTTTCAATATTTTATTAAGTTGCCTTATTTTTCGATAACTTCCTTCACTCGCTCTTTACAGTTTTTAATCGTTTTTTTATTTTTTCTCTGTACGCGAAGGATTTTTCAATTCATTTCAATTTCGTACAGATGTTTAGAACTTTATTTATATTGCTTCATTACTGACTTAATAAAGTTTTGTAAAAAACAAACACTCATTAAAATGAAATAAAGAAAAAAGTGGTAAAAGTGTCGTGATCCTATTATTTTGAACATAGCAAGTTTGTTCAATATCTTTCCCAGCGCGAAAGAAAAATGTAAGAAAAGAGTAATCTCGTTCTCTTTGGTCGAATTGCTATCGAAGTTTCTGCGTGCTTACTTCCATCAAAATGCTTTGCTTACGTTTGTGTTTTACAATTCACAGGTTTTTGACAGCTCCAAGTTTTTGGTAATAAAATTTGGACTTGCAAATATTTGTAGCTCTCCCGTACTGGTGCGCTCTCGATTTCTCTTGCAGGTATTTTGGGTTATGTAGCATACAGATTACGCTTTACGAACTGAGAGTTACTTAAAGTGACGTAATAAAAGGTACGGAGTGAAAACGATTGAGAGTAAAAAAATTAAAACAAAGATTTTCAGTATAAAGGAAAAATACTTTTATTGGATGACGTCAAATCAACAAAGAGATAATTAGCGAACCGCGGAAGGCTCAAACTTGTATTCTATCATTCGCGTGATTAGTGAGCACCCTTCCAGTAGCAAATCGTAACAGTATTTGTATAGAATATACCATAAGTGACAGGTACACCTATGTTGATGTAAAAAAAAAGAAAAATAGTTAAACTTTGTGAAAATATTCGATATTATAGAACACCACAATGTGATGCCATCAAAAAATGAGCGTTCATCGTGGCTTTTGTATTCCATAATCTCGGAAATTACATTTATCGAATTGAAATGGACAGTGTGTACCAAATTTGAAAGAGTTTGGCTACATAGTGTGGATATCGTCCACCTTAGAGAAAGCACTCTACCAAATTTCGTGCGCTTCTTTAATTTCCAGTAACATAGCACAATTTTGAAAATAATTGAAATAAAAAATACTACGCACTTTTCGTTTTTTACGTAAAATTTCTTTAGCGGTATGGGAGTGATTTTTTACATTGCGTAACGAAGGTCACATCACGAAGTCAACGGCATGACGTTTATATGAGAAACAGCAATCATGCATCTACTACCACTAATTACTATGATTACTACTACTATTTTTATTAATATTTTTACTACTTTAATACTATTTCTACTACTATTTTTACTGATGTTACTACTAATTACTACTACTATTTTAATTCCTTTCTAATACTATTTTGATTATTTTTACTACATAATCTACTACTTGTTTTTACTATTTTCTACAACAGTTTTGGCTAATACTGTTACTAATTAATATTTACTATTTAATAATTTCTAGCACTATTTTTACTAATGCCTCTACTAAGTACTACTAACTACTGTTACTACTAATTACTACCAACCACTATTACTGCTACTAGTTACTTACTGTTAACGACTATTGTCACTACTGCTCCCTTAATTAACTCTCTATCTCCTTATGAAGTCGGGAAAGAAGTTTTACTTCTAGCTCGCGCTTTTATGTGCACGAGTTTTTTGTTTTGTTTTTTAGTAGTATTGTATTAACTGTTTTTATTGCATATAATAAGTAACAGACGTGAAATAAAAACGTCCTCCAGCTATTTAAAGTGCGGATTTACCCGACTCTTCTTTGTTTGTTTCCATTTGCTCCGTTCTCTATAAAACATGGCAGAGGTTCTCTGAACAATTTATCGAAATTTAATTTTAATTGAATTTGGTAATGCATCCAGAATGTGTTACAGGTAAACACAAAGCCATATAAATTTAACGCGCCTTAGTATATAAATGTTCTCTTTCCCGACTCAAAAAAAAGTTAAGGGTTCGTATAAATTGATAGCTTAAATTGGCTACATTAAAACTAAAGCGGTACTTCATAATTCTGCAACAAAACAATACTCGTTTTTTTTTTGCTTTGCTGTCATTCATTTACCCTTTTCACCTACCTACTACACGGACGTCAAATTAAGCTATGAATATTCAAAAAAAAAAAAAAGTAATGAAAAAATAAATAAAATGACCGGCATTATTACAAATGTAATATTTCTACACTTAACCCAGTTTTCAACATTGCCATAAATAAAATCGCTGCTGCATGTCACAATCACATCTGTTAAGCTATCAAGACTATACAAAATAATATAAACAAAAACAACAATAAAAGTAATATCCGCTTATGGTCACTACTGCTAAACGAAAATGAGGGATTTTTTAAAGACCAGCACCTGCAAAATTGTTGACTTAACTCACAAACAAAAAAAAAAAAAAACAATGCAGAAAATAAAAAGGGAACATTCACATTCATTCGTGTTGGTGTTCTCCGAAGCTTTTGTATTACTCACACCTGTCTGGATACTTTTCGTAGCATTCTCCAATTTTAATATGCGATTGTGATTTTCCATATTTTTAATGGGAATAAGAGGTTACAAATGGCCGGCTAGTACGCTGTGGCTTTAGTTTGCCTTTGTATTCATTTTCGCTGGCGCGCGTATATCGACGTCATATCCTGTCCGACATTTAAGCGTCAACTCGGCGGCTCTCACTGCCACTTCCTTCCTTTCGTTTTAGCTAGCTTATATTTTTTTGAATGTATGTGTGTATGTATGTATGTATGTATAGCCATGCAGGCGGCAATTTAGTAAATATTTCATTAATTCGTTATTTTCAAGTATGGTATGTATTTTGTAATATTTTGTATTTATTTATTTTTTTCAATGCTCGCTGACCCGAATTCTGCATTGTTTAGTGGCGATATTACCGGCACGTATCCCATTCAAATATGGTACTCGCGCCGCAGTGGCAATATGTGCGGCAATTGTGTGCTATTCCAGCTGCCGGCCAATTGGTCACTCACTGCTGATGCCGCTTTGACATTTCAACATCGCGTGCGTTCAAGTAACTGGCCGGTTTACGAAAAGAGGAAACATACAAATGTGCACACTTCATTCTTTAATATTTCATACTTGTACCAATTTTTTTGTTTAAATTTTTTTTTGCATTAACCTGACACAAATTTTGAGGATGTAGTGCCTGGACTGGAAATTACTTCATACGTTCACTTTAAAGCAGTGAAAATGGGAAATATTATGTTTGTGTCATTTAAAAAAAAATTCAACTTAATAAATATGCATATTTCTGCTATTTTTAGTTTTTTTTTTTTAATTTTAATATTCCGCCGCAATAAACAAATCAACACTCCACCGCACTATACACGGCGTATACGCAACTTCAGCTTGCGTGGTGGGAAAAGAACTGCATGTAATTAATACATGTCCGTTTTCAGTCAGAATAGTACACCTTACCAACTGATTTTTTGTTTTTTAGTATAGAGATCTACAAACACTAATATGCATATTAATTCATATACATACACACCTACATACATACAAAGATATTCTTGCACTTATAATAGCACTTCCGGTTATTCGCGTAAAGCGTTGCCGGCCTTAAAACAACTGACCTCAATTGCCACATATGTATGCATGTATGTGTGTATGTTTGTGTGTGTGTTTGTCGCCAGCGCAATAGCCATCCAGTTGGTCACGTTAATCTTGATTTCTTTCTCCTCTTTCTCTCTCTTTCTCTCTCCCCCTCTCCATTCTACGCAATTATCAACGTCATTTGTTACAATTGTATTGTCGTCTACGTAGAATTGCATGAATAATTGCTCCGCTGTAAGAGTGTGAATAATCGCAGCAGTGAGTGGTGTACGTTAGATGAATGGAGTGGAAAGCCAAAGAGCTTCTGTATGTAAATCGGGGTTAATGTCACGGAAACATGTGAATATCCCTGGTAACGCTTTTCAACGGTGCTGAGCGAACGCAAATGAAAAATATATTAGATGGTGTTGTAGTGGTATACCCATCGTTTCATGTTCTATTTCAAGCGTTTGAATTTAAAGACAAATGAATCAAATGATTTGCAAAAAATATACTACTACTAAAATTAAATACCAAACCTTTTCACTGCCTTGAACTTTGCTTCGCAGCGTTGTTGAAAATGAAAATGTTCATGTGTATACCGGCGTTTCCCTTTTTAGAAGATTTCAACAAGCACTGCAGTTTAACATTTATTTATACCCAAATGTACTAGTTTTCTTTAGCCGCGTTTCTTTGCAACCTAGTTGCAAACGAACACTAGTTAGGATAACGAATTGCGATTGCAAGATCGTGCGATTTAACACCGCTGTGCCCGAGACGATTGACGCCTTGGAAGAGATTATTCGGCGCGCTATTGCTGGCATACGGCTCCAATTGCTGCAAAAAGTGGTCGGAAATTGGGCATCTCGGCTGTCTGGAAATCACTTATAACGAATATCTCTTATGCAAAATATCTATGAAACCGAGGGCACTAATAAAATAAATAATAATTTAAATACTTAAATAAATTTAAATAAAAATACAAAAAAATTATTGGGGCAGTGCACCATGACGAATCAAATCTCCATCTTGTCTTGGTTACTGCAAAATAATTATTTTACGCAACTTTGGAGACTTCTGCGAATTTTTTTTTAGCGTGGATTTCTTTAAATTGTTCCTTTGGCGGGCTTGCTTTCGGAAGTTTCAGTGTTGTAATCGTATGCGGCGGGTTGGGAATGATTTGGGTTTTAGAACTGAAGGGGTTTGAAGTTTTTGAAGGCAGTTAAAGGTGCCACATATTCCAGGCTAGAACCTTGATTGTCATTCTCTCGACTGAGCATTGGATGCATCTTTTGACGGAATTGTATTTAAAGGAAATATCACCTGAGTACTTAAATACCGAGTGCATTCGATTATTCTATCAGCAGGCCATAAGCTGGCCAGTTTCCGGTAAAAATGATTTTTTGCAGTGTCGTTGGAAACGCCCATATGCTCCCTCATATAGCAGCATGGGAATGCTTCGTGTTTCAATCCATGTGAAATTTCTTCGCAATTCACTAACAGCTGTTGTTGAAATTCGACTTTCGTTTTGGATGATTTAAGTATCATCAGCAAAAGGTCTCAAAAAAATACTGATATTTCCAAGGCGAATCCATACAAGGTGGTGTTATAAATACAACTACAAAATTCCTATGTATTTTGTTTTTGTTTCAGCGTAAGAGTTGTCAAAATTTACATACATTTTGTTTTTGCTTTTACGCCTTTTGAAAGCTCATACGCTAAAGCAAAAACAAAATACATGTAGGTGAATAAAAAAAAATCAAATCAGCTGCTCTTATGCCATCACCTTCTATAAATTCGCCTTGGATATTTCTCTAAAGAAAACAATTCAAAAATGTCATAAATAACATCTATCATAGCAAAAAATATTTTGTCACTTACTTTTCATTCCACTGATTCCAAATTCAAATCACAAAAATAAATTTAGATGTGAAAACGGGATAATCAAGTATGTGATTTCAAACCGAATTTACACGGGAAATTGAGAGCACTTGTTATAGGCGGCAGCAGATAATTCGAGTAAAGATTTAGATATCTTAAAGAAACTGGGTACACACATTTCCCTGGAGCCAAGGTAGGTTGGTATTGGAAATGAGTGAAGTCGGATGGCTACTGTTTTCTGAAATTTAAAAGAATGCTAAAATATCGCGTAACTATAAAATATGATTTTTTCCAATTAAATATACTGGATTGGGTTGGAGAAGGAAATACGTGGATAAATATTTTTTGAGGAAAAGGCGTGGCCATTTTAGAGCAATTATTTTTACTAACTATTAAAGCTAATTTGCTCAATGTAATTTTGCTTATTGTAGAGGATGAGGTTGAATAAGGAGACACATGGGAATAAAATTTGTTTGGAAATATGGGATTGTTCACTTCAAACCAAATAGGAATAAGTTGAAAACTATAAGTACTTAAACGAACATTAAGAACACTGGGATAATCATCCCCTTTGTGAAAAATCCGTTATTATAATAAAGCAACTATTTTTTTTTTAATTTCTATTTAATTTTTTCTATTGTTGCTTTTCTAAACGAAAAAATAATTTGAAAATATGAAAGTACATAAGCTTTTTAGCTACACTTCATTGCACTAAAACTAATGGAATACACAACTTTGAAAGATGAGGAAAAAAAATATTTACCGAAAAAACTAACTGGTTCAGAACATTGTTCAAAACTTTCAGTTAAAATCGAAAAAGTATTAATAGGGAGTAAAACAAACCACGATTAGTATTTTTCTTGGGACCAAAGTTGAATTTCCAATTGGGATGCTTTAGGAGCTTTTCGGTCGGTAATGTATTAAAAGCAAACAAAAAGTCTCTTTTTTTCTCCTACGCGTTTCGGCGTCTTCCGCGCCTTCATCAGGGAGTCTGCATTTTATTGTACATAAAACATAAAAACAAGTGTTAACAAAATAACAATATTTTTGCTTACAACAATAATTGCACTTACATTTTTAATTACATTGAAAACCGTAACAACATCAAAACAAATAAAAATATAAAAACGAAAATAAAACTCCACATATTGAATTGTACACTACGTTTTTGTCTCTCTGTTTATCCATCACTCGTTATTGCTGTTCTGTATGCGCAGTTTATATTGTCTACGTCCTCCTTAAAATTCATAGTGTGTCGTATTTGTTGTTGTATTCTCAGCCCTTCTAATGTTAATCTTGTCCTCTCTTTTTTCTCCACGTCTAATATTTTTGTATTTTCGAAATCGGCTGAGTGTCCGCTATTCGTTAAATGTTGTGCCAATGCTGTTGTTGTCTTTTTGTTCTTCGCGTCCGTTTTATGTTCGCTAATTCGAATTCCGAGTGATCGCTTTGTAGTGCCTATGTACTATACTTTATCGCAATGTTCACCCAATTTACCATTGCACTTGATTTCATATACTACGTTGTGTTGTTGTTCCTTGTTAATTCTGTCTTTTGTTTTGGTAAATTTCATTTAAATCGATGGATTTGTTTTCCGCCAATCATGTCCGCAAATTTGGACCTTTACAGGGGCCTCTCTACATGTAAGGCATTTGGAGTACAACATCTAGCCAGGCTCTCCAACACCTGCTCGACCCCGCACTGCGTTCATAGTCGTAACTTGAAAAACACTTTAGCTTGGCATTTGAAACTTTTCGGGCACAATTTCGGAAATATTATCTGAAGATTTAATAAAAAAAATAGCTCTTTAAACCGTCTAATGAAGAATTGGAATGGAATTTTCATTAATCACTGAAAACATCGTAGTACGAATTTTCAGCAAATTTAAAAACTAATCTAAAAACTATCGCCAAATTCATCGCACTATGAACGTGGCATATGCTCTGAATTTATTAGTGTGCAGCTATTCGGAATCAGCGATGAATTCAGCAATAGGGCTGATTAAGGTACCGAAAAACTAGCATGCAAATTTTCAAAGTAGCGAACATTTATATTTTCACATATATATTTTTTTTTTACTCTCCACTATTTTTAAGTCAATTCCTTTTGAACACAAAACCAAAAATGTAATTAATTTACATAAGGAGCTAAAAAAAAACAAACAAACAACGCCCACTAACCTTGAAGATTTTATAATGACACAGAGTACCAGCCGCTCCCACAACCGCTGTAAAATTCATTATCCCATGCATGGTTGATATTCTATAGAATTACAGTAAAATTCCTACAAACTGGAAAAAATAAATACATACCAGCAAAGCATACCAAAGGTGTTTTAAAGTGTACCAAAAATTCACTATCAACCGCCACGTACAAACGTAGTATTGGTTTTTGAAACAACAACACCATAAGAAATCGATTAAAGTCACTCAGGCGGTTGGTGGCAAGACAAAAATATATATATACATATATAATCGTAGTATGTACTACATTTATATCGAAGTATTCACATATTTACCTACAAACATACATATTTAGGATAACAATCGTGACACAAGCCGTCGCGGCTGAACACTTGACAGCTTGACTTGTCGGTTGATTGGATATGCAAATAGAAATACAGACTATGGGCAAGTATGTACATATGTATCTACACTTAAAAAAACTTGTGTTAAATATGGAAATAGTAGAGGCAATAATAGGTACATAGTAATAGTAATAGTTGTGGTAGTGGTAGTAGTAGTAATAGTAACTAGTAGGAGCATTAGTAAAAATAGTAGTAGAAATTAGTAGAATTGGTAGTAGTAATTAGTAGTAGCACTAGAAGAAAGTAGTAGAATTGAGTAAACATAGCAATGATAATTAGTAATAGCTTAAGAAAAAATAGTAGTAGAAATAAGTAAAATTAATAGCAGTAATTAGTAGTAGCTTTAGTAGCAGAAATTAGTGAAAATAATAGTAGTAAAAACTAGTAAAAATTAATAAAAATAATAATAGCAATTGGTAGGAGCATTAATAAAAATAGTAGTAGTAACAGTAGTACCATTAATAAAAATAGTAGTAGAAATTAGTAGTAGCACCGGAAAAACTAGCAGGAGAAATTAGTAATTCTAGCAATGGTAATTAGTAATAACTTTAGTAAAAATAGTAGTAGAAATAAATTAAATTAGTAACAGTAATTAATAGTAGCATTAGTAAAAGTAGTAGTAGAAATTGTTAAAAATAATAGTAGTCAAAACTAGTAGAAACGAACTAGTAATAAGTAGTAGTAGCATTAATGAAAGTAGTAGTAGAAATTGGTAGTAACACTAGAAAAAGTTGCAGTAGAAATTAGTAAAACTAGCAATGGAAATTAGTAATAGCTTTAGTAAAAATAGTGGTAGAAATAAATCAAATTACTAGCAGTAGTAGTACCATTAGTAAAAATAGTAGTAGAAAAATAATACTAACAAAAACTAGTAGAAACGAATAAAAAAATAATAGTAGCAATTAGTAGTAGCTCCAGTGAAAATAGCAGTAGAAATGAGTAAAAAATCAGTAGTAATAAGAGGTAGCGTTGGTAAAATTAGTAGCAGGAAACAGTGCGAATATTAGTAGTAATTGGTAGTAACATTAGTAAAAATAGTAGTAGAGAATATAAAAAAGCAGTACTAATTAGTAGTAGGGTTAGTAAAAATAATAGTAGAAAATATTGCAAATAGTAGTAGTAATTGGTAGTAGCATAAGAGTAGTAGTAATTATTACTTACTACCACTAGTAGTAGTAGTACGGGTAGTAGTAGTTAGCAGTGATAGTAGAAGTTGTTAAAGCAGTAGTTGTAGTGGCGAACCAGTCCCGAACTACTCATCTACTATTCCCGAACTCGAAGCCCCAAACAATGCGGAATTGGCTTAAAAAAGGGTCCTGAAATGGAGCCAAAATATCTAGTCCAAATATATATACATATATTGTTGTAGATATATACTCGTACATACACATTGATATGTCGCTACCTCATTATGTATATTTGTTTTTCTTCCGCATCATGCGCTGACTTCGTGACGCGATATCGACACGGCTTGCGTGACGCGATGTAAAAAATCATTCTTATGCCGATAAAGAAAGTTGTACTTAAACAAAACTATGTGGATTAAAGAAAATCAGCTTATTAATAGAAAAAAAATGGGAATGAATTAGCGAAATATTTACGGCTTTTGGAGAAAAAGGATTTCAATTTGTTTGGATTTTTATTCATTTTGAAGATGCCTTTACTCAATCGGCGAAAATATCGCAAACATTACATCAAAATTAAAACAAAATGTTTAGATTTTTTTTTTCAGTGTACGTATTTACATGCATACATTGTACGTGTGTGCAGCTAAAAAAATTTTACTGGTAGCACTTCAACAATTACCGAGTTCAATGGCAGCAGAGTGTAAATTTGAGGGAAGAGGAAAAACTCAGCACTGATTTTTTTACAGAAATTCAATTAATTAGAATGAAGCAACTTTGATTTCGAGATGATAAAATTACGATAACAATACCAAGCGATTTCGATTGCGATAACGGTTGCATGTATATCGATACCGACGGCAATTGACATTACCAATAACAATGTCACATAGTCTGCTAGGAATCTCTGTTTTTGGAAATCGTAAATCATTCAAATAATTTTATTTTTCCTAAATCATTAAAATACTTTGATTTCACTTAAAAAAACAGTCAAGGTTTGTGCCGCAAAAAGTTACAAATCCCCATTAGTTTAGTACTTACGTAACGAAGAAGACTATGTAGGTATGGTCAGTATTTACGCAATTAGCAAGAAATTTTTTCATTTTCTTAGCACAATTTACTATTTCAATCGTAGAAGGACAAATCAAAGGCGTTGGAAATCGCACGCAACTTAATGTATGCATGGGCAGCAAAACGAAGAAAGTAAAAAGGTTCTTGGTGTGGCTTCCGGCATTTGTCTTATGGTTTTATTTTTCAGCTTCGGCTGTCTTTCAATGACAACATTTATTTGATTGGCTAGGTGATTATGGGAACTTCGCGTGATCAAGGCTATTTTCAATTAGTCACGAATTTAAAAACAATGCACGTTATTTTAGATAAATGTTTTGTTGTGTGAGGAAATTCACTTAAATTGACATTAAAATGCTATAATGTCAAAGTGTTTGTATGTAAACGTACTTAGGTATATGAATGTAAGGAAGCTTCCGGCACATGCATATGTATAAGTGCTTACCGAAATGCTTTGCCTAAATAAGCAATGCTCGCAAAAATTTTTACTTAAATCCAAAATGAAGTTTAGCGACCTCATAAAATCAGCTCGAATTTAAGATGACCTATACAATACGTTGAAAACCGTGATATGCGTTTATAGCACATTAATGATTTAATTAGTTTGGACTTTGTTGATTTACTCTCTCAATAATTACCAAATATTAGATACATATGTAAAAGTTTCAATATCAACTGGCATTACATATGTACAGCCCTACAAGACACCTGCAGTCAAATGTACTAGTTGTAGACTAGTTCCCAACTAGTATACCCGGTGAGCCCAACTAGTTAGCCAACTTTATTTTTTCGATACAAGCAAGTGATGTTTTTAACATGTGAATGTACTCCGAAATACCAATTCGAAAATTCGAAACTAACAAACCCGTCCTTTGGTCGGCGCCGTCTCTGAAATTTTGAATTAAATATCTTTATTAATTAACTTAGTTATTGTGTATTTATTAATTTTGTTTAGATTTTAATTGTGTAGCAAAAAAAAGTTTCAAAAAGTTAATTACTGTCAGTTCACTACAACTTATTTGAAAAAAAAAAAAGAAACACAACATGAAATAACTTACATTTTAGTTACTTTAGTGAAACTGAGTAAACTCCTGAACACCCGACTGGAACCCGCATCCTCAGCGTCGTAAGCGGCAGACTTCACATGGCGCCACGGCCCTCATGTTGCAAGTATGCATTTATTTGCGTTTTCTTCGTGGCCTTGCAACTAGTACATTTCGAAATAATTTTCGAATTGATATGACAGCCTCCATTAAATACTAGTTTAACTTTTCACTATACATTGCTGAGCAATTTAGGCAAAAATTCTAACACACCTTTATGCCCGGTTTCAAAGTCTGTGCTTAAGTTTTGCTTAAGATAAGTCAGTGAAGTGGTGTTTTAAAGTTCATACTAAAGTTATGCTTAAGTACTGAAAATCAAAATCTTAAGCATTGCTTAAGTAACAGATGATTTTTGTTTTGAATTTTCGGCAAAAATTTAAAGAGTAAAATAAGAATTTGTTTGCTGAAGAAGAAAATACGGAATCAGACATAGCCATATTAAGACTATATTTATTTATGTCCCAAGTCGTCTGCTTGCACTCTACGTTTTTCTCAATGAGTCGCAATAGCTGCTCCGACTCGCTTGCGGTAAAACGCGGTGTCCTTTTATTGTTTTGCTCAATTGAGCCTTTTATTGTGGAAAGTTTTGTTAACAGATTTATTTCTTTCAACTACAAATATTTGTAAAGAAACCACTTGTTAAACATATACATATATGTATATACTTTTCAACCATAATTTAAAAAATTGATTTGGTGCTTAGCTAAGAGGTTTTACTTAAGCATAACTTAAGCACGGACTGTGAAACCGGGAATTAAAATTTTATTATTGGTCTCTAATACATGTACAGTAGAGTATTCGTACGAAAAATTTCCTGATCCTCAGTTCAGCATTCAATGCCTGAAAAATTTACCGAACAGGCGCGGAACTTTCAAGGCTACTGACATTGTTGCGGAGTGAAGATTTCAGGTAAGGCGAATTCATATGTATAAGGTGAAGTTGATGAAACAGCTGATTGAATTCGCTTGGTGAACGTTAAGTCAAAATGATGTGTTTGTTGTAAATCATACTGTCATTGTGCGTATATTTTGTTTGTGTAAATTTTTATTTTTGTACGTATAACCCCACCTGATATAAATTCGCCTAGATTTCAGCGCAAATGAACTTTTCGCTGAACGCGGAGTGAAGTTTTCAGTTGGTTCCAGAAATTAATTGTGAAAGCGTCTTATTTTGCCTTAATCGGAGAAAAAGTGTAAATAAACGAAATTTCTCTAGCTAAAATTTAGTTAAATTATTTATTAATTAAATAATAAGCGCTAAATTACATTGTGAAAAAAAAATTTGAAATTTGCATTGGGCTTGAGGTTGTTTTTCCTATCGAAATTCTACCTGAGCTTTTAGACCTTTTTCATATGGACATGCTCGACATTTTCCCTTCTCGTTTGTCCGTTTTTAAATAGTTCTTTTTTAGTAACATGTCAATATAAAAACGAATGAGAGTATTCAGATTTTGTAACTTCATCCCTACTTAATATATATTTAGTAAAAATTAAGAAGAGTTTTTCAGCTGAATTGCATCTATTAACAAAGACATATGCTAGAAAGAGATAAACATACAATGCCATTGACATTTTATTTCATTTAATAATTTCTCATTCAAAATTTGGCAAGCTGAATTTGATTGAGTAAGTAAATTTTATGTAACTCATCGTAATTTTCTTTAATAATATGCCCGTTTCTTTCCAACCTCGTTGCAAAAGAACGCTAGGTAGGATGACGAATTGCATTTAAAGCAACAACACTGTCGCTGGCTTGTTGGCATAGACCATAGACTTGACGTGGCCCCACAGGAAATAGTCTAACGGCGTCAATTCGCACGACCGAGGCGGCTGATACTCGTAACACGTTCACCAAACTTGGTTTTCAATAAATCGATTGTGGCATTCGCTGTGTGGCTTGTGGTGCCACCCTGTTGCAACCACATATTGTCCTAGTCCATATCATCCAATTCGGGCCAAAAATATTCGGTTATCATTGAGCGGTAGCGATTCCTATTCACAGTAATGTGCCGGACTTGATCATCACGGAAGAAGTACGGCCCAAAGACGCCGCCGGCCTATAAACCGCACCAAACCGTAATTTTTCGGGATACAATGTTGACTCATGGAGTACGTGTGGATTGCAGCCTGTCCAATAGCGCATATTTTGCTTATTGACGAAGCCATTCAGCCAGAAATGACGACGACCATAAATTGGACGTAGCTCTTAAAGTTGAGGACTCCGAATTTCGGTAGTAAATTTTAATAATTTCGACTCGTTGTTGGATCGTATATCTCTCCATGATGAAATGGCAAACCTTACTGAAGAGAAATGTCAAAAGAGCGGGGAAAAATATGGCGTCGTATGCTGTCACTATCGGTCTACTTTTGTAGCGTCCCTATTGAACCCCCGTTTATTTTCTATTCTTAAGTAGCACTAAACCAAGCGCATCTTTCATGAAAGGTCCCAACAGATTGGCTTTTGCAACTAAAGGAAGTTTTATCCGAGTTGGAGAGTTTTTTTGCAACTCGGGTGCAAAGAAACGGGTCCAATATATAGTTTTACAATATAAGTGCAACTTAAGCCGGGTAATTGCCTCCTTAGCTATGGAGGTATGAAATTGTATGCATATGAAGCGATGACAACAATGAGCAGTTTAGTTATCGGCACTAAATAAATTATAAGCATAAAATATAGGACGTAACTGTTATAAGTTTTGTTAAAAAAATAATTTTTAACCATTCAATTTTGCTAAAAAATAATCATTATACTTTAAGAAACAACTTGACACCATAGTTATTTTTAATTTATTTTAACCATCAGGTGAGGGCTATAGGGTTAAGCTAATTTACAAAAATAATTTCAATGGAAGTTTGTTACAGGCTTTCGAATATAAAAACTACATTTCAAGTCTATTTATAAGTAATATTTAAAAATAATCAGCTACGTTTTTGACCAAAACTTAAAACTTTACCCTACGATCAAAAATCCCGACTCGCCACCGTTGATGAATATTACTTAATTGGCTGTTCTCCAGTGTTATTGAAACAAAATTCCATAATTCACTTATGTGCCTATGCAAAGTTCGACACATTTGTATAATTTTCTGACCGGCGCATACATTTGCCCGAAACAGAATTGCAACGGACTGCGGGTCGGCTGGCAGTGAGCGGCGGATCTATTCCTGTCGGAAAATTTCGGGCGGGTAAACACAATTGCAGCGGCACAGTTTTTAGCAACCCTGAGTCTCCGACCCGGCAGATAAGATAGAAATAAATCTAAGTATCTTACCGACGGAAAAATAGCCGACGGGAAGAAATCCGTCCCCGCCGCAATTCTGTGCAAATTCATGTGATTCAGTGTGTTCTAATTTGGACAGCGTTTTACTCGCTGTCCGTCGCGATTTTGTTTCGGGCAAAATGCTTCGTATTATATACTACCACATATACACTTATGCTAATAATATTTCCTTCTATTTTCTTTCATTATCTTAGAACTGGCACCACCGCTTGCAAGGCGTCGCTCAACTCGAGGAAGCTTTACGCAACTCCGATACACTGGCGCAAGTTCAACCATGTCTCGATAGTTTACTTCGCACTTTACTCTCCTCCGAACGTAATTCAGATGTGGCGGAAGCTAAACAGCAGCTACTTATCAATCTCATATCACGTCTGCCACTGGACAACTTAGAAGAACGAACAACACAAATAATGACCGGCCTGTGTCGTCAAGGTGGCGCCGGGGCAAATCGCGTATGCAAAGCTTTGATGCATCGATTGCCGGCGGCGGCAATTGTACTCAAATTATTGTCGCAAGAATTTTTACATGCAAAGAGCTCAAGGGTAAGTGCAACAAGCGAAAGCGTACATGAAAACCAGTTGGTCAGTTGTTGTAGTGGTCAACGACGAGTAGTGGTGGTCTACAGCTGACCGCAGTTCTACTTTGAAAAATTATGAAATTTTTGCATTTTAACAACTGGCCCAGTTGTGTTGTTTATGGTAGCTGCCGAGTGTACTCATTGTGTTGTTATTGATGTGGTTAGGTTTACTTGGTATCGTTACTAGAATTGATGAACTTCCGTTCTTCTTTTTTCTTTTTCCTATTTTTTTTGTTTTTTGACTGACATTCTTGCATATTGATACTAGTTTTAATTGCTTTATCCTCCTACTTACTCACTCCTCCTCTTCTCTGCTTCGCAACAGTTTCGCGAGCACGCACTTCAGATGGTCATGTACTCGCTGATGACCTTTCCCAGCACTTGCTTCGACATGACAACCTGCGTCACTCACGCCACCTATACCGCTCTAAATCGCAAACGTCGCGTGCGCCAAGCCGCTTTGGATGTACTCGCTATTTTGGGGCAGATAAGCAATACACGCGCCGTCCTCGAAGTGGTACAAGGCATCGCTTCGGCACGAGATGATGGACCAGCATTGCTATCGGCTGTACGCACGCGGCTTTCACGCAAACAAATGCCGCTCATCAATGCTGATGGAGAGGTGCAATATGCATTGCGTGTGCCGTCGCCGCATTCGGCGGAAGCAGCAGATGCAGCCAACGGTAAGCTGGGTGCTGATATCGAATGGATCGTGGCGGGTGTGGGATCAGTTTCGCCGGGCTCGTTGAAGCGTCGTGGTTCGAAGCGGAGCTTTCGTTGTTTGCCGCCTCATAATGTTTCGGATATCGATAGTATGGCGATGGGAACTCCGTGTGGGAAGTGAGTCGAGTATTGCTGATGGATTTACATAGTTGAGAAATTGTTTCATAACTAGTTGCTTTATAAATGATTTCAGTTTTCGAATGAGCGAAGGAAGCAGCGGCACGCGAAGGCATGCCTTTCAGTCACCACCAGACATCTATGAAAAGTTTAAGGAAACCACAGCTACCAGTTCGGTAAGTTTGAACAAGCTTTTCGAATTTATAGAGGAAGTATAGGGACATTTTCTTAATTTCACATGAAATTGAAAATTTTACATTTTCATATCGCATACCTAGATCTAAAGAGAGCTAACGCAAAGAAACAATTTTTTAGGGAACTGTATACAACTTGCTCGTTTAAAACAGAGCCTTATAGCGCCACCTATAGCTTTGAATAGTGGAGCTTTTATTAAATCTGTTATTTTGGTCGAAAGGCAGTAAGTTATGGAGATCAATAGTATGTAATTCAATTTTTGGGTTAGCTCTCTTTAGATCTAGGTGTGCGATATAACGAGTTTATATCATGATGCAAAATTTCCGATGCTTATGAAAATCAGAATATGAATCTAAGTTTTAAACAATTATTTAATAAGTTTTCATTTTGTTTAAAATGATTTTCGTTAATTTTTTAAAAAAGTATAGTAACAAAAAATGTATAAATAAAAGTTTCAAACTTTACACAAAATTTATAAAAATGCAACAAATTTTCGTGCAATTTTCAAACTTAATTTAATTAATTTAATTTAATTTGAATTTTTTGAAACTTCTGGATAAGCAGTTTTATAGCTCCCGCAATTAAGTCGTATGAGCACGAGTGGATTTAGCAAAACAGCAACAGAGGCAGCTGCCCAGGGCGGCAAATTTTCATTAACCTTTTGTTATTTTTTGCTTTTTTCTCCTTTTTTTCTTTTTTCTTGTGCGTTTCTCGCATGTCAGGACGCCCATTCACTGAGCACGAGTCTTTATTATAATCAAGCATTATTTCCACGTTCATCACGCATTGTCAAATTGTGGAACCAAGGGGAGGGAAACGTCAATTTTTAAAGAATTTAGTATGACGTATATAATGGAAGGGCCGAAAAAAACGTTTCGGCAATTATCTTCTCTAAAAAAACATCCAAAGGTCGGCAGATTTTTGGGATTGAAAAGGGTGCAATTGGGCATTGGCCCAGGCTAGCAATTGGCGTAAATCCGAGGCGTAAAATTTCTTTTGATTTTTTGAAAATATTGAGCAATTTTAATTTTGGACACTTTTTTTCATTTAACGCATACGGTTTATATGACAGAAAATGTCCATGACCGCAAGCTAGACCAAATTTTCAAAACAATGGCCAAAACAAAATGAAATTTTTAACCATTTCAGACTTGTAAAATTTCAATACGATTTTTTTTAAATTGCAATTAAAAAATCTTTTCATGAAAATTTGTTGAATTTTTTTTTAAATTGTTCACGAAGTTCCTAATTATTTTTTATATGCCTTTGCTTATATTATTAACTAAAGTTGGGAAAAAGTGCCATAAAAAGATGGCAAATATTATAAAAAATAACCATATGATCAATTGTTTGAGTCACTGTAAGTTCAGGTTATTACTCCAATTTTGAAAGCAGGTTAATTGATAAAAATTGGTGTCAAAACTATTAACAACATTTGCAATACAATACTTACATATATAATGGCTACGGGTATCTAATTTATTTAGTTTATCGTGAACTGACCACATACAAGCTGCTCCGATTACCAGTTCGACTGGCCTCATTTGAAAACTCTTTCCAATATATGCTGCTGTCATTTTGTAGTTGTTTTTGTAGATATATATACATAGATACATAAGTTTCCGTTCACATAAGATATGTAAATGTTTAATATTAATAAATAATATAATATACCGCACATTGTCTTTGAAGTGTAGTGGGTTAATTTACATTTTCTTGGCCTACAAAATATACCTGTTTTTTCTGTATATACTTTGGTCTTTAGTTTCACTGACGACTGGGCAAACGTTCGACAATTATTTACGATGTTGACTTATTTTAAATAAAACTGTATAATATCGATTGAATTGAAAAGCATTTCCCATTCCAATTATTCCCACGATATGTACATAATTAAAAATGTGGGCAGTGCCATAAATGTTTAATTATAGATACGTGTTACTTTATGCGACTGTCCTTAAACAAAATTAAGAAGATCTGCTATTATGATAGGTATTCAAATAACCCATTTTCGGTATTTCTAAAAAATGTAATTTTTTGAAGGGTTTTCGATTTATATAACTTTCATAACAATTGCTACATGTGTATCAAGTTAAATACCTCCTCTAGGCCAAGGTGAGGGCAGCAATATTCTGGCTAGTTGTTGAACCTACTGATTGGTTGCATCTTATCAGTGCGGCTTAACAGCTGGCAAGTCTTCGCGTACTGGGACACACATCACTATTGCCATTTATAAATTTGAAGTAGTGAATTAATTTCTATACTTAAGATCCAGCGTAAACACCAACAATAATATCAGCTCGGAGATTAAGTGGATAATAACTCTTGTCTGCTTAATAAATCTCTCATCACTCCCGTGCTTTTATATGGCGCAGAAACGTAAACGATGTCGCACAAAGATGAACCTTCAATATAACTATTCTACGTAAGATCTATGGCCCTGTTTTCAATGGCGGCAGGTACCAAAGGGAATGGAGTAACGAAATGTAGTCAAGCATATAAAAATTCAATGATTTTGCTGGCTACGTATGGATTATGACGCTCGGCCGAAAAGAGCCTTCGACTTGGCAACCATGCTCGGTCAACGAAAACTAGGACGCCCACGATTACAGTGGTCCTACACTTGGTGTGTAAAGTTGTTCTGGAGAAATAAATATTTAATTAGTCAATCAATAACTCAAGTCGTTCCTTTGTTTAGCTAACTGGGTCCAACTGGATACACCAAAGAAAGCCAAGCCCTTCTCCGCCAGATCTTTCCAACGTATAGGAGGCCTTCCTCTTCATAATAACAATATAATGTTAAAGGATTCGCACAATTGAGCCTCAATATGTCGTAACCCTCGTTTGGTATCAATCCAATTCTGACTGAGCTGGTGATCTTGCCAATGTCATTTTACATAGCGGTATCAGTTTTGAGGGGATACCAAACTCAGACTTCTCGTGCTGTCGAAAGTCGATTTAAAGTCGAGAAAGAGATGGTGTCTGTCGATCCTCTTCTCACGGGTCTTTTGCAATATTTGCGGGTATGGATTCGTCCTACCATGTTCTGGAAATGAGCTGGTGCTTGCACCTTACCAGCAATCCCCCACCACTCTTGAATAACTCAGATGTTAAACCATCAGCGTCTGCGGCTTTGTTGTTCCTTTCCCGCGTTATTGATGCCCGCACATCGTCGAGGTCGGGTGACGGAATGTTAGTGCCATCATCAGCGATTTGGGGTTGGGGATTTCAATCTTTTTCGGCGACACTTTCGCTGCCCCCATTTGGCAAAAATGGAAAAGTATTCCCTCCATAATTTAAGCGTGCTTTCGATCACATATCAAGTATCGTATTTTTTCAGATTTTTCCAAATTGCCATTTGGTACAGTTTTTGCCAAATTTCCTTAATTTCGTCAAATTTCTATAAATTCAAAAGTTTAATAATTCAGTTTCAAATGAAAATGAGTCTCAGTTGTATGGATAAGAACGGCGAATTCGTGTATGTAGGTTGAAGGATAACGCCAAACAAGATTTGGAAAAAAATAAATAAAGTCTACTGCCGCACGCGGGGTATATCTAGAATTTAATAAATGGAGATACTACAGGATGAAAACCACGCATTTTAAAATAGTTTGGTTTTAAAAAATATTTGGTAAGGACGAAAACGTTTATTTCGCTCTAACACGATTTGAATGAGTACAAAAACTGTTTTTTCTTACAAATATTTCTCTATTTAAACATTTCGTTTCTTTCAAAACAATTTCGCATATTCCCATTGCGACCGAAAATTTCCTAAAATAGTACTGGCTATCTTACTGCGTTTAGCTTTCTTCCCATATTATTATTTTTCATTAGTCCACAGAAATGTTTCCTCTGCAGTGAGCCGTAGTAAAATTGTGTGTAAAGCAGTTTAACACAGTAATTGTTTTTTTTTTGAAAATCTTTCAGTTAATTACTATGAATAATCACTAGAAAGACCCAGCACGATTTGAGTCAAAGAGTTAAAATGCCCCAAAAAATTTTCTTAAACCAAATTCGGCATTATGCAACTTTCGATAATGGAAATTCACACCACATAACGTAGAACAATAAAATATTCATTTAGATCATGTCCTAAAACTTCTATTTTACCATTCCATTTGAAATCAGGAAACAAATAAACTAGAGCGTATGAAAATATTTTGACCATCACCTGCCTACTCCACCAATCTTTCATGAAATCCAAAAATATTTTGCTAATAACTTGCAAAAATAAAGGACAACTCACAAAAAAACAATTTAGATGGTTGTGATACATTTTTATTTTGTTTGGAAATTGTGCGGGAATTTCCAAACCATTTAAAATTATTATCATTTTACTAGCACGCAATCTCACGAGTTAACGAAATTTCAAGTTAATTTATCATCCTTATAAGCGATGGAAAGAAAGTGGAATTGAAATATAGTCTGGGAGTGAAAATTGATTAACTAATAATAAAAATTTAAAAAAGTAACTTAAAAGCTTAGATTTTAATATTTGAGTTTAATATAATTATTATATATGTTACATTTACAATTATATGCATAAAAACTATTATTTTAAGATTCACCTCATATGTATTTATATAATTATACACAAATCCACCAGTATGAGAAGTTCCTGAAATAGTAAATTGACCACGCTACCTAACTCTGTGAGAGATAAAACATTTGTGCGCTGTTCACACGCGCCCATACACCCTCAAAAATTTAAAATTTTACAACACACACATACATACAAACAACTATGCAGTTATCTGTGGCGTCTAGTATAAAAGCGATAACTTTATTTTAGTTATTGTGGAAATTTACAGCTATTATTATTGGAAAAATTAAAAGAAACTGTTAAACATTTATTTTCAATCGTTGATTTCAAAAAGTTCACTTTTATAATTTCTTGTCAGTCAGTAGTAAACATCATGATCAGAAATCTACCGCGAAAAAAACTCTTACATTAAAGTCTTCAAATCGGTCCTAGGTTTGAATAAAATTTCTAATAAGAAGGTCCCTTCAATTAACGATTTGCCTGATTGTCCAATTTTTGCATTTCACACCTGGAAAAGGCATGATTCTGCATTTACCAGATGAGAAGAGTACCTTAAGTCAACTTGAGCGATATAGCATTCTCAGCGCACGTTTTGAAACATTATACATATTTGGCAAATATAAAATAAATAAAATTAAATCAAAATTTAAAATCTATATTTCAATATAATCGCTTAAGTTACTCAACTTAACTGTAGTATGGATTCCTCGACATGAGGGAAATGAGCGAAATGAGAAAGCCAATCACTTGACAAAACTAAGTGCCAGTATGCCTTTTATCGGGCCTGAACCTTTTTGTGGACTCCCCAAAAGTCACTCGAACGAAATCGTAAGGGACTAGAGCGTTAAATAGCGTAGAGCAACGTCAAACAAAACCATTCCTTATTCCGTCAAGGGGAATATCGATAAAGTTACTTTCACTAAGTAGAGAGGGCTTTCGTATTCTTACCGGGCATTTTACAAGGCATTGCAACCTGAAAAAGTTGGGCCTATCTGATACCGATGTTTGTCGATTGTGTGAAATGGAAATAGAAAGTTCAGAATATGTTCTCTGCGAACGACCTACACTTGGCAAACAAAGACTCCGACATCTAGGTGACACCCAGCATCAAGGTGACAACGTTGTCCAACCACATAATCTATGGAACAACAAAACCCAAGTAGTGCTAAAATATATCAAAAGCCTAAGGTTTGAAAAGAAAACCCATGCACAATAGACATTATTGCAGCCTATAATAATAATAATAAAAATAATAACAATAATATTTAAGGTTCAGTAAGTTGCATTGAATTTTGAAAAAGCGCATAGGTAAAAAATAGCTTCATATAAGTGCATGATAAAGAAAATTGTCTGCCTTGAAGAAACATAAATATATTTGCTAACAGTGCATTAACTTAAAACATTTGTTTCTTAATTATTGAATTAAGTATTGTTTTTCTTTTTTAATTTCAAATTTGATTTAAAAGAAGTATTTTTATATGTTCCCGCTAAATCGACGATTTAGGCCGATGAGCGGCATGAGGTTAAACGAGGTTGAGTTCAAGGTTAAAAAAAATTGTTTTTAATCATTACTTGTTGAATTAATTTTTTGCTCAGAGAATAATAATTATTTATTTTATTTCTTTAGTTTTACTTTTTGCTTAGGAAATAGTCGTTATTTTTTTAGTTTTTTTTTTGTTTAAGAAATAATCGTTTGAGAAATAATTTTTATTTTTTTTTGCTCAGAAAGTAAAGCTTAATTTGTGTGAAAAAACAATGCAAATTAAGGTTTATTTCTTGGGCGATAAATAAAACTAAAAAATAACGATGGTTTTCGGAGCAAAATATAAAACTCAAAAAAAAAAAACGATTAAACTAGATTTTCTTTAAAGAAGAGTCCTTGATACAAGGTTAAGTGGATTTAATCTTTATACATGTAGCATTTCTCTTTATGCGTGATTTTTTGAGTTAAAATTTTAGCAATATATGTTATTTGCGGAAAAAGTTTAACCAAACTTTGGTTTTTATAGCTCACGAATCACGGTGTACTGAATGCAGAAGGTGATGCCGCCAGAGGTACCGCTACCTTGGCTTTGCCGATTTTGACAATTCTCAACTGCTACTACACGAAGCTTTTGTTTTACAAACGGGGGCAAAGAGCCACTTTTTTAGTATTTTGCAGATTTATTTATTCAATCTCTGCCTTTAAAGCATCCATCTACACTCTAGCAAAATTAAAATAAAGTTCTCACTGGAATTTTGGAAGCTATTCATTATTTTTTCCCCCGTATACTGGTTTACAAGTGGTGAGATCTTTCACTTCGCCGCGGCAAGGCTCAATTTTGTATGATATCATTCTTGGCGCCGGATATATTCGCAAAACTTAAAACAACATTTTCAAACAAGGGTAAATGAAGTTATCACGTTTATAACTAACAGATTACAGATATGAATACAAGCTACAAGTGTTAAGCCCAATCGAGCACCTTACTTATACAGTAACTGTTAAAAATACAAATGTATTCCGCTGCAGCTGGTGAATAATGTTAACAAAGTGCTAAGTATATTACATGCATACATACAGACGAACACTAATGATATAGCACTATGCAAAAAAATGTATACTACAAAAATATATTGTATTTGTGTTCATTAGTTGAACGCCTCTTTTGAGAATTTTGAGAAGCAGCTGATAGGCAACTGGCTGGTTAAATTAAATAGTTACAGAGGAATGTCCATACCCCAACTTTATACATGCAAATGCCTATACATATGTATATACAATATATACAAATTCATGAAAACATTTGCATGCCAGTGTTTGTTTAGAATCGTCATTCGACTATGTATCACACAAATGCTTGACTACGCCATGCCTTCAGGCAAACAGTTGCACTTCGACTTTTGTTACCGGAGGTTCAATTTTAATTCGCAGCACGGATACCACACAGTAGCGGAAGTTTTGGAATAATAACAGGAAGAGCTGTCTGCTTTTTAAATTGTGTATTCTTTTATTTTTTATAATCGTATTTGTATTCGTGCACCGGTAAAGTGAAGGAATTTAATTTTCGTTATTTTGCCTTTAAAGCGTTGTATAACAAATGGTTTTACCATTTGTATTTGATCCAAAATATAGTAGACGAAAAATGGTGGATATCTATCAAGCATTTCCAATGTTTAATTTAGTGCCGGCTAATTTTAAGGCTTGGGTGAGTGATGAAATTAAATGTTTTGATAGCATGGTAATTTAGAACACTTAAATCATGCAGACTGAGTCATTGAGTCATGTAGATAAAAGTTGTATGTATGTATATATATTAAATTTTTAAATTTTGGTACCAAACTCGTAGTATTTTAATAATTTTTTTTTCTAGAGCAGATTTCGATAACGGTTATCCCTTTCTTACCGAAGTGTGATAAATATAATAACATTTAGCGTTGTTGCAATTTCGTTTCCGGGGCCGACAATTGATGTGTGTTACAAACCTTACAGTGGTCATATTTGTTAAACTACTCATAAAAATTGTATCATATTTATTTTGATGACAGCTAAGGGGTGAGATGAGGTCAAAAAAAATATTTCCTGAACAAATAAAAGTAAAAAAGTACATCGCTGTGTCGATAAACAAAATTCTCACACTACAAATCTCAAATCATTTCCTTCCTTTTATTGACTCGGAATCGTCCACGATGTCGAACAATTATAGTATGAGCTCCAACATGATTTTTTAGCCAAGGAAGAGAAGAGGATATAAGAAATTTAGAGGTGACCGGCATTCTGCCTTAACAGACATTACACTAATACACTCGCAGCATAATTTTTGCGCGTATTTTGGGGCTTTGCATTTCAAAAGCTGTTCACTCTATACCAATAAAAAAAAGACTCATATACTCAAAATATTATAGCGGCAAGTGTAGATTTGCGAATACAGCAATTTTCAATTTATCGACACGAAAGTTTAACAAATTTATTAAAGTATAAAAGATAGATAGAATATGTACCTTATATTGAAATTGGAATGTTATTATAACTTTGTTAAAGTTTGCTTGTAAGTATAAAAAGAAGAAGAGATAGGGGATCAGGACGATGAGCTGAGTCAGGCCCATGTGTCGATGCGTACCCAAAAGAAAGTCCCGCAAGCTGCTGATTTCCACCCAATGAAAGTTCTTCCGGGTTGTTAATAAAGCAAGGGCTTAGGTGCTTGAACCTCAGTCTTGCAAAGGCTGGGCAGCGGAGTAGAAAGTGAAAATATGATTCCTCCTCATCACCATCCAGACAACTGCGGCAGAAAGAGACTATGTATATTCAGCTTAACCGCATGAATACCTATCGGTCAGAACTCCTACGAGGATCGAAACTTGCCCCTTTGTTAGCGACCGCAGCTCTTTCATCCACCAACGACCAGAGGGGTCCTTGCAATTCTGCATGTTCGGTAATTGCCCAGCGCTGGCTGAGCCGACATAGAACCCATCTGTCCAATAGAAGTCCGTGAGCGGCCCGCCCTCTCCCTGCTTGAAGTAATGTCTTCAAAGGTAGCCTGCCGAGCGAGCTCAATAGCTACGCAGTTTCCTGCAAAAAAATCAGTCCCTTATAAATGTATTCAGTTTCAACCTGACCATTAGAGACCCCTAGGCCTTGATTGCAGATTGTCTATCAGAATAGATCTCTGCCTGTCTAAAGGGCATTACATTGGTGATTAGCCAATGAGCTGTCTCCATGATTACGGCTACCTCTGTCTGAAACCCACTACAGTAGCCCGGAAGACTGACTTTCTGAGGGAGAGCTCCTTGCAGAAGACGCCCCATCCTCCTTCGACCCGTCCGTGAAGAAGTTCACGGGCACCTCGCCCCAAACTCCACCTCCCTCCCATTCCGTCCTTAGCGGGATGTGAGTGAGAAAGGATCCATTCAGAGTCAGAACCGTCAAGCAGTAATCCGTTTCTTGAGACAAAGTTGAAGCTGCCAAGAATTTTAGAATGGCCAAAAGCCGGATTGAAAATGACAATGTCCGCAGGAATCACGTTTAACATAACGTTAAGCGCAAGCGTAAATGTGGTCCGAAGTTCGGTCTACACATGTATTTTTATAATTAATTAATAACTTGTCGATATGGACAGGATCGAAACAAATATAACTCGAATACACCTGATTGTTCAGATGTGAGGTTTTGCATTGATATAGCTCCTACATCAAAGCAGCTAAAATAACGGAATTCAGCACTCCTATCACTCATAATAAATATAAAGTGTCTAATGTAAATCATTAAGATCGGACCACTGCAACTTATAGCTCCCATAAAGCAGCAAAGAATTTGAAATTTGATATTCCTCTCACTTATCATAAACAGAAAGTGTATAAAGAAAATCATCTCATAGGAAAGAGAATCGACTGATCGTTCAGATATAAGAGTTTTTTTTTTAACTATTACTTAAAAATTTTATATTTTTACCTAAACATGAAGGCATAAATCAAAATTTTCTTATATTCACGATAGTAGCTTCCACAGATCCGAAGACTGCACTTTCTTTAATTGTGTTATTTTAATTAAATACTACTAACAATTGGCTTTTATTTTCAGAATGATTTGCACTCGCACAATTTCCAGCATATTATTGGTAGTAATGTACCGTTACACTATGGACAAACGGCAAAAAAATCAACAAATGGTAAGCGAGATTGAGAAATCCGTGTAATTACATACAAACATGTTAAGTATAACAGTTAGCTGTTGTTTGTTTTTTTTTTGACTAACACAAAAACCAACCATATTTTATTCAATGTTATCAATATCCTTTTGTATGCATAAATATCATCAGTAGCTTATCGATATTTTTCTTTTCATTGTCAACAAGCAACCTTTATGCAAAGCCCTAGCTTCACGACCCATTTTAACCTGATACCTTTTTTGGCTTGTTTATTATGACGTTGACCTAACAACGCCCGCGTAAATATTTATGTAGTCACATAAATACGCCCATGAATATCAGGCGCCGTTCAAAACTATGCAATGATTTTGTTTTTCCCTTGTATTGCTATTTTTAGTTTTTTCATACTCACATACATACATACAATATATATGTATTAATGTTAACGCTATTGTTTTTCCTTGTACCACCATACAGCCGATTATGGCAACTACTTGAGCCGACGACTGGTTGCTAAATCCTGCTCGGACTCCTCCATGGAAGGCAGGAGCTCTGATAGCACCTACACAAGCAGCAGTGGCGGTGGTGGTAGTGGTGGCGGAGATAAGCCCACGTCAAGGGGTAGCGTTGGTGCGGCTGATACACCAGCGACGAATGACAGCTGCACGGGCATTAGTGGCCGATTCACACGTCAGGCTGTAAATTCACGGTAATTTGCATTAAATTTGCACAAATGCGAACTTTCTAACTCGACCCCGTTTAACCTTATTTATTTCTCACTTACATGCGACCACGCCTACTATAAACACACTTGCAGTTTCCCAACCATGGATCGCATGGATATGAATACCGCATATGTGCGCTCTCATAAACCAGCCGCCTACAATCAGGCCGGCATGGGTGCCTATGCGCAGCTACAACAACAGCAAATCAATATGGGTTCAACGTATCCGAAAATTAACTATGGTCTGCCCACACAACACCACCATCATCAGCAGCAGCACCAGCACCAGCAGCAACAGCAACAAAAGCAGCAACAGCAGCAGCACTACCAGCAACAACAGCAACAATTCCGGCGACGAACGCAGCAACATCAAAGGCAAGCCCAGCAAACTTTGTTGGCCCAGCCGGTTGTGGTGGGAACGCGCGCCATACAAGCAGCGCGAGGTGTTGGCGTTGGCGGCGGCGGCGGTGGAGGCGCTTTTGCTCCAGGTTTGATTGATTGTTTAATTGCATTTTCTACATTTTGATATTTTATTTTCCCCCCATAGAACATTTCCGTTCTGCCGAAAATTCTCCAAAGGAGCATAACAATAATAGCAATAATACAACGCCAAACAACAACAACAACAACGCGAAAGGAAATTTAGATGGCACCTATACGATTTATACTAACATAGATAATGGCACCACTACGTCCACTGTACAGACTACAACTAAAGGCAATCAACAGCAGCAGCAACAAATGCAACATCAACAACACCAACGACATTCAATTCCCACAGTAGCAGCAACAAATGCACGTCGGTTCGTTAATGTGGAAAAGTTTGCAAAGCAAAGGTGAGTGTGCTCGTAGTTTGCGAAGAATAAAAATAGTAGACAAAATTTAAAAAAAAAACTCTCACAAATACATTACTCGACAATTGTGGTTATAACCCAGCCAACCAACGTAAACCGCAAGGTGTACAATTAGGACTTAATATGCAGTGCAGTGCGGTAACTCTACTAGGGAAGCCCTGCGGAGGGCCCCAAAGGGCGTTCTTAATATATATGAAAAAGTGAACAAAAGAATCAGTCCAACGCCTTCGCCTTTGCTTCGGCGCTTTACCGGTGCCACATAAAATTAGACAATGAAACATAAAATAACTGTCAATCAGCTAATAAATATTCCGATGGAGGGCGACATCTATGAGTAAATATTTAACCAGCAGATATCGGTTGGCATTCCCATGGTTAGTGTCTTTGCTGATTTCTTTTTGATATTCTGTATTCTGCATTTGAAACCAATAGCTCGATTTCCTTTTTACGATTTTCGTTTGGCTCTCTCCTTCTATCTTTATACGTTAAGAATCGCTTGCTTACTATAAAAGTATCGTAATCCCAAAAAAGTCAAGTTTAAAATGCAGATATGACTGTTACCTCTTGTGCTATATTATGTAGAAAGTATCCAGCTGTTCCGATTTCCAGTAACTTAATAGAACAAAACGTATTGACTTTTACTATGACAGTACAATACGCAGATTCAAAACTGTACAGTTTTTGGTATTTTGAATTATAACGCTCTTCTAATAAACAAGCGATATGTGGCATCAACTAATGAATAATTAACATGACCAATGTTTTCGTTGAGTTTATATTTGACCAGCGCCATCTTTCATTCAATAGTCGAAATAAAATATTACAATTATTTATCAACATATGTCACACCATCGGGGGAATTGATGTATGACTTTTTGTTTCCTTTTGTCAATTTTTACTGAATATACCTCCGTGTGCATATTAAAGGCAATCAAAAGCCCTACTGATCTTGTTCAGGTATTATGAAAAGTGCGTAGATATGTATTTTGCAAAATATTGTTTGAAACTTACATATTTCTTAATAACAAAAACTGAAACGCTGGTAGTGTTGTTTTCACGCTCAACGAGCGAATGTCGATCATAATTCTACCAATGTTCGTTTTTACCGATCCAGTTCCTCAATACAAACTTTTGATTGACTCAACCGACAGAGAGCTATAGCGATGTTAAACATTGGAACGATTTTTTGACATTTTTAAATGAAAATAAACAATTTTTTGCTTTAAAATGATCAAGTTTTTTCAAATTTCTATTAGACTTGTATACAATAATATTTCCTTTACTTTGAAGAACTCAAACTCCGTAAATAAATGCTATGCATATACTTATGTTGATAGCGAGTTGAAAGCCTCAAAATGTAATTTTCTGAAATGAAATGATCACAATAGATAAATTAAAATTGTTTCTTCAAAATCCCGCAGATCTATAAAAAAAAACTTCACTATGATCTAAGCCAATTATTAATGTCTTCTACATTTCTTCCATAAGCAGAAAATTTCGATAATCTGACATTTGCTATTACCTATTACCAATTGAACTGCAAGAGCCCTCCAATAACTTTTGCCTCTTTTAGAGGGCAATCAAAAAATGTATTTTCGATCAATGAGTAATATTTACGAGGTTAAAATCTAATATTTTACCACCTTCGCGAATTTCATTTTTTTACCCTTAAGAAAAAAAGCTATTACCATGTCAATTTCGGTGATAATATTATCAATCATATATTGATTGGTTCGGATTTTATGGCATTTTTAGCTTTTGGTTTTCATGGGTGGTGGGCGATATGCAATTATTCCTTTTTTTTCTTTATTTATATCTAAAATTTTTATATACGACCAACGGAAGCCGAACGACAACTCTTTCTAATTTGTTTTAAAAAATTTATGAGGCCGTACCTAATGATGTTCGGATATCAATACTTAAAAGTAAAAACTCGATTACTTCTACCAAGAGTCTGTGTCAATTGATAAAAAAGTTCTGTGGGAAGTAAATTTTTGACAACAGCAAGCATAATTCAGAAGAAGAGAGGATTGATTGGCTTTCTGTTCTAATATTCCGAAAACATCTAATAATTGCATGGATTTCAGTTCCAGAAGAGTTGAAATCAGCTATGGCAAATATTTTCTATATAATTGCTGAATTTTGTTACGGGCTTAACTCGGTGGTCTGTGTCTGCATCAACGCCACTGTCAAAAATTCCCAGCAGTAAAAGGTACCGAATTGGCACAGCAGAAATGAAAAACTTTCTCGCCATAGTTTTTCTATCAATTGACACAGGCCTCAGGTACCTTGTAGTTTTTGTACTTCAATAAGAGTATAGAAATACCTGGTGGGTATCGAGTACAAGTATTTAGTTCATTGCAAAACTATTGAAATTTCATTTATAAAATTTGGCTGTCTTGTTACAACTTTAAATAAGGTGAAAATAAATGTTTTTCTGTGATCTTCTATTTAAGAACAGGGTGAAAAAATGATGTATATTGGAACGATTTTCCGTCATCCCTTATCATGTTTGGTGTAATTTTTCGACTGCCGAAACCGGGTTGTCTCCAAAGAAAGATTGGCAAGGGATGACGGAAAATAGTTCCGATAAAAGTTATTTACTGTTTTTACGGAGAATTCTCCGTAAGAAAGGTACGGTAACTCCAGTATTGCTATCAACAGTTTGTTATCTTATGATAATGGTCGTTTTACGGCATTTTCACAACTGCACAATTTTTGTGAATTGAGTTATTTTTATAAGATTCATTATAATTATTATTCAAAATTTCATTGTGTAAAAAAATTGCGATAAATTTCGATATGCCCAAATTAAAGTTCCTGGTGCAACAAAAAAGCTTCAGTTAGATTAATGGAATTCCGCTTATATCGTAGAACTATTTTTAGAATACTTCTACTTACGAGTATACAATTAGAACTTGCGACTCGGTAACTTTATTGGATTGAAAAAAAAACACTTTCAAGTAGCTCTCACACTTTTGAAGCTTGCACGAAGTCTTTGCATCATCTTTGTAATTTGGCAATAGATAAATAACTTTTCTCCACTGTTTGTAGCAAAATCCTCTTTTTAAATGGAATGAGTTGGCTTTTTTTAAATAATGACAATCATCCAAATTTCTAAGGCCAGTTTCATAAAGCTAATTTAACTGTGTGCTTTACATAAATGAATGAAATAATTTATTCGTCTTATTTAATTAGTTAAAGTCCACAGAAGTTGAGTTTTCATTTATATATAAGTATATCAAAATGGAGAGTGGTTACATCGGATGCTTAAAACTTGAAAGCGACTGGACCAAATTTGATACCTCCTTCTGCAGGTTGTTTCACATATTGCTAAATGAGGACTGGACAGATTTGGATAAGATTCCCATACAAGTGGTTTTTAATAGGAGTTCCACCTTTTTAAAAACTTCAATTCAAGTGAAGTAAAGAATGAAATCAAATATTGCAATGTGGGAATCAAAGGAAACGCAAATTTCCTAAATATTTCGAAGGTAGGTGTGTAAACGTAAACCAAGTTAAATGAAATTTCAAAATATGGGTGCCAAACTAGAAGCTTAAAAAAGCGTAATTTGAAAAATATGTTTCTAGAGAGTTGTCACCTGTTTAAGAACTTCATTTAGATTATAACAAATCAAATCAAATATTGCGATAGGGGTATCAAACTAAGAAAAGTATGGGCTGCAAAGGAAGTAAAATTAAAATATTAATTTAATTAAATGTATAGGCTGAATGTTATATTACAGTGTTGGTGCGAAAGAAACCGTTTACACGAACTTATTTTTGAAAAGGGCCGTCAAATTTTTCGAACGTTGATTAAATTTAATAAGTTAGGTAACTTAAATTCTTCCACACTGGTGTCAAACGAGAAAGTTTTAAGAAAGCATTGTTTGAGGAATATTTATCCAGCGCATTGTCAGATGTTCTAAAATCTTAAATTCAATTAAAACTGCAAGCATTAATACAGATGCTAACCTAAAGAGGTCTTGAAAATCTTAACCTGCAAAAAATGTTGAGGGCTGCCAACTCTGATAACTTAAATACAAATTAATTAATAATGTAAGTGAAATCAGAATATCGTATCTCACATATGTTCAAATTTGTGAACAACTTTTTCTAAAACAGTTTATGAAAGGGCTGTCACCTTGCTAAAATTAAAAAAAAAAAAACATTTTTCTGATTAAGTTAAAGAAAGTTCAACAAAGTTAGATAGTTACGTTCTTCATACTGGCAAAAACATTTTCCATGTTCTGAAATATAATTTTTATAATTTTGGAGACTTCCTTATCACCAAATACTGGCTTGATTTATATAACCACCTGAACAACCCCATTAGGGTGATCATTTTGTGTTTCAGATAGAGGAACAGTTTTTCAACACTAAGCGGTGATAATGGACTTCTAAATGATGCAATCATTTGATTATGTTGTGCATATTTATGTAACATTCAATTGGGTTCTACAAAACGAGAGTACCACTGCATGGTTGTCATTGAAAAACAAGTTTTAGCAACCAGCCATTATCGGCAATTATAAAAAAGGGCTACATTTTTAGAAAATAAAAAATTAAAATTAAATAAAAGTTTTTACGTTTGGCGAAATTTTGTATTTCCTTCTCCGTTAACGCGAATTCATAAAGTTAAACCGAATGCCGTGCGAGCGAAGTCGTGGGTAAAAGGTTGTATTGTAGAATTTGCATCTAATTGAGTACAAGTAGAATCGAGTACTCCCCACCAATATTTCGAGTATTTCTATAGATACTTTTTATGAGTGGAACATCTCCACCCATACTATAGAATGATTCTTCAATGTGTTACTGTTGGGAGTCCTTTTCCACGCCTACTCCGAAGCGCTCTGCATTTGGCTGGCTGGGAAGTATTCAGACAATTTGCAAACAAGCATAAGTAAGCAACTAAGTGTAACACACTTTTTGTCAGCAATCTTTGTTATTGCAGATTTCTGCAAGATAATTATAAAGTTTGCAACAACGAAGTTCAGGGAAGCAACGCCTTTTTAGTATTTTCACATTAGCTCCTCATATTTGCCATTACCAACTTTCCGTTGTCATAAAGTATATAAAACTTGTTGCATGCTTTCAATTATAAATTTAAACTGATGTATTTAAGAAGGTTTTTGTTGGAAATTGAAGTGAAAACGTATCAAAGAGCGAATATGTGAAAGAGTATAAAATTAACATATACATACGTGCTGAAGTGAAGAATGACAAGTACATACTCGATATTTTTCGTTCGATACCAAGTAATTTTGGTATCGATACTTTTGAACCAAATATTGAGTAGGTATCGAAAAGATATACTCGTATCGAGCTCCGGTACGAAGGCAAATTGAGTTTCGGAAGTTTTTCCTCCACTTTCATTTCCAATATGAAGTGTAACCCCCCTATTTTTGAACAAAAAAAAAACCACCGGAGGAAAAATAGTAGAGTACAAAGATTTTATTACAACAACAAATTTTAAAACTTAGAATATTATAAGCCTCATGGTAAGCAACAACATTTCAATTTTCCAATTATTTTCTTTTCGTTTCATATTATTTATCTTTAAACTATTTAATCTTAATTTCAATTATGTTTATGAAAGCCAATGCAAAAACGTGTGTCGTGCTGAGTTACTCTCATATTTTTTCCTAGGCAGTATTTGGATGATTACATTTTTTATTAATTGTTAAATACAAGGAACAGTTAAATATGTCCATGACTGACTAAAAAGTAATAACAATTTTTTGATTATCTCTCTGAGTCCTTTTGGGATTCTGTTGTTGGCTAGAAACTTATAAAGATGATTAGAATATGTCAGCACAAATATATGAGAAACAATTCCAAATAAAATGTAACTTAAGTATCGATGCGAAAAAGTATCGATACTTTAGATCCGATAGTTTTCAGGTATCGATATTTGCTATCGATACTACTACTACTACTTCCAAATAAAAGTATCGATACTTTCTTTCGATATTACTTCCAAGTAAAAGTATCGATATCTGCATGGTGTCGTTTCATCTGGACGTGAAGTCAAACCGTTTCTCGACTGAACTATAAAATGAAGTGTAAATCTCAACTGACAACAGCCCTCAAAAGAATATTTTGAAGTTTACCAAAAACAACTGGCTTCATGTCAGTATATGGCATAGGTTTTCCCCTCACAAAACTGATACAATTTAGAAAACAAATAATAGTAGCTTGAGTACTCGTAGTTGCGGGCTATGTAGGAAATTCGAGCTCAGTGGAACCGCATCCAGCACGGCACAACTGTTGTTTCTACAATTTTTTTTTTTTGTAAAATCAATTAATTGAGGTAACAAGGAAGCATAGTAATCGCCCAGTAATTAATTAATTTATTTATTTATTAATTTTTTCAGTCTTACTTAAGGAAAAATTAAATTAAACTAATGTCGTGTGGCAATTAGAGCCTTTGCTTTTTCGAGGTTGGACGAGAAGCAATTTTTCGCGAGTACCACTTTCGGGCGAACTTCTGATGTATCGTCAATATCATTAGACTCACGAGCTTCGAAAAACTTAACTTCTTTCCACGCATTTTGTTACTTTGCACTTGTGCGTGCTGTATAATTTTTACTTTAAACAAAGAAACAATGAAATAAACTAGAAATACTCGAGAATGTGTAAGCAGAAATCATCGGCAGCTCCAAAGTAGCTGTCTTTAAAATCCATTGATAAAATTCGTTCAGAACACTTTACCCATAACCGCGGTGAGCGGATGATTTTAAAAAACCATAGTTTCATCGCCAGTAATTACTGAATCCAAACTTCTTTCTGCTGGCGCTATTACAAGGAGAAAAAAGAAATTTAGGGAGCCAGATCGCACATATCTTATTCATACCCAAATTTTCATTAAGGATTCTAAATATTGTTTGAGAGTCCAATTATAGCAGCTAATCCTCCAGCTTTTAGATGTCTTTGATTTTTAACATCTGTAGTGGCCTTGGATGGTCGTCCTGGTTCATCATAAATTGATTATCTTCCAAACAAAAATGGTGGTTGCGAACCCCTCTTTTACGAAAGAATACAAACGAGAAAATATTCCAATATATCATCCAAATGTTGTTTGATTTCCGGCGACATCTTCCTCTTTTCTGCCTAAAATTTAATCACAGATCGTTATACTATTTTATATATTTCGAATTGTTAATCGACGGTCTGCCATAATCTGCTTAATTGGCAGGTATTTAATATGGCGTCCATAAAATGACAATGGGATTGCCTTCTTTATTGTATCAAACATTTTATTTTTCTTATATTTTGAGTTTTATGTTGTTTTCAATGCACGTTTACACTTCCTAAAATTATGCAATTAAATGTTCAGAATAGTTGACTTGCAACATTTTAAATATTCAATAAACTGCTTGCTATTTTAAGTCCCGCATTAACTCTATTGCAATGCACCTGAGTGCAATTGTATTGCAGTTAACTGTCGGCGCACAGAACAGCTGTCCATCAGGACATCGACACATTTCGATTGACCCAAATTAAACAGAAAAGCTTAACCGCACATTAAATGACCACTGACCACCGAACGCTTTTCAAATGCCAATCGTGCTGCCACTCTCTGTTACGTCGAGGGTAAAACTGTGAGAGGAGAAGCAGCACCTCAGAGTGTAATTTACGGTTTTAGGAAAATGGTTTTATTGGCCGCGTGCATGTTGTCACACAGTCGTATTTTTTATTTTTATTTTATTTTTTTGCCGCAAACTCACTCATATAATTAAATTAACGCACTGCTATAAAACTTATTCAAATGTATACACCGCCACCACGATAGCTTTTGAAATGTCAAAAATTATAAATGTTTGACCCAGAAACTTAAATGAATGAAGGGAAATGAGGCCAACGCAATAAATGGTGAATTTTGTGTAACTCTAAACTCATAGTTGGGGAGCACGCGTGTGCCGGTGTGAATTTTGTTGGTATGAAAGGAGACCGACCACCTTGCGTGCGAATCAGAAATGGGGTTATCGCAACGGGAGTGCATTCACAAACACAATGACAGCTTTTGTCCGAGAGCTGGTGGCATTGTGTCGATCGCAGTTGGTGGGGAGGAAAATGAAATAAAAAAATTATCGATAATGAAATCAATATATTCTAAATAAATATAATGATGTGAATGTGATAATATGAATGTTGTAAAGATATATTGCAACTAAAACAAGCAAAGCAGAGTTAAAGCTCAGATAAAATCGAGCTTTAAATACCCGACGCATGTTTTAATTTTAAATAACTGGAATATACAGGTGGTATGCAATAAAACCAGTTAATATACTGCATAACGCTTATACACAACTGAAATTTTTTGGCAAGTTTCGACCCATTATTTATCACCTGCTAATTTTCTATTAAGTTTTTATAAAAGTATAGTTCATTCTACAACAAACCCCGTATAAATTCTATATTCAAACTTTATGTAATTTCTAATAAAATTCAACGAATTGTCATCAAAATTTCAAACTTAATAATTAATCATTTGTGGATGTGCAGCTCTATAGCGCATTGAATTTTAGTGTAATAAATTTAAAGTGGCTCAAAATTCGTATTGATTTTTGATAATTTTTTTTTGTTTGATTGTGTTAGTCATTTTTACCCATATAAAAAAATCCGCGCGTTCGTTATATGGATAAAAAATATTGATGTATATTGGAACGATTTTTCGTTATCCAGTGCAAGCGCATTAAATATTTTTATAAATTATTAGTAGGTAACAGATAAAGGTTCAAAACTTGGTAAAAGCTCCCTGACTAATAGTTATAATAAGCACTATACAATACTCTTAATTTTGAAACTTAAACGACTTGTATTTATTTAAATAAAAATAAAAATAAATTAGTAAACTCTTTTCCATTCCCCAAAATTTTGATTTTTACACATTAGTCGCTTATTTGTAAATTACCGGTATATGAGAGGAGGGTAATAAAAATAGCTTTGATTTCATATGCATATCACAAGAGTTGTTATAAAACCTTGAATGAGGAGTCGCTATTTGTATATTTTTTTCTTTGATCAACTTTTACGTGTTTCATTTAAGAGAAAAATTAACCAAATTGATGTATATACAGTTGCTCACAAACTGTAATTTTTTACAATATTCACAATATTTTATATGCAAAAAGTGTTAAAATATGTTTTATTTGTTAAAACATAAACCATATAAATCAAATACTTAAATTTTGTACAAAAATTATGAAAATTTAACACATATACAAAAAATCATCACACAAAATTTATAACCCATTAAATTTCATTATAATAATGTGTAAGCCTTAGGTCCACTTGCGAGAAATCCAGTATTAAATTTATAAATAAAGAGATAAGTAACTCAGGGTTAAATTTGTAATTTCATAACCCACACATTGTCTTGCATCAAAAAAATCCAGTAACCCGGGCCACGTACATTCCTCTTTTTTCATTTTCTTTTAATCTGATGAATTTATTGAAATTAAAAACCAAAATAGATTTTGCTTCACTTTGCCAAAGCTCCGTTAAATGAACTAGAGTCAACGTATTCCATGACATCCTCATTATTGTCGAAAAAAGCGATTCGTTTCAATTTTTTTTTTTTTGTTTCACAAATTTATGTTTTATTTATTTATGAGAGAATGTCACAAACTTAAAAATTTAACACTGTATAGTTGCTAGGTTAAATATTTATTTTTTTTAATTTTGAGTTGATGCCTAACATTCTGCTGTGAAAGCAAATTTATCAATTTAACCGGTAAGGAGCTTAAATTGATTGTAGATTTTTGACAATTTTTTTTTTTGCTTCTAACTGTGTTGCAAATTTTCTTCCATATAAAAATAAATTTTGCTCATGGGAAATGCTACACAGCTATAGCTATAGCTATAGAAGTATACTTCCGCCGTAATCCAGCCACCTGGTGTGTTCTCTCTATTTCTCGTGCACACAATAGGCCGTGTGTCATAAATAGCCACATTGTGCCCTATACATACGTCGCATGTATTTGTTTTTACATTTTCTTATATTGTATTTGTATTTGTAGTTTTTGCAAGTACTTTTTTGACCATAACTCCCGGTTCTATGTATCGGACATCAAACCAATTTTACTATAACATCTTCACATATATCCAAAAATACCGTAAAAGTGTGTCCAAAATCTTTCGACTGGTTTTTGAGTAAATCTCTTATACCACTTTTGCATGTTTACTTTATACATTAGTCCTTTTTTTGAAAATAAGAAAAGTCCACGTTTTTTACAATTATTTTCTTATTTTTAAGTAGAATATAGCTGAAATTCAACCGAAGCTACGCGCTTTTAATCAAAGTCTATTTATTTTATAAAAATGAAATTTCTGCTAAAATATTCTTCTAAATACAAACCTGAGAAATTTAGCATAATAACCGTTATAAGAGAAGTGAGCGTGGCTATAGTCCGATTTCAAAAAGTTGCAAAGAATTGTTGAGTTGAGCGAACAGCAATAAGCTTACTAAGTTAAGATGAAATCGGTTGAGCGATTACTGAGATACACATCACGAGATTCCATTACAAGTGGGATTGACTACGCCCATTTTCAAAAAATTCATTATATAATAGTTTTGAAGCAATTTTCATTACCAGCCTAGCCCGTGTAAAGAGTAAAAAGTGTACCAAATTTCTTTGTGTACAAAAAATACAAATTTTTTTATATTTTTCCAAAAGCCCTCAGGTAAATAATTCAAAAAAAATTTTTGAATGGTTTTTTATTTTAAAGCAATTTAAAAAGCATTAAACCAATCTCAAAAGCATAACAAAATTTTCGATTGGAATATTGGATTGTCCTTGCATTTGCTTTACTTTTTATTTATACAATAAAAAATGCCTTTTGTTTTCTCTTGTAAATTGGCTAACTTTCTTTGAGACAATCTAGAACAGAACTTCATCATATCAAAAGTATACGCTCGTTGATCTAGCGTATTAACTAAAACTGTGTTATATTTACTAAAATATTTTAAAACAGAATATAATCAGTTAACTTAAAATAAATGTAATTAATTATCGTGCGATAAATATTCGCAAATTCTCAAATTAATAGCTTTTCCCATATATTTATGTGGAAACTTTATTTAAGTCAACGAAAAAACCGAAAAAATGAAAGCATTTGCATCTACTCTGACATCAGCTATCCATATATGGGAAATAAGGTCCCCATAACGCATTTAGAGTTGAGTCATAAAAGGAAAAGTCAGTTTAAACGGAAATTCAAAAGTAATAAATAAGCACAAATATAAAACAGCTATTTACATACATATGTACATGCTTTGTTGCCATAAAAAAAGTACGGCTGGACTTTCACATAACCCCTACAGTCTGCCCGCGGACAATGTTACCGCAAAGAGTAAATGAAATTTCAAGAAAATCCCTCAGCAGTTGTCGCCTCCTCCTTTCGTTGGCATTCGTGTTGACCACTTGCCTTAAAGTCGTTTTCATTTTCGTGTTAAAAATGAGTGGTAACGCAGAGGTAAGATTGGAAATTTGCGTGGAAGAAAGAAAAGTGTTGGAGCAAAACAAACACGCGCAGCGATGACGAACCTACCCCACTGGTCAGTTGCACAGTGTATTGGAAATGCAATAATTCTGGTAATTTAACAACTCAGTTATGGGTTAAATGGTTGATAAAGTTCTACATTTTCAGATATTTTAATTAATATAGTCCAGTCAGAGTGGTTCGTTTGACAAATAATTTTTTGATAAAATATAGCTCATTAATCTTTTAAAATGAAATTGTTGTCGAATACGCGTATCGCCTTGATACGAAATGTTTTGGATTTATCCGATAATTAATCGATTCAAATAAATAATAAAACATAGTTTTATCTTACTATTTACAGTTATTTCTAAATAAGTGTGTCAAGCGTCAATCAATTTACAGAATTATTTAATGAGCTGAGCTGGGTTATGCCACAGGAAGTTATAAAATTGTGTTTCACGAGGAGTTTACTTACTCAGTCTACTCTAAGTAGAGTGGAGTAACTTCGAATGAACAATAATTTTTTTTTGACACAACCAGCGATCCATTTCTCGTAACCATATTTAAAACTAATGCCAGAAATTGAAGAACGGCCAACCATGCATCTAGAATACAAGATTATCCCTTCCGCGGGCGGCTAATTCCTCTCAGTGAATTTTACTGCATCAGTTTGTGTTTGTTGTAGTTCTTATTGTCATTGAGGGTATAATTTGTTGATATGAATCAGCCTTGTCTCTACGCAGACGATCCAATAACCAGAATCTCCGTTGTATTCCATTGGCAACATTCTTTTTACAAATTTTCAATCTTATTTTGCTGCCACAGTCATGGAATACAAACAAATTGTATGCTTCAAAAAGGATTAAAAAAAATTGTAAAAAGCTGAGTTTTCCGCGAAGTACAAAAAATTTTTATTTTAATTCTTCTATATTGCAATTTACATACATATGTTTCGAAAGTGTTATATTTTGGCGCAATTTGTTTCTACGATGTTCAAACTTGACATATAAAATATTTGAAATACGCAAAAGAAAACTTCGATAAGCGAAAATGTGTCTAGCACAAAGAAGAAGCAACGAATTTGAACACTTCAGCACTAAAAGTATTAAATTTTGCTCCGAAAGCGACCGGGTAGTAATAAATGTGTTATATTTTCCTCCTAGAAGTAAAATTACAACATTTACAATTAAATTTTTTGAGGAGTGATTCGGTGTCGGAGGACTGGTGATTGTTCAACCGATTGGTCATGCGATTAAGCTCTCACTTTCACTTTCAAATTTTTCATTTTGCCGTGAAAGTAACAACAATGCATCACCAGGGATTTTTTGACCACCTGCAAAGCATCACTTGTGTTCCAGCATTCGTGTGGCTCAGCCAGTAATCCACAGGAAAATCCGACTTTGACAAACCGTTACGAGGATGTGAAATTACTACTGGAGTCTACTGTAATTTAGCTTATTCTATATCCTGATAATTAAAGCAACGCAGAGAATGACGTTCGTTGTAAGCGAGGAGGAAAGCTCAAACCAATGTGATTTCAAAAAGGAAGAAAAATACAGTTAGAATAAAACAATACGTTTTTTTTTTTTATTAGCATACAAAAATTTGAGGAAGGTGCGAAATATTTAAATTCGGCCCAAGGCAATAAAATAAATAAATTACCAGCACTTTTAAGTAACCGTCTTAAGGAATTTTTTATGTTGTCAGATTTTTTTTTCGATTGTTTGGTGGATATTTGTTTTTGGCCTGAAGATACTCATTCACATTTTTATGTATTCAAATCATTTTCATTCACTGATATAAGAATGTTTTGCAAATATCTAAGTTTAGGCAAAAACTGTCAATTTGTCTTTTTTAGCGAAAAAATAGCACTCAGAAAACGAGTTTTAGTTTTAATGAAAAAAATATAGCTCAATATAAAATTTATTTTTGAGCGAAATAATTGTTATTTTTACAGATATTGCTTAACATTTTTTTGACCGTAACAGATTCACTTAAGGCAGGACAAAATATGTTCACATATGTATGTGTGATATACTGCTCTCCAATATTCGAAAGGTTTTGCTTTTCAATTTTAAAAATTTAAGAACAAATTTTTATTTTTAATCTTAAAAATTGTAAAATAAATAATCTTTTCTTTCCTTGCCTACTCTTTTAAACTCTCTGCTGATACGGTATACCTATATGTTTCTAGAGATAGCCAAATCTTTTTATCTATTTCGATATTTAGAAAGAGAAAGTTCTTTTTTTTTACTTTTTAATTTTTTTCTTCTTTATATTTATTTTTTTGTTTGTTTTTTGTGAAATTTAACTTTTAAGTTATGTATGTTTTCTACACATTCTACAACTTTTTTTTTGTGTTCACTTTAAGTTATTGAATTTAAAAACTTTTGTCACAATAACGGTAGAGGAGGGTAAGGGTAAGAGAGTTAAATGCACTTCGGTTCGAACAGAGTAATTGAAATTGCTATTTTCTCTTCACTTAACGTAATTTTTTCGCTCTTGCAACGGGATAAGTTAGGGACAGCTGTTAAGGGGTATTCAAAATTAAAACGTTCCTAAAAAACTTCAAAATAATAAGCAAAATGTATGTTGAAGGTAACTAATTTTATTTATGCGCTTCTGCTATTCCGAAGTTAAATATTTTTAAGTTAGTTAGTTCACTTGCACTGCTCATAGATTGATATTATGTACATATATGAGCTTATTGGGTAAAATTGATTTTTTTTAATTTATATCTGGCGGCCCTGTTCTGAATCTTCACTGACATCGAATAAAACACTTTTTTATGCGTATCTTTGAACAATTGAAATTTTTTTATTTTTCATAATTTATAACAATTTTGGATAGAAATTCTCAAAAGCCATTTATAAAATTTGGAATTCACTTGAATGGTTTGCTTTATGCAACCCAAGCACACTGTGCAAAATTGCCAAAACAAACACAACACAAACCCTTCACATTACCTTACCCTGTGCTGCTATTTGATCCTTTTGGCTGAGCATTGCGCACAGCAGTTCTAGCGAAGAGCGTGAAAAAGCGGCATGAGCATTGCTTGGCCACGACAGGCGAACACTAGAAAAATAGCCAAAGCGCTGGACATAACGTGACAGTCTGCAAAGTTGAGTCGCCGCGAGTGGACGTTTCACTTAGGCTATTAGGCACCAACCAAATCGGGTACACGGTAATACAAAAGCGATTTGAGTTGAAAAAACAAAACTTAAGTAAACCAAATAGATAGATAAACAAACCGAGTGGTAACAACAAGGAAAATGTAAACTGATGCAAACAAACTAAAGCACTTAAGAGATACTTAGCGTAACACGTAGCGTACAATGACCGCTGCAACCGGCATATCGAAACACCAACAACAACGCCGCCTGCAGTTATGTCCTTTGACTCGAGCAGCACCAACAGCTACAGCAAACAAAAGTAATGGCAGGATTTTAGATAGCTTTTTCAAATGCGCATTACTTTGAAGCAATTCGTATACCATTTGAATGTAAAGCTAACACATTAAAAAAATGCCAAAAATGTGCTTGAAGTGTGACTGTGGTGCAACTTCCTCACCCACTCGTTGCTTACAGCAAAATTTTCGCACGGCCAAAGATTATCTGTGGGAAAAAGCTGCGTCCACACGGCCGGCAGTTGACTCTGTGCGTCGCTTCATGCGTTTCTATTGTTGTATTTGTTGTGATTATCGGCGTAGAAAATCGATTGGTATAGCCGCCACTACTGTTGCTGGTGACGTTGGTGGTGCGGGAAATGCGGGAAATGGACTGATGTGTGAGGCGATTGATGGAATTGCAACAACAAAACATAATAATAATGTAACTTTTAATGATTGGAAACAACCTCTCGAAGAACCGCAACTGCTGGATTACACGGAGCACATGGATATACAACAATTGATTTGCAATGGTGGCGATCAGCAGAATAAACGTACGCCGGTTTTGACGGTACCGGGCATTTCGAATGAGAACTACATGTAAGTTGTGGGTATACTTTAGAAAAGCACAAGTTTTGTTGGAGCATTTTCAAGTTGAGGGTTTTCTTGATGTCCACTTCTTCTGAAACGTGGCAATGTACTGAAAAGGACATTATACAAAATTTTTTTTACAAATCAGAAAAACGCCCCAATTTTCAATTGAAGATTGAATTTTTTTCAATGCAATGATTGTAAAAACCTAGATTAGATGATTATGAGAAATCGGTTGAAAATTGGCAGATTGACAAGGTAGCAAACAAAATAATCACATCCATTTTGTCAGTCAGTTTTGAGAAATTCAAAATGGCGGATGGATTTTTTTTTAAATAATCCGGGGTTTTTTAAAATCTTACATCCGAAAGTTGTTTTTAAGTCGCTGATTACAAAAGTGAAATCAGTTTTCAAAGATTAAAAATGGTGTATGGATTTAAAAAAAAATTCAGGTTTCTTGAAATTTGTTATTAGGGGATTCGTGTGAACTTACGACGACCCTTATATTTTATTTTTATTAAAAGCTAAAGAAAGGAATTATTCATGTTCATTGCGAATATCATAAAAATCACCCCGAGTCAATTGTTTAAGTCAGGGTTGCACACGGTAATTAACTCACCTCGATAAAATTTCTTCAGGTTGAATTATGATTAGTTTGTTAGCAATTGTCAATTTTCAAATTGTCAATTCTCCGATATGACTGTACTCGTATCTTTATCTTAGGAAAGGCCGGAGGAAGCTTACAGAAAAAAATTAAAATTTTATTTTTTTACATACATATTTCAATTTTCACAAACGCTTGGGTCGACTATTTTGTGTACTAGTATATACTGTTGCAGTCAAAATAATAGTAGTGCGCACAATGTAGAAAATAAATAAAGAAAATGTAGGTTTGTTATTTGCTAAATGTTTACTTTGCTTTTTATTTTAGCAAATTAGTTTATTTGCATGCTATTCATAAAAGAAAACTTAAGAAATTAATTCATTTTAATATTACTTAAACTTAATTTCGAAAGGATTTGCATATATAGGAAGACAAAATAATAGCGGTTATAATTCAGCTGATTAAAAAGTTTATGGCATGTAATAATTTAAATCTTAAAGAAATTCATAGCAAAATTAACTTAAGTCTATGAGAAATAATTAATACTTAGTAGCATGCCCCTTTGTTGGGTATAACTGCGGCACATCGCCGTTGCCGAAATTTAATTATTATTAGTTGGATTAGCATCGGCAACTGCCTCCTTTACGTTGCACCACAAATTTTCTATAGGGTTGAGGTCTGGAGACTGTAAAGGTCAGTCCACGACCTTAACCCTATTTTTCTGAAACCATTGCTGAGCCAACTTGCTTGTGTGCTTTGGGTCATTGTCTTATTGAAAGACCCAAAGTAGTGGGGCATTTCTTCGCGGGCATAGGGTATAATTCGAACATACACAGTACACAATACATCAAAAAACTCGATACTTACTTTTCTGAAAATGATTTATCGAAATCAATTTTTTATATTTGTGTTTTGACAGTTTAATCCACGCACTACTATTATTTTGACTGCCTTAATAGCTCACACTTATGAAAATAAATGAAATTGCAATAGCAAGTGCTAAGCTATACAGTTATAGTGGTACTTTTTTTTAGTGCACTGTATATACATATGTATGTACATAACAGTATTTTAAGGAGAACGTCAAACAAATAAGGCAGCATAAGAAATTATAAACACTAACTATATGCACAGTAGCACTACTATTATTTTGACGGCAGCTGTATGTATGTATGTATATAAGAGTATTAGAAAAGAAACCGTAATAAATTTTGTGGTCAACGAGTTATGAGTTTTAAAAATCCTTTAAGGTTTGGCTTTGATATTCGACCTCGAATCCTATACATTTGAAAATATGCATACTAAAACTGCAGTACGAGTAGTAAGGTACCCAGACATCTGGCATGTGTTTTTTATTTTCGGGCTTTTTAAGTATTAGCACCTCTAACTGATTTATACTTAATTTTTTTTAAACTTTTTTATAATATAAAATAATGTAAACCAATCACATAGGAACAGTCATCCCAACATATGAAATTATATTTTTACTCGTAATATTCAACTAACCAAAAGTTAACATTTAACTGAGTAATTAACAAAAAGTCAAAAACGCTCGACTATTCCAATACCGCCCACCGATTAATTGTACTCGACTAATATCACCCCTACCGCAAAAGCAAGTTTTGGCAAGAAACTACTATTTCGCTTTTATTAGTTAAGCCAATACAAATAAATATACTTCTAAATATACATACGTAGAGCCTGGAATCAAATTCTTAATCACAAGTGCAATAAATATTTACGTACATATGTAAGTATACATGATTGTACGTATTTAAATAAGCCAAACAATTAAGTAGTACAAGTATGTAGTTAACGTTGATTTGCCTTAATCATTCATTACATTTAATTGAAGCCAAAATATACCGAAACTTAACCAAATAAGCCACTCATATTTCTATTTAGTATTTATATTGTATATAGAAAAAATTACACTTCCATTACGTGTACAAAATAATATCCCCGAATAATGATACATATTTACTTATATAGATAAGTACATATGTATATATAAGTATGTAAAAGATATAGTCATTCTAAGCCAGTTTGCACAGTGAACGATTTGCCTGCGTCAGCGGTGTTTAATTAATAACTTCCAAATTAAATTAGGTGTATTTAAACGACTTTTTCATAGACAAGAAAAAACAAAAGAGTTTAAAATACATTTGTTTATATTTTATATATTATTTCAATAAGCATAGTTTGCCATAGAAACTTCTGTGTTGGTATGTCTTCGTCGTGTCATACTAAATAAACCTCTCATTTTGCAACTGACACTGTGCCCAAAAAGTACTATAAATTGGAGGACAAAGGGTAGTGGCGGTTCATGTTGGTCATTTTGGACGCACACACTTCCAGAAAAAAGTTAAATTTCGCCTGAATACACTTAACATCGACTACGTTTTACTTATAAGTAACACATTGTACATAGACGGGTCACCGACATTAAAATTTTTATGTAACGCACACGATGATATAAATTAAAAAAACTGCACTTTTAAGTAAGTAAATTTAAATGATGTTTTTCACAACGAAATCAAAAGAATCGAAGTACATATTGGTAATCAGCAGGAGATAAGAAATCGCCTCCTTTTTGAGCTTAAAAAGTTGAATTAACTGCCGCTAATGTGGCGGAATCACCCTCTATGGTATGGCTTGAATCGACATATGTACATATCTACATATGTATGTACGAAAGTAAATATGACACGTGTTATGGAAAAACTGCATATTGAAAAAACAAGTAAATTTCTTTATATTCCAAGCCGAAGTCCGTTTTGTGCGCGAATTCATTCGATTTAGCGTGATTAAAAAAAGATATTTGATTGAAATTTTAAAGAAAAATATTTTTATCAACCGTCATCTCTTCGAAATTCTATTAGAGAGTTGTACTATCTAGTTTATTTGCATAGCAGCTTAATTATGTATGTATATGTATATGTATGTATTTTATTCGTATGATATCCGATGATGATAGAGCTTTTTACGTTATTTTCATTACCTTAACTTTTCTATCTTTTGTTTATAAATTTGTGATGGTTTTTTTTTATTTTAATTTACATTAAGAATTGCATTTTGGACCGTTTGTTTAATTATTTCTTCTATAAATTTTCAGGTTCTAAACTGCTTTAATTTTATATTTATGTAACTTTTACCTTAAAATTTGAGTTGTCTTTGGTTTTTATTAAATAAGGTTTTAATCTGGTTTTTATAAGGACTCTCGAAATAGTTTTTTTTTTGGTATGAATCATTTATTTTAACTATTTTTTACAGGGTTGAAGGATTAGTTCTATTCCTTTTTTTTCTAGGTGCTTCATGTATTTTTTCCACGGCTTTGTCTGGAACGTATCTACCGTGTAAAAACAGAATTAGCTGTATAGTACTTTCCCTTTCATGAATTTAAAAAATAAATACTTTAATTTATTACGGTATTTTTAGCGGCAAAATATGTAATTTTATTTTTTTCCCATAAAATAAAAAGCAATAAAATAAATGTATAAATGATAATAGGAAGGAGTGTCAAACTTCATTTCCTTAGCTGCTTTAGTGTAGACGCAATCAGTTGTATTGCGATATTGTCGGTTCCTTCAAAAATTATTAATATATTACAAAAATATATCTGTTAACTAAATTTCAGTCAGATATTTCTAAAACTGAGGAGTTAGTTTGCGTTCAAAAAATACAGACGGATATAACTAAATCAACTCAGCTTGCCGTTCTAATAATGTTGATATATTTGACGCAATCAAAACTTTGAAATCAAGGATAATTCATACAAGGTGGTGTTACTTGTCAACTGAATTTCTTTTCTATTTTTTTCAAACAAAATACAGGAAATTTTCACATTTATCCCACAAAAATGCAAAAACAAAAAATCTACCTTTTATGAATTTGTTCTCCGATTGATTTGTTAAATACGTATTTATGCCCTGCAGTCAAACTTTTTAGTTCGCATCTAGCTCCTAGCACCATTTCAGCCATTAGTTTTTTTTTAAATTACTCGAGTAATCGATAAATAGAATATTAAGAAGCCTACAGCAGAAGCAAAAAATTATCACAAATGAAATACTCGCACACTTTTTCCAAAGCGTATTTTTATCCTGATTTTAGCATTACGATAAAAATACGAAGAGTTACGGTATTTAAGGTTATAAAGAGAGCTCTTAAAGGAGACACCAAAAAGAAATTCTAGGTAAAGTACTAGTCACTTTCAGGTAATAGCTACAAAGGCCACCGAAAAATTGTTTTAATTCTCTAGCCAAATAATTTATGAAAGCATTTAACCAACTAAATCTAACTGTTAATTTACTTTCGGATTGGCAGTGACACACATTTTGTCAAATAACGGACTTTGCTTTTAACAATAAATCAACGCCTTCATGTCGAAACAAATATAACTAATTATTTAAGTCACAGCATGTCGTCAAAGAATTTTGTGTGTTGTAGGTATATATGTAGTAGAAAAGGTACTTGCAACATGTTGACCTCATTCAAAAACATGAATGACTTCAGCTGATTTCCGACAAACAACAAACCATCGCATTTACAAAAAACATTTACATACAAACACGTTGCATGGAATTGCCTTGGTGGCAAATTACAATATGTACTACATACCAAATGTTTATCACACCTTAGGTTATGAGACTCTCTTGAAATGGTAGTTGTGAATTGCTATTGTAAAGAAATAAGTTAAGTCGAAAATAATGGAGTTTATGCTCCCAAGTGCCCACTCATGAATTTGCAAATCATCCATACCTAGATTTTTTAACCACACACATTTGCAATTCGCCAGTACTCGAGCGATAATTATTAATTTTATTCGTAGAAAGAAATAGCAACAATTAACAAGAAAATATAGTCATGCAAAGTTTATGCGCCTTGGTGTAGGCAATCTACTTATTTATTTACCTGTCTACTTGTCTGTAGTGAAACTACGCACTTGGTGTACTGAAAGTCCGTCAGAAAGCAAATACCATTACAATTTTATGACAAATAGTAGCATTCAACTGTACTTGACTTCGCAGCATGTGCCGAGTCATTAAATTGAGTGATTAAATTTCAAAATTTAGCTTGCAAATTTGGTTTTTACTACCAACTTGATTACTTTCGTTATTTTTTTTTTCTGCTGGTTTGCAAATGCAAATTTCTAACTTTGAATACACAATTTAAATTTTTTTTGCAACAAAGTATTCATGGTAGTTTTCTGAAAGGGGAGAGGGGGAAGTAACCGATATAAATATATATAGACATACACTTGTACTCATACAATTAAGCCATTGTATCGCAAAAAAAAATTTTGAAATGAAAAGCATTCAAGTTTATTTTGTAGTTCGCGGAAATTTTGTGGTTTTTTCACCCTACGTCCTATTTCGCGTACTCACATAGTTAAGCCAGTTTAAGGAAAAATTTTAAACCGCAAACAACGTGAAATTATTTGCTTGAAAAAATCCATAACACATTAGTTTAATTTGTTTAAAGAAGTTTTTTAAATAAATTGAAGAAAAATGGACAAAATCAAAAGTTCAGCTAATAGCTTAGGTTAGGTTTGGTTTGACGGCAGTCCCTAGAGAGACAGACTTAGGCTCATAGCCCATTAGGATACCGCATTGGGTGCTGTAGAGTGACCCCTGATCCCCTAAAACCACTTCGTATTCCTAAGGAACTTTGTCAGGTTCCTAATTTCGACTGAACTAAGATCGCCAACTTCATTAAGGAAGTAGCTACCCATTGCTTCAGCTCTCCTTCTAGGTAGTGGCGGACAATGGCAGCATAGGTGATGTACGGTCTCGTCCTCCTCCACGTCACGACAGCTCCTAGAGTAGTTCCGTCTAGTCTTACTGCATGCGCACCTATTAAACAATGTCCGATGGTCACTCATCCGTTGGTCCTGCGGCAGAGGAGAAACTGCTACCAGGCGCGTCTCCCCGTGCGGATGGGAGAACGCTCGCTGTCCTGGAAAACTTAGTTGGAAAGGGCAGAGGGTAGGGGCCAAATAAAATACGCCTCCGTGGACAAAACTCCCCTTTTTAAAGGGTTCGGTCACACCATCTGACCGATAAGGGATCAATGTTGTCCGCGGTCGTGGGTATGACCTACACGTGGTCTCTGGGTTATACTAAACCCAAATGAACAACAACCGTAACACTGCAGTGACAGTGGTCATGTCTCGCAGTCATAGCAGTGCCGGTGGTCTAGGCTTAACTGAACGGGCCGCGAGGTAGAAATCCTCTATAAAATAAAAACCCAAGTCAAGGATATGTGGACACCGTGACGAAGACTGCATGGCGCCGGGGAGCAGGCGTTCTTAACGGTTCACCCCGGGGCACCAGGTCCAACCCCGGGTGTAATAGTGGCCTTACTCCGGTAAATTTAAGGCTCTGCCGGAGTGGACGTATACTTCCTTAGTACTCGTGGGAATAAAAATGGATAAATTTTTGAAAAACCAAAAAGAAAAAGCAGGAGCAAATGGGCGTGATGCCCAACGAACAGCAGTGGCACAAAGTGCCGAGAGAAAGAAACTGATGACAATATTAACAGTCTCAGCGGAGGAACGAATTTCGGGTAAAGGACGAAATGCCTTGAAAGCAGCATTGGACTCTGGCCTAGAAATCACCAAGGAGCAGGCGTTTGACATCCTCGGAAAGCTCATCAAGGACCTACGCGGTTTTGCTGATCCGAAACTCAACGTCCACAAGCGCATCAAGAATCAGCTGGCGAGCATCGAAGGGGTCTGTGAAGAACTCCAGAAACTAGAGCTGCAGGAGCAAGCTGAACACCAGACGAACCGGAATACGCAAAGAACAACTCTACCAAACTATCAGGAAACCACTGATACGCAGTCAGAGTTCTCTGCGATGAATACGGACACCGAAGCGTTTGTCCCCGATGTGACAAACTCGAGCGCAGGGAAGAGAAAAAATCGCTCTCCTGAAACCACGGTTCAGCAGACGACGAAGAGGCCGAGAGACAAAGGACCCAGTCCTTCCAAAAAGATGCAGGAAGAGACTAAAGAGCCTCCTCAAAATTCCGCTAAGCAGAACAAGAAGTCAGCTTGGGAGACGGTAAAGTCGAAAGAGACCAAGAGGAAGGAGCGCAAAAAACAGCCTCCGGAAAAACCTCCAGTGCCTCCACCGAAGCCGAAGCACAAGAAGACGCAAAGGTCAGCAATGAGACCTGATGCGCTGATCATCCGTCCGGCGGACAAAGAGAAGTATTCGGAAATACTGACAAAGATCAAGACCAAAGTACCTAGCGAACAGGTCTGTGACACCGTTGACAAAATCCGCAAAACAGTTACAGGAGATCTGCTCATCACACTGACGAAAGGCAGCGCTGATCGGGGCAAAACACTGCATACGACTATTGTCGAGATTCTGCAGGAAGACGCGAAAGTCATCAGTACTGGTCCTGAAGAAGATCTGGAAATCCGCGACCTTGACGATACTACAACAAAAGGCGACATCCTAGCAGCCCTGCAAAAGGCAGCTGGAAACGACTGTGGTATAACAGAAGAGGCCATTAAAATCCGTAAGGCCTTTAGAGGTACACAGACTGCGTCGGTGACGTTGGCAGCAACAACAGCGCAAAAAGTCACAGGAGAGCACGGCAAAATAAGAATCGGCTGGGTCAACTGTCGCATTAGAACAGTAATAAGGCCAGTCCGATGTTTTAAATGCTGGCACTTTGGACACCGTGCTGTCCAGTGTAAAAGTGGGGTGGACCGAACCAAACTCTGCACCAAGTGTGGAGAAGAAGGCCACACATTTGCCAAGTGTATCAAACCAGCTAAATGCGTACTATGTGCTGAACAACCCGGTATAGAAAACGTCGCTCACCCTGCCGGTACAAGTAGATGCCCAGTTTACCAAGAGGCGCTCAAGAAGATAACCGATCGACAAAAATGAGAATACTGCAGCTAAACATTAACCATTGTGAGGCTGCGCATGACTTGCTCATGCAGTCAGTAATAGAACTAAAGCTCGACCTTGTACTTATATCAGAGCCGTATAAACACCTCAACGCCAAACCATGGGAAACTGACAGTACTAACAAAGCTGTCGTTTGGTCCTGCGGCAAGCTTCCCTTTCAGAATGCAGTCGACAATGGCAACGCCGGCTTTGTCGCAGCATCAGTAGATGGCATTCGCTTCTACAGCTGCTACGCACCACCTAGCCTCTCCATTGTTGAATTCACTGACTTTCTCGACAAACTGACTGAGGACGCGAAGAAGCATTACCCAGTGGCGATTGCCGGTGACTTCAACTCCTGGGCGGTGGACTGGGGCAGCAAGAAGACTAATGCACGAGGAAAAGCACTACTAGAAGCCTTCACTACACTAGACGTAGTCCTGCTCAACAGTGGTGACACGCCAACTTACACCAAAGGAGACGCAAGTTCCATCATAGATCTCACCTTCGTCAGCAGCAGCCTCATTAGAGGGAAGTACGACTGGAAGGTGATGGATATCTACACGGCTAGCGACCACAACGCAATTCTCTGGGAAATATCAAGCGACCAGAGTCACAGGAGACCCAACAAACGACTCAACGCCATTGGATGGAAAGCCAAATCATTTGATGAAAGTTCAATGGTGATAGCATTAGATTGTAACCCTATCACTAGTAGAAGTTCAGAAGAAAAGACTACGGAACTGATGAGGAAAGTAACCGAAGCGTGCGACGCCAGTATGCCTCGTAAGCGCGGCGTAAATCAAAGACCCTCGGTGCACTGGTGGAACGATCACATCAGCGACCTCCGTAAAGTGTGTCTTAAAAAGAGAAGGATATCTCAGCGTGGCTATCGACGTCCTGACTCTGCGGAGCTGGGCGCGGAGTACAAAAAAGCTCGTCGATTACTGAATAAAGCCATCAAGGAAAGCAAGAGAACATGCTGGAAAGAGCTTATCAACGAGGTGGACAAAGATCCATGGGAAAGGCCATACAAGGTCGTCATGACCCATTTACAAAACCAGTCAATACCACCACCTACATGTCCACAACTCCTACAGAGGATCATCGCTGCGCTGTTTCCACAACAACGTGAATTTAACTATCGGTTGGCTCAGGACGAGCTGGAGGTCATCTCCCCGATCATAGAAGAAGAACTAATGGAGGCCTGTAATCGTGTCGGGAATAATAAAGCCCCGGGACTGGACGGGATCCCGAACATTGCCTTAAAAACAGCTATCAAGGCAGCACCGGCGATATTCCTGGACGTTTACAATACATGCCTCGAAGAAGGGACTTTCCCTCGGAAGTGGAAACAACAACGACTGGTACTGCTTCCGAAAGGAAAGAAGCCACCAGATGAACCGTCATCTTACCGTCCACTCTGCATGTTAGATACAGCAGGTAAGATATTCGAGCGAATAATTCATCAAAGAATAGCAGCAGTTGTCGAGCCACTCCTGGCAGACAATCAGTATGGCTTCCGGAAAGGACGATCAACCCTAGATGCAATCAACCTAGTGGTCAACACGGCCAGGGATGCGATTGCCGGAACTAGATGGAAGGGTGGTACGAAGAAATACTGTTTGGTGGCCACATTGGACATCAGAAACGCCTTCAACTCCGCCAACTGGGAATGCATTATGAGAGCGCTTCAAGAGAAAAACGTACCAGGATATTTGCTTAGGATAGTGGCTAGCTACTTCACCGGCAGAGTTCTGAAATACGATACGAAGAATGGTTCGAGAGATTATGATATCACTGGAGGAGTTCCACAAGGCTCAGTTCTTGGCCCGCTGCTTTGGAATATTATGTATGATCGACTACTAAGACTGACTCTGCCAAGAAGCGTCAAGCTTGTTGCGTATGCAGATGACGTAGCTGTAGTAATCGTCGCGAAGCACCTTGAAGAGATAAACTCGTTGTTCAATATCACCAATTAGCGGAACATAAGACCGAGGCAGTGCTCATTAGCAGCAGAAAAGTGATAGAGACCATCAAGCTGAAAGTCGGTGACCAAGAAATCACATCACAACCTTATATCCGATATCTGGGAGTGATGCTCGATGCCCGACTCAACTTCAAGCAGCAAGTGAAACACGTAAGTGCCAAAGCGTCGATGGTGAGGGCTAGTCTCGCACGATTGATGCCTAATGTCGGCGGCCCAAAGCAGAGCAGAAGGCTATTATTGTCGTCAGTAGTCACATCAGTGCTCACATATGCAATATCTATCTGGGCAGACGCGCTGGAGTTACAAGAAGCATGGAGAAAGGCCGGACCAGTTTACCATCTGAGCGCTCTGAGAGTAGCCTGCAGCTTCCGCACAATATCAGAAGAAGCAGTGTGCGTCATTTCCGGAACTCTACCTCTTAGAATTCTCGCCGAGGAAAGACGGAACCTCTACCATCAAAAAAGGTTAACTACACTGAGCGCTGAAGTATTCAGAACAGAAGAACGACTACACAGTATCTCACGATGGCAATCACAGTGGGATGCTTCAACAAAAGGAAGATGGACACATCGTCTCATACCGGAAATCGACGTCTGGATCAATCGAAGCCACGGGGAAGTCAACTACTACCTCACACAGATGCTGTCAGGACACGGCTGCTTTCGGGCGTATCTTCATCGCTTTAAGCATGACGACTCCCCAGAGTGCCCGTCCTGCTTAGGAGTCGCAGAAGATGCAGAGCACGTTTTCTTTGAGTGCCCTCGCTTTTGCCATCAGCGAGAACGATTGGAGGGTGCCCTCAACATCAAAGTGCAACCAGAGACCATAGTCGAACAAATGCTTTCATCAGAAGCCGCCTGGAATGCCACAAGTACATATGCCACAGAGGTTCTAATAGACCTGCGTTCCATCGAGAGAAGAAGAGTAAATGACAGAAGATAGAAGAAAGGAAGTTAACACCTTAGCCATCAGAAGGAAGAGCAATAGCTAGATCCTCCCCTCACGAAGTAATGCTTGACGGCGGTTTCCATGAGGATCAGAGGCAAGAGAAACGAAGGGAAGGTTTTAGTCGGTATTAGCATTGACATGTCACCAGTCGATGTTCGAGTCCGACATATCCAAGTGAAACACCTAAGCTTGTTGAATACGTAAAAGTATTTCCCCCCTTCGACAAACAAAAAAAAAAAAAAAAAAAAAAAACTCATCCGTTGGTCACTCATCGATGATCAGAGTGTCCTTGCAAATTTTTGGTTTATCAATGGCTTCATATCTGTAGAGGAATGCCAGGTTAATCACTAATATCACTAACCGGCAGAGTCGTACCTTGACGAGTATGGCGCAGTGACCGGGAACCCACACAATATGTGTTTGAAATGTCTCAGCTATCTCGTTAAGAGATCGGCGGCATTCCGTAGCTACCCTAGATGTCGACGACGTTTTCCTGAGAGATTTAATAGCTGCCTGGCTGTCAGTGAAAATATAGCTTACATCATCAGAAATCAGAATCAGGCAGTAGGGTCATGAATTTGGTTTCGGTCGTTTCTCGTAGGCAGTTTCATAAGTTCGGCCATTATTGAAGTGTGCCCCTTTCATACCGGAATTTAGTCTAATGGCAGTATTGCATCCAACTTTCTTAGTATATACATAGGTCTACCGAGAGGAAATTAAGTAGCGTAGTGGCTGTCGTTTTCATATCCCCGGATAATAACAGAGAGGCTACTCGCTGAACTCTCTCTACTAGCTTAATATTTGCTTTTTTTTTTTTTGGCAACAGCGTCCCACCAAACTACTGTACCATAAAAAGTGTTGGTCTCACAACCGCCGTGTAGATCCATTGACCACGCCCACCTTTCATATAACGGTAATTTTCGAAAATATATCTATTCAAAATAATTTTCTCAAATACACAGAATCAAAAATTTTTGAAAATACTTACAACTTTAAATCAAATAGATATATCTCAGAAACTACCTTATCAAATTTGATATACACTTAAGCGCACCGCTCATATAACGGCAATTTACAAAAATCCAAAAACCACAATATTTTAGTAACTTTATAAGGTAATTTGCTCAAATTTTATACACAGGATTTGAAAGAGATGGGTAATTTTTAGAGCAGAGTTGAACAAAGAGATTGGCAAAAAAAAAATGTTGTAACATGTGCGTGACATCGCCTACTTTAACAAAACCAATGGGCGCATTCCCCGAAAGCATTTCAACTCAGTAAGCACAATTTTGTTTAATTATAGAAATCGTATAAAAATCTTGCCCCTTTCTCATTTAACAGAAATTTACTAAAAAATGTAAAATGTAATTTACTCAAATTTTATACACAGGATTAACAAATACGTGCTGATACATATATCTCCAAAACTACTGTATCAAACAAACTCTATCAAATTGAGTACACACTTTCCATTTCACTTTATTCATCACCTTCCATGATTGAGTCGTCCGTTGTCTTTGATCGAGTGACAAGGTCCGCAGGGACCCTTTCCTATTTGAATGATTTTTGTATGAAAAACATTTTTGTTTACATTTTTTAATACTTTTTTATTATTTTATTATTGTTTATAATAAATTTTTTTGTGTTCTTTGTTTTATTTTTTTTTTGTTTTTGGATATTATAATTAGTTTTTAACTATTTCGAAAATTATAGAATTTAGGTTACTAACAATAAATCGAATTCGCTGAAATTTGTTACGAAAAATTTTATAAGAGAGAGGAAAGCGTAAAAATTAAAGTTTTGGGAAATGGATGTGGTGCGTTAAAAGAATAATAATGAAATTTGTTTTATATTTAATAGAAATATAATAATAATTATTTAAATTTCGCCGGATATTTAAAGCTCGATTTCGCACGAGCAAATGTAGGCATTGTTTGATGAGTGCGTGAAAGAAAAAGCATTTAAAATTCAAGCCACTAAATGTCTACTTCGATTATATATGTAGCTGCGCATTTTACTGGCGTTTAATTGTGTAAATTTGTCATGAATACACAAAGTTGGGTGAGCTAATAGTACCTAATAAAAAAATAATAATCCGATTTTTTCAATGCACCAACTAAATTAGAAGTAACTCTTGTTCTTTGATTATTACGCTTTAACAACTACGAAACGACTTTTATTGACCTTTTGTCGACAATAAATCGCTTATTTTAATTTTTCCCCCTCCCGCTATATCTTCCTACGAGCGCACATATGTAGCGCATACAGATATACTTCTTGCAACATTTAATTATATTGACAAATAACTGATGTCATTATACAATAAATAAAGCGACGACACAGAAGTTAAAACCAAACGTACATATGTATATCCTTAGCATGCACTGGTTATGTCCGCATGTGTTTCTATAAAAAGGCACGACTATTAATTGCTTTATTAATTTTTCAATTGCATAAAGTTCGTTGAACTCTTTGGCTAAAGGTTTAAAAATATTCTAAAATAAATGTCCACATTTTAATGGCCATGGGAGGGGGCTGCGACTATCTTCAATATGCGCAGCGCAAGTAATGAATGCTCACTATAAGTCTGTACATATTTACGTTCACATACTTTCATATGTATGTATGTATTTGCGAATTTATAGGTATTTCCTCTGTATTAAAAATTTTCAAAACTCTAAGCATTCATTGCTTACGTGCGCAAACAAATCATAAATTTGCATGATGGCATTAGAGTGACCAGACGTGCGTGTCGTAATGTACTGGTAAAATTTTACTACACAAAGTATATGTGTACATTCTTATGTACATATATATGTATGTGCATATAATATATATATATACATATGTACTTAAAGTATGTATGTACGCATTTTAAATTAGGTCAAAGTTCCATCAAGTAAATGTTTAGACAAGAATTTTATTTGCCAATTAAAAAGTTGTTCTTACAGGCCTATAATGTAGTTTGTATATTACAATTTAGATTTAAATGCAATATTCGGTTGATTTTTTAAAACAATGGCCGTTTTCCTTTGTCCAGTCAACGAAAGTTATAATTTTGCTACTGCGAATAACTTTTCGACTTACTTCCTCCTTAGAAAACCTCAAATGTATTTCAGAAAAGGGCCAATGGATTTCAGGAAAAAATAAATAAAAAACACAAATGTATTTCAGAAAAAGCCAAATAAATTTCAGAAAAATATAAATGTATTTCAGAAAACCACAAATGAATTTCAGAAAACCACAAATGTATTTCAGAATACCACAAAGAAATTGCGGAAAACACAAATGTATTTCTGAAAACCACAAACGAATTTCAGAAAAACAATTGTATTTCAGAAAATGCCAAATGAATTTCGGAAAAACACTATTGTATTTCAGAAAAAGCCAAATTCATTTCGGAAAAATACAAATGTATTTCAGAAAAACACAAATGTATTTCAGAAAAATACAAATGAATTTCAGAAAAATGCAATTGTATTTCAGAAAAGGTCAAATGAATTTCGGAAAAATACAAATGAATTTCAGAAAAACACAAATTAATTTCAGTACACCACAAATGAATTTCAGAAAAACGCAATTGTATTTCAGAAAAGGCCAAATGAATTTCGGAAAAACACAAATGAATTTCAGAAAAATGCAATTGTATTTTAGAAAAGGTCAAATGAATTTCGGAAAAACACAAATGAATTTCAGTACACCACAAATGAATTTCTGAAAAACGCAATTGTATTTCAGAAAAGGCCAAATCTATTTCGGAAAAACACAAATAAATTTCAGAAAATAAAAATGAGTTTCAGAAAAATACAAATGCATTTCAAAAAATGTTTTTAGAATAATTTTGGCTAAGTAAACTTTTGCATATGTCCGTTTTATGATGATAAAACATAACGGTTACTAAATCCAACAGCCAAGTCGCACAATGCCAACACATCTGCGAAAAATGAATAAAGCATGCTGAATAGCACGGGAACAATCTGCAGCGAAAACTGTTTCTTTCGCTTGCCGTATAATTTCTTCCATATAAAAAAATATGGACATTTTCGAGCTTTTCCGAAAGTCGTTCACTTTTATTCAATATTTTTATTTGATAAATTTTGCTAAACAGGTTATGAAAAATATTTTATTGAAAACGTAAAAATTATTACAAATGAAATAAAAACGGTAAATTTAAATTTTGGCTAAATTCGCTTTTTCAGTTGAAAATTTGCCAAAAACTTTTCATTTCACTGTGCAACATCCAGAATGTACATTTTATGTAATATCACATTTTATACGTGTAGTTTGGGTCCGCTGATTTTGAGAATGGTAGCCAAATTTTTCCATCACATCTTGATTTTGAGATACAGGGTGCGAAGATTTTTCATAAGATTTCTCCCAGCATAGGTTAACTTTTTCTCAATGTTTCCCAGCACTCTTTTGCTAATCGCATTTATAAAAACTTTTACGAATTAAGCATGAAATTATGGAAATTCTTCATTCTTATAAATTTTCAAACTGTTACGAGTCAGTTTTATGCCAAAAAAAGGGCTAAAAAATCGAAAAAATTGCATACTTTTTCGACTTATTTTTGGCTATAACTTTTGAACCAAGAAAGCTAGAACAAGGTTGTAAGTACTTTTACGAAGAATTAGGTATTATTATCATATGAATCCGGTTATGTATCAGCTATTTACTAAAGATTAAAATAAAAAGGGCCGAGCAAAGAAGAAAACATCAGGAAGGAATGTAGATCTTTCGATCATAATACTCGTACTCTTCTGCTAATAAAATTAAATAGGAAATAAATAAATATTATAATTAGAAAAAGTATATGTATATGTATGTGTGCTTGCAGGATTATTGTTGTTAAGCTGACCAATAATAAATATTTCTTTGGTTCCCCAACAACTTTATTTCTGCAAAAAATTAAAATGACTTTTATAGGTATAACTTCAAAACTTTATTTATTTATTTTGATGACTTCAATAACTGTTATTTTTTCATTTATAAAAAAAAACGGAAAATAATTCTTAATAGCTGTTATTTTCTTTTATTTATGATCTTTATTTTACAAATAATACAATTATTATTTTTTTTAATTTTGAATAAAAATTTTAAAAAATATATATGTACATATTTTCAATTTGATTCTCTATGAATTAAGAAATCGATTGGTATATATTACACTCGGCGGCAGAACATTTCTTTCTTTCAATGACAGTTTACAGAAATAACCGTAATTTTCGAAAATTTAACGGACTTTAGTTTGTCACTCAGTTTCGTTGTGTTCGTTGTTATATGTTCGTTGCGCAGCTCTAGACTATCTTGGAGGATCGTTATTACACATTTTGATAGTTTGTGCGCAGGTGCCGATTTGTAGTTAATATCGGCTTGTGTATCTTTAGTAGCGCAATCAGCGGAGGAGCTACCAGGTTCATCTGACTTGACATTGTGTGCAATACCCAAGTTTATGATGGCGGTTTAATATTTTCTGGCTTTTTTTTTATCTGCTTGGTAATCGTCGGTGGGTTTCTGCACCTACTCTTCTGCATTACATTTAGGTAATCCTTTTTTTCGGTATTCTCTATGCGACCTCCTTTTTCAATGAGCACTGTTGTATAGCTTTTGTCCGGCTTTCGTTAAAATTACATTGTTGTTCTTATCTTTTCGTTTAAAATTTTGTCCTTGTTTTTTCCTTCCTTGTTGTTTATTTGGTTTTAATAGTTTTTTATTTGCTTCTCAGTAATTTATCTGCAGATATCTCACCTGCTACACGAACTAGTTCAGAAAAGTCCAACTAATTCGGATATGATTAGTTAAAAACTTCTAAAGAAAAGTGTAATTTCCGACAAAAGTCGGTAGCTTTGGTTTAGTGGGCTGCCATAAAATTATTTCCTGGGCAGAAATAGACGTTGAATATTTGTTTAAATAAAAAAATAATTGTTTACAATTTAATAGATCCAAAATATTTGAAAGATCGTGCAAACAAATTACAGAATCGAATTAAAAAATCGCGCAACATAAGTGCATATCGGTTCTTTCGACTGAGCCCTGAATATTTCAATTTAATAAAACGCAATTTTCACTAATCTTAAAAATAATCTATCTTTTCTATTCACAGCACCAAACCAGTATCAACGAATGGAGATGCGGCATTGAGCGCAGCAACAACAGTCATAGACATGCAACAGCAACAACAACAACCTAGAGGAGAGTCAAAACAAGCAACACCAACCTCAATCAAATCGGGAACGTATTCACAGAAATCAACCGCATCTGCGCTATCAGCAACACACGACTCTAACACAGTTTATACAAGCCAAGTGAACTACTCTAACACCGCTAAAAACAGCTCCAGTACAGATAAGGATACCACTGATAGCAGCTCAGCCGTGCAAATGGGTGCACTACAAGATGTGTATAGCGAAAGTGAAATTAGCAGTCCATCGCCAACGAAATGGAGAAGTGATCCAAATATCTTGCAGTTGGATGATGTGCAGGACATCACACCATTGAGTGGTGGCACTACGCCGCTTAAGAAAAACGGCAGCTTATCTAGTTTACAAAGTAAAAGTGAGAGTATTAAAACACAGCTTGGTGATACGCCCACTGTGCTGTCGCGCACACAATCAGCCAAGTCGCTGTTAATTGAAGAGGACATAGAAGATAATAGCAGCTTTTTGGTGATGGAGGAACGTCAGGCTGAGCGACAAGTTAGCGATGTGCGGGAACAATCGCGTCAAGTAAGCGCTTGCAGTAGAGCTGATGCTGCACAGACATCACATGCCACTGATTATGCACCTGCTGCTGTCACAGTGGGCGATCAGGCATGTCAGGGTGATGGCATTCCATCACAGTCGCATACACCTGTGCGCTCACGCCCCCCATCGCGCTCACGTTCGCCCACAATCGAAGAGTTAAAAATGATTTCGCGTCGTAATTCAATGATCAAATCCATGGAATCACTATACGAACGTCCGCCATCGAAACAAGAGCTGATCTATGAAAACACCAGCACCGAATCGGGTTCAGCGGCAAGCTCGCAACTGAATACTACAATACCGACCAAATTGCAACATACACCGTTGAAACAAAAGGCGAAAACTACACATTTCTTGAAGAATAACCGCCGCGTTTCGCCAGTGAAGCAAGCAATCAAAATGCCACCAGCTGAACTCTATCCACCAACATTGCAGCGTTTCGACAAGCCACGCGAAGCTTTGTTGAAAACATTCGATCAGCTCGACTCCAGCAATTGGGAGGTGGTCATGGTGGGTCTTAAATCAATGGTACGTTTAATGCGCCACCACTCAGACTATTTGGAAAATCAAATGCATATGGTCTGTATACAGCTAACTCGTTCAGTGCGTAATTTGCGTTCGCAAGTGGCGCGCGCCGCTTGTCAAGCTGCCACCGAACTCTTCACGCTCAAATCCAAGTGCCTGGAACAGGAATGTGATGATTTGGTATGCGCGCTGCTACATCGTACCGCCGATACAAATCGTTTTATTCGCGCTGATGCCTCACGCGCCCTAGAATCAATGTGTGATAATCTATCGCCACCAAAAATACTAAATATACTTACCACAAAGGGTGCACTGCATCAGAATGCATTGGTGCGGACGACGGCGGCAAAACTTTTGCATCGGCTGGTGGAACGGCTCGGTAGTGATAAGGTGTATTCGATGTCGCGAGAAAATCGTGATAAATTTTTTGTTACGAGCGCCAATTTGTTGCTGGAAGGTAGCCTTGAAACGCGCTGTTATGCAAAGTCAATATTTCGATTGCTCTCCGATCATCCAAACTATAATCGTCTACTCCTAGAAGTGATACCAACGCGAACATATCGAAATGTTGAGAAGACTTTGAAGAGTATACGTTGAAAAATTGCGCTGATGATTACGAGCGAAGTTTTATAAATTAGTTTTATAATAAAATAAACCCAATCTGTGTATATACAAGTGTTTTTTAATGAGTTTCTTTTGAATTTCTCGAAAATGATTTGCTCACTGACACATTAGGTTAAATGAGATTTAATGAAAATTGTAATTACATATTATATTTTACTTAATACTAAGAATTTTAGATTGTAAGCAATGTGCGCGAAACGAATAACTAAATAATCAATATGAATACGGAATTGAAAATATATTTTAAATAGAAATTTAACGTTTTAACGAATGTGAACAAATATTCATATAATAATAAAGCTAAACTGTTATAAAAAAAGGGATGAATTTTGTTTAATAAATATTTCATTTTCTCAATTAAGCGTATGGAAGGATTTGTGATGGTACTTATGAAACTTATGTTTTTTTTGTATAAATTTCTTTACGTACTAAATTGTTATAAATTCCATATTGAACAAACCAAGGCGAATTTATACAAGGTGATGGCATAAGAGCAGCTGATTTGATTTTGTTTTATTCACCTACATGTATTTTGTTTTTTGCTTTTGCGTATGAGCTTTCAGAAGCCGTAAAAGCAAAAACAAAATGTATTTAAATTTTTACAACTCGTACGCAGAAACAAAAACAAAATACATAGGAATTTTGTAGTTATATTTACAACACCACCATGTATGGATTCGCCTTGGAACAAACTTATTTTTGAATTCATATTATTAACTGGAAAATTGATAACCAACTTGTTTTTATTATTTTTTTTTTGAATACACCCCAATTTGACCAGCAGTGTACATATGTATGCTATATTGTATATATGGTATACATATATTTTATATACATATATGCATATGTCGTACATAACTTTAATTTTGATTTTAAACGCAAATCGTTAACAATTTTTGTAGAAACTCTACAATCATTGCGTTAAAAAATACAGCATTTATTGTTAAATTTTGAAAGTCCTTAAGTGCACATATTACAATAAGTTATAAGTATTTAAAAAATTTTCAAAAGTTATGACGTCAAATAATTTATGGCGTTATACTGCCCCCTACCTGCGTTTTTTTTACAAATAAATGAAGAGTATGATTTTATTCGGAATCTTCGTCAGTTCCATCACCACCCTCAGCCAACTGTTATCTACGGTTACGATTACCTTCGCCACGCTGTCGACGCTCATCACGTTTGTATGGATGCGAACGCTGGTGGGTAATCGAATGTTTTGTTCCACGATCCCTATCCGAATCTCTATCCCGTTCACGTTCTCTACTAATTCTACTTGACGTTGCTTGTGTACTGTCAGGAGAATCCGTTCGGAATGGGTTCGAGGATTTTGTTAACAGATTGTTGTCATTTAAACTTGGATCATAAAAATTTGGATAACTTGTGCTGCGTAGCATACTATTATCGCCTGGTCGGGGCATATAACGCTCAAAATCCGTAGGCAGCGATCGTCGCTTCTGAGCTCCATAGGGATCATTTTGAAGTTTAATGGATATCGTTTTTCTGTAGAGCGTCAAACCAGCGAATAATTTAGTAGCATAGGCTGGTGTACAGCGATGGGAATAAACAATAAAACCAAAACTACGTTGGCGTCCGTTATTGTCCTTGGGTATGCGTACTGCTTCGAGTGGGCCTGCTTGCAGGAAAACTTCGTAGAGTAATTCATCAGTCACACGGTCGTCCAAATTTCCTACATATAGTGTGCGTGACTGCTCATCATCCTCGTCGTCTGTGTCTCCAGTATTTTCTTCCATTGCAGGATGTGGTATATTCGGCGGTCGTTGGTTCAGTGAGTAGCTCGATGGCGCCGACATTGCATATAACATTTGATTTGCAATCTGGATTGCTGCTATCTGTTGTGACTGCCACATTCTGCAAATGTTATTTAATAAATTATCCTGTTTGTTATAATGAAAATTTACGAGTAGTAAATTTAAATAAATTAAATTGTATTATGTCCAGCTAAAAAAAAATGGCTTTCTCAACTCAATGTCAAAAATAGTTGTGATTGTGTAGAATTTTGTGTTGACACTAAACAGTACCGAGTACTTAATGTAACCGCTTAGAGTTGCCAACTATTTTAAAGCTGACACACTATCTTGAAATATGGATACTTCTTCATTTATGAGCAAGTTGCGATAAATTAAGTTAACTCGCTTTTAAAATCAGTCAATAAATTCAGATGAAATTATGTATTTTATCATAAATCAAGTACCAATCAGTTTCGGTTCTAAATTTGATCGATAATAATCGAAAAATGTGTTATCTTCAAATCAAACTGACGACGCATTTTAAAATATAATCACAGTAAGTTTGTGAAAAATCTTAGTCCACAGACGTCAAAATTCTTCACAGCTATTTGTGACATTTAATATTAGCCGCTGCCAACTTTAATTTAGAAGACTTGTCACTTGTATTCATTCACAATGCCCTGAATGTACACAATCTCTCACATTTTTCCCTTGAATCAAATGACTAAGCAACCCTGGGCTCGTTTTACAGCAGGTTAACATGTAAATGCTTTGTTATACAACCAAGTTTCTGTTTCCTACGAACAATATGAAAATTGTATTATCTTCCCGCGTAAATCTTTCAGGAACAAATACACTAATTTGTAATTTGATAGTTTTGGGTCAATTTACTCAATCAATCACCATCATTATCAAGCTCTTTCATTTAATAAATATTTTAACTTTGTAGCTATTGTAGTTTCCACAAGAAATGCGTCTGGTACATAAATACAGGTGAAGCTAATAAAAGCATGTTAAAAATAGTCAATATTTCAAGAGAGAGCTAGCGGTACCACAATCTGCGCCATATTCTCTATTCTTTGCACCAATCTAGAATCAGGAGTACAACTCTTTGTTATTGATAATAGCTATTACGAAGTAAATGAGAAACGTCAAAGTAAGAAGTACGAAAAGTTGACGTCGGTGAGGAAAAGCGGGTTGTAAAAGTAATTATGGGCAGAGCTTTGTACTGCGGCAGCTGCAACGAAAATAAAACCCCCAAGTTTCTTCTCCTCCGTTTCTTCTCATTATTCCTATGACAGGTATGCTGCCAGCGTTGCTGTAATATTGTATTCCATCATTCTTGGCATACGTCAAAGAAAATTTGAATATAATGTAAGCTCTACAGCGGACTAAGAGTAAAGAATTCTAAATAGTGAAAACAATCGAGAGTATCTATTAGTTGGGGAGCGAATTACATAGCGTGGGAACATATTTTAACTTTTTGATCTAAGTTGTTATCGATATAATAATCGAGTTTCGCATGAGCATATCTAACACCTAATATACACGATATATATTTGCATCAAGAATGATAGAATACAAGATTGCGCCTTCCCGCGGTGAAATGACAGATTTCGCCTTTAGTAAACAAGAATACGGGAGAGAGAAAATTAAACAACTTCTAATATTTCATTGAAAAACGTGTTCTAATTGTTCTAAAGTGTAAAATATGAATTTATAGGCAGACATTTAATAAATAAATTCGCAAAATACTAAAAAAAAGTGTCTCTTTTTCTTAATTTGCGAAAAAAGCATTGTCTAGTTGAAGTTGAGAATTGTCAAACTCGGCAAAACCAAAGTAGCGGTACTTCTAAAGGCGTCACCTTCAGTATTCAGTACACCGTGTATTTGCATGTATAAATGCCGCAAACGTAAAACAAAGCAAAAATCAACTAAAATTGACTGTGTTTCAAATGAATGCAGAATCATTTATATTTCGTATGTATGTATGTGCATCTGCTGTGTATACACGATATATTTCCCTTTCCATATCGAAAATATGACATCTACACATGTAAATACGTATCATGTGAACACCATTTTATTCTAAACAAAAGTCAGCTGTTCTTTTGTCTCAGTACTTACTTTTTCTAGGTGCACTGACAGTTTCTTGTTTTTATTGTATTTTTTCCCCAAAGCACACAACAAACCGCAAACTTACCTATTCATTAAGAAATGATGGTTATATATTTTGAACTAATCGAAACAAAGAGGCATACATAAGTTAAATTCGGAAAGTAAATTTTTATTTCCAGCAAGTTTATCGTTATTTCTTATATATTTCTATTTTTGGATCCGTAGCACGATCCATTAATTAATTAATAAATGTTACTATCTCGTATCATAATTAAAATTTCATAATAAATATTAATTGAAATACAGGACTCGTGTGTTCCCGCCCGCGATGGACTGGATACAGAACGTGGCGCCGTAGGTGTTACCCAAAGATTAAATAATACAGGATTGACAATTCTCAAGTAAGAGTAAAGAAAGAATATGGAGAAAAGAATAATGCGTGCCAAAATAAAAATTATAGATAGAGATTTGTTAGAAGCAAGGTTTGCTCGCTTTAAGGTCTTCACCTGCTTGAAATTCTCGCTCGTTTTCTGCTTTTGGTTCTGGCGAGCGAGAGAGGTCTTTGTTCTCTGAATGTGGCAGTTAAAAGCAAGCCAGAAGTCCCTTACCGATCGGTATGCGAGAAAATGCAAATCATTTAGCGGCCTTTACGTGCGAAATATCGCTTGCTTAATTAATTAAATTAATTAAAAGCAGGTGAAGGCCGCCCGTAAAGCAGCAGCACCGCTGACGACGCCACCAAGAATGATAGAAAACAAGTTTGCGCCTTCCACGCTGACAGCAACTGACAATGACGCAATGATAGCTAGAGAGGGAGAGAGCAAAGAAGCGAAAAGCGGAAGAATGATTGAAAAGTTTTCTTAGCATTGTTGCTTTTTTCAACAGCGAATGGGTGGAATGGATGATGAAAGATTGCGGCTTCATGCGGAGAAATAACAGATCGCCATTTGTAAACATGTACAGAGGAGAGAGAAACATGTTTAAGTTTTGCTCAATTGTAGAAAGATGATTAAAAGTCAGATATTTAATAAATAAATCTGCAACATACTAAGAAATGGCTCTTTGCTCCGTTTGCAAAAAAAGCTTTGTCTAGTTGCTGTTTAGAATTTTCAAAACCGTGAAATACTGAGTATATTTGGTTTTGTTTGTGCCGTTTTGTTTCTGTAGAATTTTTTTGGGTTGCTGTTAATTTTTTTTAAGAAGAATATTTAGTCATATGTAAATGATAATTGATTTGGAAAAATTCAAATTTTTTTATACAAAAAACAAAAGAGTACAATGTATAAGAAAAAGGTTTGCACTTTCTTTTGACGTTGACAGCAGTTATGCACAGTTTTCAATTTTAGTTGAGGAACATGTTCAACGAAACACAACCACCCTAACATTTAGAACAACTCGAGAATGAAAGAATTAATAAGAATGCAGCTAATGTGTTGCATATATACAGTTATTATTAAATAGCTTATTATAAATAAGACTAGTAGAAACTCTGTGGGCCGTTTACCTGCAACCAAAATAAAAAATTAAAACGTGGTTTTAAAATTTTTTTAAGAAAAAATGGAGTTGAGAAACTCGAAAATTAAAAATTTCAAAACATATTTAGTAAGTAAGTGTTTGCTGATATTTTAGTATTTTATATGATAATTGATGGCGCTCATACAGTGTTTATAATTTTATTGTTTTTTTTTTTATTAATTAAAAAAATTACAAGATTTGGGGCTTTATGAAGAAGGCATGAAATTTGAAGAAATGAAACAAGTCATGTCAGCACTAGAAGAATCACAGCTGGAATGTGAGACTTCCTTTTTCGAGAGCGATCTGGAACGTGCTTTGAAGGTGATCTGTGATAACCTTTTCCAATATATAGATAAAAAACAACAACAAGTTTATTAAAATATTTAAATGGAATATTTAGAGTTTATATCTTTAATTAAATTAATCTATGTACATAAAACTTGTTTTCTACAGGAAAGCGAATTGGAGTATGCCCAGATGCATTGTGATGCTCACTCATCAACCATGATGCAGCAGACAAGTGACGGTCATAACTTCAATATCGTCAAGCCGTTGGCGCACTGGTAAGATATACTCATTTTTTAATAAATAAATAAATAATTCGCTATTTATATAAAAACGTATACTTTTTTTCAGTCCCAACACTCCGGTTCAATACTTTATCACTTCTGATGCATCGCCATTCAGCAGTCCAGAAATAGCATCTGAAAAGATAGTAGTAGAAGCTATAGTACATCATGAACTCAATTGGAGTCCTCCTCCACTGAATTGTGAATTGGATGGGTGTTTGCAATATGAAAGCTTAAATACGAGTAGCAACAAAACCAATAGTAACAGGGAGAAACGAAAGGTAGTGGAAGTTGAAAGCGGCATAATAGATGTTAAACGCTCAAGACCTCTATTTTCTTCATCTCCCCGAAATTGTAGAAGTGATTCGGGAATTCATAGCGAATATAACTCTGAGTACCTTGGTGAAGCTAACGAGGATTATCAGTCAGATCCGTCGTTTTAAAATAATTGTTCTTCAAAAATATTGATTTTTTTTTTATAGGTATAGTTATATAAGTAAGTTAAATTTGTTGTTAAATTTGATGTTAAAATATAAAAAGTGAGTAAAGTATTTGTTAGTTATAAGAAAACAATATTGTTGGTGTGTTAAAGTCAAAGTTAAGTAAACTATAGATAAATGCAGCTAATATTGATAAGCCATTAAAAAATATGCCATATAGCTGCAAATCTAGTACAAATCAATGCTTTCATTCACTAAAAATCCGCGTAAATTAAAAACAAAAGTTTTTTTTTTATAATTAATATATAGACAAAAACAATGTTTCTGATTTTATTAAGAGCCATCCTGCACTTTCCCAACTGGAAGGGCGTTTGGCAACTCAAAATGAAGTCAGCAGTGTAATTGGCAACGCGGTTACAAATGTCAATTTACTTCCAGTTTTCTTGTGTCAGCTATTTTGTGTCAGCAAAAGAGGTAAAAATCCGATATTTTATGAGAATTTACTAAATATCGCCATTTTTTAGGTTTTCGCTATAACCATTTAAAGTTATGTTCATAGTTAAACAAGCGCCAAACAATTGCGCAATTCGGCTGCACTTCGAGACAACCTAGGCTTTTGACGCCACACACAGTTGCGCTTCTAACGAATGTACACAATTGTGGAGTATCTAGATCTATTGGAAGGAAGCTGCGTCTGATTTTTATTGATAGAATTTAAGGTTCACCAGACACAGTGTATACGCTAAAGCTCAGTGCAAAGAACTGTTTGCATAAATAGTTAATAATATGACTGACCCCGATATACCCAGTGTGCCAGTAACAACTTTGGCTTGCCTGACAAGTTTGTCAGATTTGCTAAGTGAACTTCCAGTACCAGACACACTGGCAAGTGTCACATCGCTAAATAAATCTCTGCTATTCCACACCCTAGTTGCTAAGGAGTCCAACAATTTGATGTCTGTGCGAGACGATAACCTCGTAAAGCAATTAGTACACGCCATCGAACAAACCAATTCTGAAATAATTGAACTTAAATCCCAGTATGCCATTGAGCAATTCGGTACTAATATAAACACTTACCCAGAGCTGCTACAGGGCATTTACAGCTATAGCCCAACGGTATTTAATACTAATAATGGTAAAATAAATCAACAAAATAATAATCGTCAACAAATGCAACAACAACAGCAACAGCAGTGGTACAATGTAGTTCATGGGCAGAGAGGCGGCAGTTCAACACTGCAGCCAGACGACCTACAACGCATTCAACCGCAAACGCCACTAGATCCATTGGATACAACGAACACCGCTAACATATCAAATGATTTGCCTAGTGGGAGTTTTCCAACAATGGAAATAACTTCCATGCAAAATAATAATTTTGATGTGCAAACGCCAAGAAAGCGTAAATTACAAAATCCGATAACGGATCAAAGTCAAGTACTTCCGGTTATAGAACAAAAAGTTGATTTCGAAGCAGCGGCATCTTTCCAAAATACGAGCGCTGTGTCGTCGACGAAGACGGTTGAAACGGTGAATGAAACTAAACCAAATATAATCGAGCAACAATTTAATCCAGCGATTCCAAATCCTCTACAACAGTCTGCATTTCAAACAGCGAATCATCAAAATCCAAATCCAAATCCCACACCAATGCCAGATAATAATTTCGCAGCCTTGCCTTTACCGGCAACCAATGTTCCATGCCAAGTGAATAATGGATATACACAACATACCCAACACAATATCATTGCTCAGGCACCAGCTACGCCAGTAGCTAGTGAAGTGAAATCAACTGTAGAGCAGACGTTGGCGCCAATTAAAAATGAAATCGTTAATGCGGAAGTGATGTCCAATGCAGATTTGATCAGTAAACCCGTAGATAAATCCAATGTTCGGGTATGTATAAATCGGCTTAAAGAAAAGGATGCATCTCTGATGCAACAAAGCATAAAAAAATTTGTTAAGAAATCACCAGAGTCTGCGCGTAAATTTGGCTTGGTTACTCCAGTTGAAGTGGAGTTAGCAACACAAACACCAACACCAACTCCAACAACTACACCAACAACAACAACCGTTATGCCAGCAGACACTGTAGCACCAACGCAAACGCAAACGCAGCCAACAACACCAACACCACCAGCTCAAGCGACAACACCAGCAATAGCTGTCGAACCCGAACATAATGCTAATAAATTAACTACCAAAGCTGCAGCGAACGATGATGTATTTACATTAATGAAAACGAATGAAAAACCATTAGCTCCTAAGCGAAAACTTCCGCCTTCTGTGGACGAAGTGCCACCTGAACAAATACACTCACAGCCAAAATTACGTTGTGTTGAGCGCATCGTCTCAACACCGTCGGCGAAATGTACCAAGGATGAAATTTTACGTTCACAAACCTATCAACAATTTATGCGAAACTTGGAGCAAATTATTGAAACGCTGGACGACACAGAAGTTCCAAATTTCGATACAGATGAAGTGGACGAAAATATCGAATGTATATCGTCGAGAATGCTCAATATAATGAGTAATGATATTGCTAAATTGAAAGCAAAATATGTCTTAGATGTTATACCGAAAAATAAATTGGCCTTACTGATCAATTATGCTATGCGAAATGTCTATTTGGCTAAAAATTATTCGGCTGGTCCAGACGATGAAGACAATATTGTAGATGATGAAATAATGGAAAAGATTTTAAATGGCATCGAAGCTTGCCTGCTAATATGCAATATTTATTGTACTTCGAAGGATATTAAATTCTTACAAGAGGATAATATTTCGCTAATCATAAAATTCATGCATTTTCAGTTTCGTGAAACAATCTTTCCATCCTACGATCCCGTCTATACCGTGAAGAGTATGAAGAAGACAGATAATCGCAAAAAATCGAAAATCTATCAAAATTATAATCGCAGCCTACAGTTGCTATACTCAAAAGCCACCGAGCTAATGAAAGTTTTCGTTACACTTTTCGATAAATATATATTTGTGGATACCATAATTTTACCACTATCAACCTTATCCATCGAACCATTTTTTGTTGATAATATCGAAACGCTGCAATTTGTATGCCTGGAATTGGTCACAACCATATTTCGCAAAGAGGAATATGTCAAAATTCGCAGCAGTATATTGGGTGATATATTGACATCAATTGATCGTTTGCCTTCGTCGAAAAAGAATTTACGCCCCTTCAAGTTAATCAACAATAGCGGCAATATACAAATGGTCACCGCATTGGTACTCCAACTAATACAGTGCGTAACGATTTTGCCCGATGTCATGAGCAGCAATGCGCAACACAAAAGAAAATCATTACCACAATATGGCGAATTGAGCAGTCAGGGTGCCACTTTTGTCACACCAACAACCGATCGGCAAAATATCGATGTGATTGTGTTGAAAAAATATGATGTTGCTATAAGCATAGGTGGTAATTTTCTAACAACATTTCTCAACAAATGCAAATCACGCTCAAATGAAACTGATTTCCGTCCAATATTTGAAAATTTTATCTACGATCTCCTAGCCACCGTCAATAAACCTGAATGGCCATCATCCGAATTACTGCTATCACTTTTGGGCACAATGCTTGTGCGCTATGTATCCGATAAATCTATTGAGCAGAGCATACGTTTGGTATCATTGGATTATTTGGGTATTGTGGCTGCGCGTTTACGCAAAGATGCTGTAGATTCACGCTACAAGGTAAATGTAATTGACTCAATGATACGTTATATTAAAGTGGAACAAGAGAAGGAGGGTGACTTGCCAACCAGCAATAACAAGGTCGAACTAAAGGAGGAGCAACGTGTTGAGTTTCTACAAAAGATACTACTAGATTTTCTCGCTGCCAATGCACACGTAGATAATCCAATTTGGGATTATGCTAGACATTTCTATTTAACCCAGTGGTATCGTGATATAATCTATCAGCGTCGCAATATCAATGAAGGCGCCAAACGCGACACATCACGTAAGAAGAGCACGCGTAAGAGGCGTACAGAAGCCGATCTATCTGGTAGCGATTCGAATGATGATAGCGGTGATGATATTAATTTTGTAAATGTTGATAGTCTTGTTGGTGGCGATTGTACAATGGCTGATCAAGAGCTAAATATGGAACGTTTTAATATACTTGATAAACGCAAGCAGTGCTTAGTGAATAATATAAATCCATATTCGATACTCGGTGATTCCAATCATGCACAACATATAAAAACCTATATTGATTATAATAATGCACATTTAATAGCACAATATTTGGCTAGCAAAAGACCGTTTAGTAAGTCATTTGATGGCTATCTTAAAAAGATAATTCTGGTTGTAAATGAACCCTCGATTGCTATACGAACACGCGCTATGAAATGCCTAGCCAATATAGTCGAAGTTGATCCCATGGTACTGAGGCGCAAAGATATGCAAATGGGCGTAAATCAAAAATTCTTGGATGCTGCGATTTCTGTGCGTGAAGCGGCTGTCGATTTGGTCGGGAAATTCGTGCTGAGCAACGAAGAGCTGATAGATCAGTATTATGATATGTTGTCAACTAGAATTTTAGATACGGGCGTGTCGGTGCGCAAACGTGTTATAAAAATTCTACGCGACATTTGTATAGAATATCCGACGTTTCAGAAAATTCCGGAAATATGCGTGAAAATGATTCGACGTGTCAACGATGAGGAGGGCATACAAAAACTTGTCACCGAAGTTTTTATGAAAATGTGGTTTACGCCGTTGCATAAAAATGACAAGGATGGCATACATTTGAAGATTAATCAGATTATAGATGTAGTTAATATAGCACACGATACGGGCACAGCTTGGTTGGAGGGGCTGTTGAATAGCATTTTTCAGCCCAAGGAGAGTGCGACCAAAGGCGATGATAGCACGAAAGACATATTGCAGAAGAAAACCGAACCACCGGCTGATATCTTGCTATCCTGCCAGCAATTGGCCGACGGTTTGGTTGGCCGCTTAATTGAACTGGAGGACACCGATAACACACGCATGTTGGGCTGCATAACTACGCTGCATTTATTGGCGAAGGTGCGTCCACAATTGCTGGTGCAACATGCAATTACTATAGAGCCTTATCTAAACATCAAATGTCATCCGACAACAGCACCGAAATTCATTTGCGCTGTGGCAGATATACTGGAAAAGGTATGTAACTTTTATCTCAATTTTATTTCACATTTATTTTTCAAACTCGGCGTATGTGAAGTATGTGAAGTGAAGTATTTTTCATTCTATTTTAAAACAAATCTAGCTGCTTTACCAATTTGTTAAAAAAAAAAAACAAAAGTTATTAGAAAGGTCTGGTGTGTTTCGTATTAAAAAGAGTGCGTTGTTGAAAGTTGAGTGTGTCAAACTTGGATGTACTACACTTACATATATCAATCCTTGCGCCTCACAGCTGTCTAGTTTTAGTAAGAAGATATCGACAACTTATTTATATTCAATACACTATCTATGACATTTTTTCAAAAATGAGATTATGATATCAAAACTCACCTAAAGCTTACTAGCCATCGATGATGCTAATGCTGAGCTTGCATATCGCCTGTTAGAAGAATTTACTATTGGAATGCAGAGCTAAAATGACAGTTACATAAGTATATAAATATATTGAGCGCGATATAAAAGACAAATTTTCTTTTATTGTGAAACAATTGATTAGTCCTAAACAACATGGGTACATGGCTGCTAGATCTGCTTTAACTAATTTCTCTGTTTTTACTAAATATTGCCTTGCGACTTTTCGCCGTGGCTACTGAATTAATATAATTTACATAGATTTCTTTAAAGCTACGTCGTTTCGATGTTTTTCGTATTGAGCGAAATAAAGCGGTATTGTAATTCTAATGCTCCCATTAATCGGACTTTGTCTGAGTTCAACTTGGTCTAAATTTTTTTGGATTTAGACATATCGGAACTAAAACCAATTATCACTATTAGCTGTGGTTTGGAAAACTATTTTCGGTGTAATAATTTATCATCATATTTTTGTACTTAATCCAAAGCACTTGTCACTACTGTAAATAAATAACTCGTATATTTGTAATATTTCCTAATGTCTGTACTATTTAACTTCAGACAATCAATAAATAAATAAATAAGTTCTAGATGGGTTCTAACACCAGAATATATTTGTTGAGAAAATTCCAGATATAGGGTATTGAATATAAATCAGTAAACCAAATCCTAGTTACAGTGACGAGCAAAAGCGGTCATATGCTGATTTTTTTTTTACAATACTAGAAAAGTTTTTCATAATCATTTTTTTTTCGGTAATTTTATATAAAAGTATAGTTCTTAATGTAACAAAAACCATGTAAATTAATGTTTCAAACTTTTTACAAAAATTTATAAAAACTCAACAAATTTTTATCAAGACTGTTAAATTTTTAGGAAGAATGCTTATAAATTTTTTGTTGTTCAAAAAAAAAAAATAAATAAATAATAAAAATCTGCGCCACTTTCTAGCCACCCCAAACCTACATTTCATAATCCCAAATTTAAATAAAGTATATAACGACCTACAAAACATTTTTCTCAAACATTTTAAAATTTAGATGAACACTTGTTGAGTTTTTATTATTAAAAAAAAAATGAAAAACCTTGCTTATACTTTAAAAGGTTAGACCGATTTTACTCACCACTGTATATATTTATAATACTCGTTCGAAATTTGAAACTCATCAGAGTTTAATTTCTCCAGTTCAGCAGCACTTAGCGAAATAAATTATATCTTAAGTCGCGTCTGCAAATCCAAAGAATAAACTCCCAACACTTTACTGGTATGCATTCAATTATTTTTGACTCAATTGTTAGCAGATTCGTAGAAACAGCGCAATTTTATAATAACGAAATGTGAATCGGAGTTGACAAAAATGTATTAATTTTTGGATGCATTAGCATTATTGTTAATATCGAATACCATCAAAATCGAGTTACTGTTTCTTTACGCTAATCTCCGAATTCGTCCAGACGATTTTAATGAAATTTCAAAGAATTTTTATATTCTATGTTAGTCGCAATTTGAAAGAGATAAAATTGAAATTTTTTTTTTTATAAAATTAAAAAAAAACAAATTTTTCCAGTTTTTTCATAATTTTTTTTTTTCATATTCTTATTTTAGTTCCACATCTAAAACGTATAATTTTAGACCAGATAGGTGTCGCCATTGTCAAGATATAAAATTTATTTTGCCGAGATGTTATTTTTTCTTCTTCAAACTCTTTCAATCGATATGTTTTATTACATTTAGCCCTAACTAACTAATTTAGTTGAAATAAATTTTTGTGTTGTGCAAAAATCTAATGACATAACTGAATGAATCTGACATTCGCAAATATACCGGCAATTCATTATGACATTCTACCTTTGCTGACAGCGTGATTATAATATCTATCAAGGACCGAACGAACATCGAGTTTTAGGATCGAACTCAACCGAACCGAACTGCTGACTAGTTTGGCCGAAGCCGAACCAAGTATTTTATAACGAATAAAATAAATAATCGATGAAATCAATAAAAATTCTAGATTTTTATTATTGTTATTAAAAAAACAACCATTAGTTTAAATCACATCCATTTTTAGTAGGTTCGATGAATTTAAAAAAGGTCCCATAGTCATAGTAAACAAGAAGTGCCAATGATCTGCGGAATATACTGTTCAAATTTGATTGAAATCCGTTAAGTGACAAGTTGCCGCAAAGAAAACAGCTACATTTATATATGAACATATGTATGTAAATGTATATACATAGATGTAAAGTAAAATAATAATTTTCACCTTGCAACCGATTTCGTATATCGATATAAAGCTGACCTAAATCACTGCACAATTGCTCACTAGGCACATTTGAGCAGATAAAGGCTGCTTGGACTTTTTTTTGAAGGACCTGCGCTATAACTTTGCGAAATAATCGCAATATTTTGTACCACTACTAACACACTTAAAAAATAATTTATGAAAAAATTGAGATACTTATGTTCGGTTTTTGTTGCCGAACCGAAACCGAACTGACCTTTGGTGGCCGAGCATTGGCGACGCCGAAGTTTGGTCGTCCTCTAATCTACAATATGTATTTGCATAATCAATGTATATAACTTTTATTAAATTCAAAAATAATATGTGATATAATAAGTAAGATATCATGTTCATATTTTGACCCGAGGTGATGTGGTTAAATATCTGCCCATAGGCGGAGTATGATCACTCAACCAACGAAGCAGTAAATTTTTAAGGACATTTCATTTTTGTATTGTGTTCCTTAAAAAAGTCATGTTACTTTGCTAGGAAGTGGAACCATCAATTTAAGGTTGCGGCCAATGACCATGAAATGACTGACAGAGGTTTGACTAAACCTAAATCAAAAATTGAAGATCGAGCCATTACAAATTTATTAAAAAACAACCCTACTATTTAAGGCAAGCGAAATGAAAGCCTCCTACCCATTCCTACGACAGTCGGTTCTACGATACCGGAACGACCTGGATTTATATCTGGCCAAGGACTGTCATTTCAGCAGCGTTCCTCAAAATTGTATGGGGAATGTTTTATGCTGTTACAACAACAACAACAACAAAGCGCTTTGCTAAACACTCTGCCAAGGTCCATGTTAAAGGATGGGATTCGGCACTTCGACTGTCTGTACACAAAATCGCGACGCAAAGTTTATGATCTAACTGTATGAAAAATGTTTGCTAAATACTACGGTAAAACTTTATGAACGGAATAGAAATGATTAGATCCTTCAAGAAGACAATGACCCAAAACACCGGGGACGACTAGGCACGTCTGGGAAAGCAGAAAAAGGCATACAACAGCTTGATTGGCTTTCACAAAGTGGGGATGCAAATCCAATTGAAAATGTAAATGTAAATAAAAGCGATGGTTTGGGAGGAAAAAATTTCTACAAAAACAGAACTTGATAGGACACTGAAAAAATTTTTTAGTCATCTGTCTCTAAGGAATCGTTTCGCTAAAGAGAAGGTATATAGCTACATATATTTTGAATATATAGCTATGTTTGAATAGTTATATGTGCGATAAATTGAAATTAATTTTCTGCTCACATATGCAAAGACAATCGATAAATAAATATAGGAACGCCAATGTCTGCCGGGTTTTTTCGAGCACTCTCACATATTTCATATAAATACATTTGTTTTAGTGCTTAAATAAATTAAAACTTTTTTAACATTGTTTTTGTTTTTTTTTGTTTCCTTTACAGGTTGTTCCACTTGTTAATAACGCTAGTGAGTCGTTTTTAGCTTCGCTGGAAGAGCATTTGATGTTACTGGTTGTATCGCTGAATCAAGCGGTGGTAAAGAGCTGCGTCTCCTGTTTGGGCGCCATTGTTAACAAAATAACGAAAAATTACGCTCTAATAAGAGATTGCTTTCAAAAGTTTTATCGCATTTTAGATCAAACTCGAAGTCAAATATTGCAAAACAGACAGATTAATAATTTAAGTGCAGCTATACGTCGTAGCCTTTTCACGATTGGCATTCTAATGCGTTATTTTGATTTCAAATCGAAAGAGGTGGTTGGCGAAACCAACGGTCTGTCGCCGACAATATGCAGCGATGTGTTTGATTGTTTAATGTTCTTTGCACAATATCACAATCACGATATACGCAAGGAGGCGCTGATAGCGTTGGGCTCATTTTGTGTAATGAACGACGACTATCTGACGAATACGAAATTAAAGCGTTACTATTGCGATTTGTTGCTTTCAGAAACGAGTGATGCTGGCATTAAGATAATTTGTTTGCGCAACATTTGGATTTATCTGACTGAGTCGGAAATGCATATGTACAATAAGGAGAAAGATTGGGATAAACAATCGAAAACGGAAGATCTTAAAGAAATGAACGATGTGTCATCGGGTATGTCAAGTCGTATCATACAGCTGTATCTGCAAGAGATTTTCGAATGTTTCCTAAATAGCGATGACAACGTACGTCTATGGGCCGTCAAAGTTGTACAAATCGTGCTGCGTCAAGGCCTTGTACATCCTGTTAAGACTGTGCCATATCTAATATGCTTGAGTACAGATTCGAAACTCGAGTCTGCGCACAGAGCGGATGCCTTGTTGAAAGACATCGATAAGATGTACAATGGATTTGTGAATATGAAAGCACAATTGGGACTTCAGTTTAGCTTTAGATTACAGGGCATATTGCAGCAGAATATCAAGGTGAAGGGGAATCGAGTTATTCGTGGTTATGTTAAAAGACACATGGACGCAATGCCAACAGCACTGAATGACTTTTTGTACACACTATTGCGTCCGATTAAGACGCAACGGCGCGCGCTCGTACAAACGATCATTAAGCAATTTGATGATCAAAAAACTTCATTGCAACAAATGTTATATATAGCGGATAATTTGGCTTACTTTCCCTATGTGGTGCAAGATGAGCCACTCTATTTAATACATCAAGTCGATTTACTCATTTCTATTGTTGGTACTAATTTGCTCACAACTTTCAAAGAGAATCTAAAACCTAGTGTTAATGTAGGTGATGTTTTAGAGGACGATGATGATGAGGATGATCCCGATGTGCTGTTTAAGCGCCTGCCAGATAATGCATTTGAAATGCAAAAGTGCATAATGTCTGCACAAGCGTGTATGCTATTACTAATTCTAAAGGATCATTTAAAGCATATGTATAGTTTAACAGATAGTAAAATATCAAGGTACTCACCGTCGGAACCGAAATTGTACGAGAAGGCAGTTGTGCGTAAAACTGTGCAAGATTTTAATCCTAAAACAACAATAGATATTATTAAGAAACAACAGGAGGCATTGTCAGCTGCCGATGTTGGAAATAGTAAAACCAATTTAAATGATGACGAAAGAATGGATCTGGTTATAAAATATTTAGACTTTAAAAAGCTGATGCTTAAACTGGATCCCGACGATGAGGATTCAGATGACGAGGCCCGCAATAAATCGAAATTAAATTCAACAGCTAATACGTCACAGCTGAATTCGAGTTCAGCGAGTGCAAATAAGTCTACAGATGATAGCTGTTTAGATGTGGATAAATCATTGAAGCAGGAGAATTTGACTTAATTAAGCTTTGTGACTATAGTAAGATGATGAGTAATATAATGAAAAAATATATATAATCATGTACAAACATACTTTCATAAATAAACACAAAAAAATTCACACGAAACGATTTTACTCCAAAAGTTCGTTTCAATATTGGAGCGAAAATGAAGAAAGACATTTGACAAAAAAAAAAAAAGAAAGAAGCGAGTTGAAGGAATGAAGTAGACAAACAAGGTGATATAAGCCTACTAGTTTACTTTACCACACCATAAATATTTCGCTCCAATTAGCTTTCCGAGTTCTGCTAAAAGTGGCGAAATAAAATTACTCTTCTTTGTGTCAGTGTGGTTGATACTCACGAGCCTTTAATGTGTAACATAACTTTAGTTTTTTTACACGTTTTTCTTAGTACAGATATATGTACTTTAATAAAAGTGGATTTAAAAAATAAAGAAACGACTTAAAAACATACACAAATAAACTGCACTGAAGGGTTTAAACTTTTTTTTAATGCATTTACAAGTTGGTGATATTTTCTAGTATATTTAAAATTTTTTCACGTTAGGTATTTCTTTTTTTTTGTTAATATTTTATAAAACTTTAGATCATGTTACCAAAGTATGCATAAAAAACTGAATTTCAAACATTGAAAAAATTTATAAAAAATCAACAATTTTTTTTTAATTTTAAGATTTCCAGCATACAACTGCGTCGATTCGATATCTTTTACTCTCGGTGTTTGTCATGAATATCGAGTTTGTCTTTTGCGTAGGATAATAACATCGTTGAGTCCAGTCGATCATCGACCATTATAGCTCCAAATAGTTCTCAGAGGGAAAAATTTCCCAAGTACAAAAAATGGCGAAGATGCTTCACGATTGATTAACGGAGCTGCACTGCACTTAAATTTGTTGTGACAGCTGAGACTAGTCGGCCGCTAATTGTTTCCGAACAATACCGAGTGCTTCCGGATGATCCCGAACTACCCCGAAAACTTCCGAATAGCTCTCGAGCGTTTTATTTGCTTTAAATACAATTTTCCGGACTTCTACTGTATAAGGAAGTAAAACAAGCAAAAATTTACAAGCTTCACGAACAGCTCAAAGTAAAATAAACTTGAAATAAACCTTTGCTCACATATGTATGTATGTATATATTTTTACTCATCTTTTTCCATTCAAAACGTGTTTTTCTGTGTTTTGTTTTATTCAATTAGTTCACAAAACAAAATTTACTTTTCACGCAAATGTTTAGGATCTGCTGTTTCTCACTTGCCAGTTCTCAATTCTCTGGACACACATATTTTTTTTATCGTTAATAAGCTCGAACTCTATTAATCCATAGACCTTTTCGTCGTCGTTTATTTCCTGAATATTGAATTGCAGTTTCAATTACCAGCCCTGCATCGACGATAACCGACTTTTCAGCTCCTAAAATTTGTGTTAGATTTTTTATTTTGCGCACAATATTTTTTTTTTTAGAAAAATAATGATCACGCAAAAACTCTATACCCTCATTAGCAACCCAAAAGACTTTTACATACTCGACTTTGACTGTCCGTCTCTCCTTTCTAAGATACTATCAAATTCTCGAATCAAGAGACTAGCATGGCATGAGGGCTCCACAAAAATATTGATCCGATGAGCTTGGCGGCCGCCGTGGCCGAGTGTGTAGTGTGCGCTTTTCATTCGATAGGTCCCAGGTTCGAATCCTGCCCGGGGCAAGTAATATCAAAAATTATAGAAAAGTTTTTTCGAATAGCGGTCGCCCCTCGGCAGGCAATGGAAAATCTCCATGCCATGAAAAAACTTCTCACAAAAATCATTCGCCGTTCGGAGTCGGAGCCGGCGTAAAACTGTAGGTCCCTCAATTTGTGTTACAACAACAAGACGCACACCACAAATTGTAGGAGAAGTTCGGCCGAAATCGCTTAAGCGGTTAAAGCGCCAATTAAGTAAGTAAGCAAAAGCTTGGCATGGAATGTGCGGAATGTCCATTTCGCATATTTCGGATAGTTTTTGCTGCGCACCTTTGTGGATAGCTGACCTATTGTTGGCATAATCATACGACTGGAACACAGTTTTTACAATTAACGTGCATTTTAGATATGTATATCCTCTGTCCTCCCTAAAGTCTACTTTGTGTCAAAAAACGTAGTTTACAAAGAAGTTGCATCACTCCCAATGCTCCTCTCATGGGCAATCTACGGATTTCACCATACCACAGCTAATTTGATTTTTGCTGATTGATATTAGCAAATAACGTAGATTACAAAGGAGTTGCATGGTGTTTCGTTTCCTTTGGCAAGAACTCTCGTCCAATTCACCACACACAGAATCAGATTCTAATATTAATCAGCAAAAGTCAAATTAGTGCTGGTATGGTGAGTTGGATGAGATTTTCAGATTAGAGTAACGGTCGGATGGGATGCAACTTCTTTGTTATCAACATACGTCCTTTGGAAGAAGCGCGGAAGAAGCGAGCAAACGACAGAACGTTTGAAAGTTTTGTAAGCATTGTTTGTGTAAAATAAAATCTTTTTTTTTTTTATTTCGTCAGCGAAAGGGTGGATGTTGTCAACTCGACCAAAAGAGAACCGCGGAAGACGCAATCTTGTATTCCTGGCGTTACTGTTCAAAGGGTTCGACAGCTAAGCAAAAACTCTATACATTCCGACTTGAATACACATACAACCAACTAAATCTACATAAGTGAATCTAACTTAATGTAAGAAAATCCTGAGAAATAGTTTTCATGTTATACTAGATTAAATGATACTCATACGCACCTGCAAAATACATACATACATACATATGCATGTACATGTGAAAACTTCAAGGTCGATGAGGGTCGCCTAACACTTGTCGGAACAATCCAAAATTTTTCCTAGATATTTTTTTCACGTATTCAAATACAACTAGAGCTTGGGAACAGAAAATTTTAAACTTGCACAATCGTCCTTTTGGTATGGTGACCATATTATGCTGCGCCAAAAGGGGGGCAACGAAATTTATGTTTATAAAGAAAGAAAAGAAAAAAAATATAAAAAAATATGTACATAAATGAACTTTGCACTTTATATCAATACCTTTTAACAAATAAATAATAGGAGTGTTCGCGTGGAAAATCCAGTAAGGATTAGCCAATAACATAATTCAAAGAATAAGGCATCTTACTTTCCCAAAGGCAGAAGCATACTGAGTTTTGAGCGAACAGGCGGATCTTATTCCGCCAATGCTTGCGGTCAATAAAAACGCACCACCAAATATAATTGAAAAAAGATCACATGAGCAATTTATTTATAAAGTTGGAATATTAGGGTCATTTTTATTTGTTTGGCAATATAGTGTAAATTAGTTATCCACACAAATTTTTCTCGAAAATGGTTTTTATAAGGAATGACCAATTAATTAAAAAAAATTAACAAAAATGCGCATTCAAGATTAATTAAAAGAAAACAATGTGAAGTTAACTTGAAGCGACTAAATCATTTTCGCCACAAACGGTAGAAATATAGACTTCACTATAGGTTTTCCTTATAACGAGTGGTTCTTACTTTAGCCTCAATAACTGTCTTAATTCTTTAAGGCATGGAATTCAATATGGACCTCAATTGACAAAACATGGTATGAAAAGCAACCCCAAATCATTTGACTTTGAGGAAACTTAACTTTTTTTTTTTTTTTTTTTATTTAAACATAGATTTATTTATTGAATCGCTTAAATACTAGCCTAACAACAAGTTTTCGAATCTTAAACTAATATTATCTGCTTGTTAGCCCTTATATAGGGCTCCGATAGTTCCGTGAATCTTCATCAAAAGGCTGGACGATTGTTCGTTTTCAGACGTGATTTGTAAGTTCTATGTGCTAGAGCATTTGCAAGCGGGTTCGGGTGCGATTGCAGTTTATCGAGGTATTTTGCTCTGCTGCTATTGATTTCATCTTTGACTGTGGGTATTTCAAGATCTTTATGAATATTCGAGTTCTTTATGTACCAAGGTGCTGCTGTTAAAATTCTTAGGATTTTTGATTGTGACTTCTGCATAATATCGATACTACTAGCACAGGCAGATCCCCATAGCTGTATACCATACATCCATATAGGCTTTAGTTCGGATCTTTTCAAATTTATTTGTATCTTTTTAGCGATAATATGATTTTTCCAAGTGAGGCGCCGGTCTAGGTGCATACCAAGATATGTAACATTTTTATCCTCGGGAATTATGACTTTGTTTAATGTTATAGATGGGCACGTTTTTGGCTTAAGCGTGAAGGTCACATGCTTCGATTTTTGTTCATTTACTTTAATACGCCACATCTCTAACCACTCCTCGATATGTTTTAGGTGGTTTTGTAAGAGTTTTGAAGCTTCTACTGGACATTTGTTTCTGCATATTATGGCAGTATCATCTTTACTACATAATTATCCTGGAACCTCTCACCACCCGAACGGCGCACGTAAAGCAAATTTTGTGAGCTTAGCAAATTAAATTTGCTTTCGTCAGACCACATAATTTGTTGCCAATCATTTTGACACCAATTTTGAACAGTGCGTAACCCAATTTCATAAAAAATATTTTATTTCTCAACAATAATCAGATTCCTACTAGTGATAAGGTCAAATACTTAGGAATACATTTTGATCGACGGCTAACTTGGAAACCCCACATTAAGGCTAAGCAACAGCAACTAAAAATAAAAACAAAACGGATGTATTGGCTGTTGGGTCGCAAATCTCAACTAAGTCTAGAAAACAAAGTACGGCTATACAAAGCTATACTTAAACCTATTTGGACCTACAGCATATAGCTTTGGGGTACTGCTAGCAAATCCAATGTGGAGATCCTGCAACGGTATCAATCTAAAACATTACGATCAATGGTTAATGCACCTTGGTTTGTCACTAATGAAGCTATTCACAAGGACCTGGGGTTTCCATTTATAAAGTGTGAAATACCAAAATACAGTGCTAGATATCTTACACGCCTATCTAACCACATAAACCCAACTGCTATTTGCTTATTAGATACCACTAACGAAACTATACGGCTAAAGCGCCGCCATATCTTAGACTTGCCATTCCTCTAAATTTGAATTCTCTCTAAAAAAAAAAAAAAAAAAATTATATATACATATATATCTATGTGTACATATATATAAATATATATTATTATAGGTATCTACATATATGTATGCATATGTGAATATATATACATTATACATATAATAAAAAAAAAATAAAAAATTGTATTGCAAAAGGCTGGAAATCTTAAGTTAAAATTAGATAAATAAGAACCCTACTTTAAGTGAGAAATTATAATGTACTCTATAATGAAGCTAAGCAATTTTTAAGTAATTTTGAATACAAAATTATACAAAATTATACAACAAAGAATGTATGTAAATATATAAAATTGTATATGTACATATTTCCCTTATGTAGATTTGTGCAAGGCAAACCTACCGCTGTCATTATCTTATAAGACCTAATTTGCTGAATGTCTCATGTAAGATAGATTGCAAATAAAATATAAGTTAAAAAAAAAAAAAATTTCTCAGTGCTTACCAGATCTAGTAGACATTTTTTTTTTTTCAAATTTTCAGTTATATAGCTGAAAATAGTCTACCAAAGTGGTGTTGCGTTTTTATTGACCGCAAGGTATGTCTGCATATAAAAATTATGAATTATTGAATAATTTAAGGAACGGGAAAAGCGGAACTCACACCACTCACGTTTAGGTAGTCTACCGCGTAAAAACAGTTTTGTTTCGTATAGTTTCACCACCACACAATTGACTAATTTTTGGGTTCATTTTAACTTTCAATTTAACTTAATTTTAACTTTTTTTAACTTCCCTTTTGGAGTCTACAAGGGCGACAACCGCCACCCGCCACCAGCCACCACGCTCTCACCAACTAAAGGGGGTTTCAATAGGGACGCTACAAAAGTAGACCGATAGTGACAGCATACGACGCCATGTTTTTTCCCGCTCTTTTGACATTTCTCTTCAGTAAGGCTTGGCATTTCATCATGGAAAGATATACGATCCAACAACGAGTCGAAATTATTAAAATTTACTACCAAATTCGGAGTCAATGGCCTCAACTTTAAGAGCGCTACGTCCAATTTATGGTCGTCGTCATTTCTGGCTGAATTGCTTCGTCAATAAGCAAAATATGCGTTATTGGACAGGCTGCAATCCACACGTACTCCATGAGTCAACATTGTATCCCGAAAAAATTACGGTTTGGTGCGGTTTATAGGCCGGCGGTGTCTTTCGGCCGTACTTCTTCCGTGATGATCAAGACCGGCACGTTACTGTGAATGGCAATCGCTACCGCTCAATGATAACCGAATATTTTTGGTCCGAATTGGATGATATGGACTTGGACAATATGTGGTTCCAACAGGACGGCGCCACAAGCCGCACAGCGAATGTCCCAGTCGATTTATTGAAAACCAAGTTTGGTGAACGTGTTATCTCACGAAATGGCCCAGTCAATTGGCCGCCTCGGTCGTGCGATTTGACGCCGTTAGACTATTTCCTGTGGGGCTACGTCAATTCTATGGGCTATGCCAACAAGCCAGCGACGATTGATGAACTTGGTATGAATATCGAACGTGAAATTGCAGCAGTATCGGCCGATTTATGCTTGAAAACCGTCAAAAATTGTGTTCAGCGTCTGGACTTCTGAAAGAAGGAATAAAGAATTTAATTCATATCCCAAACCGTTTTTGTTTTATTTAAAAAAACTTTTGTATTGCAAGACCCAATACTTCTTTGCTAGCATTTACAATTTACAATAAAGATTTTCCTTAATATTTCAATCAGAGAACAACTAAATTTTGCCCCGGACGCTACACACTCGGTTACGGCGGCTTTTATTAAAAATTAATCCGCTAGAAGCGAATTATTCACAAAATCCGTAATTATAGTTCGATATTAATGATATCAGAAAAATATCTTGCAAGTGCGGTTAGAAATGCTTTTATTCATATTTATAATTCGATTTAGTTCAAATCTAATAAGTTTTGTGGAGCTAAAAACAATACCCCTTCTTCTGTGGTGTAAGAACAGAACATTGTTTTTAAATTTCAGCGAAGCTTTAAAAATCTGCTATAAGTATAGGGACATGCAGTTGCGAAGTTGAGGGTATCAACTAATAATATCTAAAGGCAATACAGCCCATGTGTATAAAGCTCGGAATGAGACCCAGGTGACCGCATGGCTGTACGGAACAAATACAGCCAAACATTCGTTATTATACGTAGTAGGTGTTTTGTACTTAGATGTCGAAGGCCCGAGGCAAAATGTTCGTTGATGTGGAATGAAAAGTAACAGAGGAGATCAAATACTCGTAAAAATGATGACGACAAAATTGCTTTGACGCAACGTTTTCAGGATTTCAGTTGAGTTGAAAAAGGCAAAACACAGAGGAAGAAGCAAAGGGCAAAAGCGGTGACCGAAACAGCGAAGTAAGCAGGCGAGCGCAGGTGAAAGACAGTGCACGAATTGCAAACGTGCAAGTAGATGTGAGTGGGTGTTGGTTTAACGAGCGGAAGAAGTGGCGTATGTATAAAATTAAATAAAATCGGTATTTAAAAGGCTTAAAACGTGTTTTCCATGTGGACTGGAAATTGCTGCCAGCCGAACTGAGCAAAGATTATTACAACTGATTGCATCGCATATGTACATACTCGTGCATATACGCATACATACACACATACAAAGAAACACACAAGTGAAGCCTCGAAACACCTGCAATGTAATGAGAGTTGCCGTAGCGGCGAGTTTGAACTGAGCTGAGTGGAGGTGTGATGTGAAAGTACTAGGACGAAGGGCGCTTTTGCGGATACTCTATGTATGTAGGCGCTTGTGTTTTATTCACCAAGTTCACTTGCACAATCAAACATACTCTTCACACACACTCACACACACACACATGCGCATGTGTACATATTTACATGTATGTAAGTGCGTAAACTCTGTTAAGTAAATTTATGCTTAAATGCGCTCAAAAGTGTAAACAACCGCGGGGCTGTTACGTTGTTATTGGTGGTGTTGTTGGTATTGTGACTTTGTGACGGTATTTAGGAAAACGCATGACGACACATTTTATCCCAAGTCAAAGGCTGCCACAAATATTTTTGCTGCAAAGGTATGTAGGGTAAGTTTGTGCTGTCAATGGATTTACCTGAGGATATGCTAATTTGGTGGAAGGTAAAGCTAAGCAAATTTGTTTACGGGCTAAGCGAAACCACCTGAAAAACAATGTAAATGCGGCAGTTTAGGCGCTTCTGCGAGTTTGCCTTCAGAGATTGTTTTCCAACTTTTTGTTTTCGAAATGCATAAATATGCCCTTCAAGGATAGTGAGAAGAACGCCAACAAGTCACAGCTGACAAGAAATGCTTGAATTAGAATTAAAAAAAAAAAGCCTCTGGTCATAAATACTGAAAATATGAAACAATTAAAGCGCCAGCGAATTTAAATGCCAAACGCAAAGTCCAATTCGGATGCCGGTAGCTGTGGCGAGTAGGGAGGCGTAAACTGGAAGTTTGTGCCTGTATTTGGGTTGGGTTCTATGTAAATCGGACAATTATGTCACAAAAATGTGCGAGCGCCTTCACATTATACATTTGAATTACGCACAAAGTTTTGCCATATTTTATCAATTATATACAGTGTGACGCACTTGAATGCGCATTTAGCGAATGATTTCGCCGCTTTTGGCCGCAAAGGTCAAATGTAAACGCTTTATGTGTAAGTGTGTGCTTTTGGAAACTTACACATAATGAGTATGTGGCAAAAATTGCAGTTATTTCATTAAAAGAGTAATTCTAAACTCTCCCCCTCGTAACTAACTAGTCTATAACTAAAAGCCTAGGGACTCAATAAACCCCGTAGCTGCGGCTCAGGAAGGGCTAGATGCGAAGAGACTAAGGATGGCTGCACATAAAACGAAACTTATCAGCTGCCGAAAAAAGGAATATGTTAGTAAAAAAGTGGTGACCCTGTTATAGTGCAAGCTTAACTCATACGCTCGAAACACACATTATGCGCACCACGTACAGATTATGTGTTGGCCGAGTTTGCTCTGCATTTAGAACGACCTCAGAAGGCGTGAAACTTTACATAGCTGCCTATAAACGTGAAGAGATGCGAGAGCAAGTTCCATGAAGCACACCCAACCCCAAAGCGACCTAAGTAGCCAAGCAGCATTGCGCATCCCAGGGGGATAATGTAACAAAGGATAGGTGGACACATTGGGTTATCTAGAGAGTTGATGCAAGGATCGATAGATAACACGAAGAAATAGATTTTAAGGTTAGTCTCTGAGTAGCTGCTTTAAAGCGTACCATCATCGCTTTAGGCACGTTAACTCATTCAGTGGCGCAGAATGCAAAAAGGTAACCGATAAAGAAGCGTAAGAAAGTGGGCAAATTTAACTAAATTGTGTTGCGCAAAACAACTCCGAAGAACTTTATAAAAGTGTGAGTTCCAAGCGCTTTCAAACTAGTTCTTTCAGTCCGCCTGCACAACACGTAATATAATAATCGGGCGGTTCGGAATCCCGTCCATTCCGACTGTGTTGTTTGAGAACTAAATGTGGCGGAATTGCCGAGGTATAAGGCAAGATGTTGCCAATACGCACAACAGATGATGATGAAATTTCCAACAGACTGCGTCATCACTTTAACAAACATAGAGCTTTGTGCTCAAACGACTTTTCGATGAAATATTTGAGGCTAGTATCGGGAGTAGGCACTTAGACGGTATGAGGTTTAGTTCGGGTTCAATTACAAGGCTGACGGTTTCGGGGGGTCTAGCTTTCGATGGTCTCTTCGTCTACCTACGTAGCAATATTAAATAATACCAATTATAAGCAAGCCGTGAAATCCAACGAAGAATATTCCTTGAAAGTAAATGCTACAATTGAGCAATAAAGCCTTTTCTCGACGAACAAAGACAGAGTGTATGCCATATAGAATCATGTTCCAAAATTCTTATTCGAGTTATGGAAAATTAGAGAAGTTCGAATTTTGCAGAAATTCGAATTATGAAAGTTTACCTGTATTATTATAAAGTAAAGAAGAGTCTAAGTATTTATTTCAGTTATACCAAGCGTGCACCGTTAAGCTATAATTTGTTTCTTTTTTTCTTAACTATTTCTGGCGTTATTCTCGACCGACATAAGTGACATAAATGGATTCACTATTCTTATCCGGACAACTGACATTAAATTTTATTTCAGTTGAAAATTCCCAAACAATATCGACTCTAAGGCGAATTCATATAAGGTGTAGTTCAAGGCGAATTTATAGAAGGTGAAGGCAAAAGAGCAGCTGATTTGATTTTTTTTATTTACCTACATGTATTTTGTTTTTGCTTTTCCGTATGAGCTTTCAAATGCCGTAAAAGCAAAAAGAAAAGGTATGTAAATTTTGACAATTCTTACGAAGAAGCAAAAACAAAATACATGGGAATTTTGTAGTTGTGCATATAACACCACCTTATATGGATTCGCCTTGATCGACTCCAAAAAAAACGGGATACGTTGATGTTGTTAAAAAAATTAAATTTTATGCAAAAGAAAAAAATCATTCATTCGGTAATTTTTGTAAAGAAATTTTCAATGCACAGACACGATTTGTCTACCGTTGTATTATAGTATAGAAAACAGATAGAAGAAGATAAACAGTAATAGGTGTATTGAATAAACCCAGTTACTATAATACTCTTCGTTTCGGAAAATAAAACAACTTTAATGAATTTAAATAAAAACAAAAATTAATTATTGTGATATTAACTTACCACCTTTATTTCCCAAAACCTTGATTTATCTTTATCTGATTAACTTCTTCCTGCCAAATTAAAAAGAATTTGATACATCATTTAAGAAAATATCAGGTTAGTTCACGATGAAATGCAATCATGGCAACATAACAACAAAATACAAAGCATTTTTGGAATTGATTGCACTTATCGAATTTTTTTCTAAAATATATGAGAGGTGGAGTGGATTTTGTCTGATTTGTATAGTTTAAGAAATTATGCTCACACAGTTGAAATGAGAACTATGTACCAAATCAAAAAATAATTTGATAAAGTAATTTTGTATGTATACCTATTTTCATTAAAGTTTGTTTTTTGTCAACCCAACTCTGTGTATAAAATGTTTTTATAGTTACTGAAGCAAAGTTTTTTTGGTTTTTGTAAATTTTCTCTATGAGAGCTGGGGAATGTCCCATCCATTTCTCAAAATTTTTGATTCCCCGTGTTCCCTTCTCCAACCAATTCCAGTAATTTGAGGAAATTAGCACATTGCTCATTTTCCGATTTTGGTAAGTTATCGAAAAAATTATGCTTAGTAAGGTTACGAAGCTTTTAAAATAAAGCCGGTTCAATCACTCTGCTGGATATATGTACAGGGTGGGCCAAAAGAAACCAAGGGGTGTAAAAGTTTAATAACTTTTTCGTTTATTAATTGTTTTTTATTTTTTCTTTCAGATTATATAGACAACACTTGGGAAATTTATAATGGAGAGGTTCACAACTGAACATAGAACCAGAACAATAGAATTTTATTATTTAAACCAGAGATCAATTATTTTAACGCAAAGAGCATATCGTCGACATTTTAACGTCAGAATTTCGCCCTCTGAATAAGCAGAACTGTAGGTTCTGGGGTTCTCAAAAGCCAAGAATCATTCATCAACGCCAATTGCACCCCATCAGGTGTACAGTATGGTGTGGGATCACATCTGAAAATGTCATTGGGCCTTACTTCTTCGAGAATGAAGATGGAAGTGCTGTAACCGTAAATGGAGAGCGGTATCGGTTTATGATAGAAAATTTTTTACGTCCTGCTCTTGAAAACAGACCTGGTATGTGGTTTCAGCAGAACGGAGACACTGCCCATACTGTCCGAGACACAATGGCACTTTTAAGTCAAATTTTTGGAGGGCGAATAATTTCCAGAAATTCGGAAATTATTTGGCCAGCACGATCGCCAGATTTGACAGCACCCGACTATTTTCTTTGGGGTTATTTGAAGGAGCGAGTGTAGGTGAACAAGCCAGAGACAATCTTTGAACTCAAGGCAAACATTGTTGCAGAAATTCGAATGCTACAGCCTCAAGTTTTGAAAGATGTTATGGAAAATGCTCTAAAAAGAGCCCATCAGTGCGAAGCTGAAAACGGTGGTCATTTAAGAGACATAATTTTTTATACTTAGTGTAAAAAAATTTCCCTTTTGTATATTATATAATCTGAAAGAAAAAATAAAAAAAAATAATAAACGAAAAAGTTTTTAAACTTTTACACCCCTTGGTTTCTTTTGGCCCACCCTGTACATAGTACAATTTACTGTATGGGATAAAGCGTTAGCATAACTATGACTACTTTCATATTTTTGCACATCTACACAAATTCTAGAAAAATAAAGAATCTCAGCGAAATACATGAACGCATTAGATTCCTTATTATAGATAAATAGATACATATATATACATACATATGAATGTAACCACAAAAGCAGAGATATAAACACTAACACAAATTTCTACTAAAGAAAGTTGATTGTCATTTGCATTGGAACAAATACAAGTCTAACGTAAAAAAAATACCCACAAAAATAATATAATAATTCGAATAGAAGGATGACCTAGATCAGCGGTGCACACGGGCGCCGTATGGAGTGAGTTGCTCTGCTAGATAGAAATCCTTTTCTGTGTCACAGGACTGCTTTCGATTGACATAACGAGAAAGTTATGGGAAGAAGCCGCTATTGAAAAGTTTATGTAAATAAAATGGCTAAATATCAGCTGGTTTGAATTCGTTCTTTAAGCGCAGTACAAAGTTTGCGTTTTATGTGTCAAAATTCATACATATTGCATTGCTCTGAAATATGCGTGAAATTCCACAACAATTCCACAACATTTCCACGAGGAAGTAGTGCAAAAGGTTCACAACATCTGGGCAACATGATGACAGCGAAATTTTTTCACAGTTTTTAAATTGCATTTGCTATATAAAATTGCGTAAAAAGTGATAGTGAGCCACTTCATTAGTAGAATTGTTTTTGTACTATTTGTTTCACTTACTTTTATGCGGCATCTTTTAGGCGCTTCGATAATTATTGCTGCTGGCCAAAAAAATTTCCTTAGGAGGTGTGGATTTGATAGGGGCTTTATGGATGCACGTGCAGAAATCAAATAAAATTTTTTGCTGACGCCGTAGCCGTGTGTGTAGTGTGTGCGCGCTTCATTCGGTGGATCCCAGGTTCAAATCCTGCACGGGGCAAGTAATATCAACAATTACAGAATAAGTTTTTTCTAATAGCGGTCGCCCCTCGACAGGCAATGGCAAACATCCGAGTGCATTTCTGCCATGAAAAAACTTCTCACAAAAATCATTCGCCGTTCGGAGTCGGCGTAAAACTGTAGGTCCCTCAATTTGTGTTACAACATCAAGACGCACTCCACAAATTGTAAGAGAAGTCAGTTTTTGGGTCTGCAAAAAAAAAACTCAAAAGTTAATTTTTATTTATGTAGGATAAAATAACGCTCAAGATTTGAGTTTTATTTTGGTGCAAAAAAAAATATAATTCAAGAAGTAATAGTTTAAATTGGTGAAAAAAATTAAAACTAAAACAAATATTTTTTTTTGTGACCAAAAAAATTAAACTCATAAAATGATGATTATTTTAAAAAAAAATAGGAATACGAAAAGAATACTCAAAAAAGAGTTTTATTTGTGATCAAAAAAATAAGAGACGATATATGTATGATTATTTTTTTTCTGGATATAAAAATAAAACTCAGAATTTTTTCATTTGAAAATTTAAAAATCCTAATATTTATAATGATTACATATTTGATAGAACTCATAATGATTACGATCCTTGGGTATAAAACAATCGGTTTTTGTTAAAATAAATTATCAATCTTAATACTTTTTGAATCGGAAAATACGAGTGAGGAATTAACCTCTTACACAATTAGTTCGCCTCATCAAATCGATGGGTACATGTTTTTCGGAAATCCACATTTTGTACAAATATGTATGTGTTTAAAATTTGCTTCAACTCTATATTGCAAAAGTGTTCAGAAGAAAAACAAAAACATAAGTAAATTTTTCCACTTTGCGCCTATAAAAAAAGGAAGGTATTTATCGATAAGTGATTATGAAAAAATTGGCGATTCAAAAGACAAATGATATCCAATTTGGTACTGTATGCCACATATGTATGATTTTATATATGTATTTATTTTTAAAGTTCCATACTGGCACATTATTACATAAAATTAACAGGAAATTCAAACATGAAAAAATCCCATATACACATGACAAGCTAAACATTCAAAAGAAATAGAAACTGTTAAACAAGAGTTTTAATAAAAAAGTAAATTAATTCGAAGGAAGCATTACAGCATTCAGATTTAGAAAGTTCCAAAAAACTTCAGTCCATTGTTGGGTTGGTTTGAAAATGAGTACCTGTTACTGTTGTCAATTGTGTAGCGATCTAGCACGATAAAAATCTACACAGATTGTCTTATTTGCGCCGAAAGTGGGATCTTAGCTTTAGGAAATTCAAAAAAATACGGAACAAGTAAAGAAGAGTCTAAGATCAGTTTCATGATTTATTTCAGTAAATATATGCAATAAAACCATTTGATTTATTTAAATAAATATATGCAATAAAAACATTTGACACACTATTCCTCACTTTGAAAACTTAAATGACTTTTATGTATTTAAATAAAAACAATAATAAAGTACTTAAGTGATTGACCGTCTTCTAACCTCTTAGAAAGTATGATTAAAAATTATCAAGATCAGCTCAGTACAACTTATAGATTTAATCAACTGGTTGTTCAGATATGAGCTTTTGAATTATAATTCCTATATTCAAGTATATATTAATATTGTATTTGGTAATCGTTTCCATATCATAAATTAAAAGTGTTCAACAAAAAGTATGGGAACATTAACACTGATTGTTCAGATTGCTTGCTTTATAACTTCCACTATAACTCCTAGTGAAATTTTCCGGAGAATAATTTTCTAGAAGATTTCAACCGTCTAACGATTTCTCAAATTTTTTGTTTGAAGGGTTTCCTGAACTAAGGATCAAAACGACACTTTTACGCGGAAGCTAATGGGTTAACATATTCTACAAAAATATTTCCCGTAAAATTTTAGTGTACATGTCTTAACCTTTTATTTTGCTCAGATATATATTTGTACCAATTTTATATTTTGTTTTTTTTTTCGTTTTTTATAAACAATTTAGACCGGGTCATAAAAACGTTAATTTAAAATTAATTTAAGAAGCATGCCAACATTTTCATAAAGTTGCTATAGAACCAGGTAACAGTTTTTTCATGAATATTAAACTCTATTACTAAAGGGTGGTTAAATTTTAAGGGCCGATGTTGATTTTGAATAAAACACAAATTATTGTGGAAATTATTGTAACTTCTTTTTCTTTCTTCAAATGTCCGCCGCGACCTCGGCGGCACACCTCCATCCGATGGTCCAAATTTTCGATGACGCTGAGGCATAATTGAGGTTCTATGCCGTGAATGGGCCGAATTATCTCATCCTTTAGCTCTTGAATTGTTGCTGGCTAATCGACGTACACCTTTTCTTTCAAATAACCCTAAAGAAAGTAGACCAACGGTGTCAAATCACATGATCTTGGTGGCCAAAAATCTATCTTAAGGTGACACATCGCCGTCGATATATCGCTGTCAGAGGACATCGAATCACGAACAAAGTAGGCGATATTCCTATACCGTTTATGCGTTCTCGTCCTATGTTAAAACTCCAACTAATCATAAACATATAAGTAGTTATTTGGATTTGGTGAGATTTGTTTACTTCGAACTTATTTTTTTAAATCTACTGAAACTCAGAACAACTTCAGATAAAACTACCGAATCTGAGTAAATCATATCAGTGCATGGCCGATTACATTCATTAAGTATTTTGCCAATAGCAGTTGTGGTAAAAAGCGACAAGTTGTACTGCAACATTATTGGATGTACTTAGTACTAGTGTGAGATGAATGCACCCCAAAGGGGAATACAAATAGTGCTTGTGGTTTAAGAGTTTCAGGTAATTTTACTGTAAGAATAAAACATATCTAGGAAAAGGTAATATATTTAGATTATTTTATTACACATTTCACTTGCACACACACACATATTTAAATGCTTGTAGCAATGCAAATCCATTTAAAGTTTCTTTCTAAAAAGAAAAAAAAAATTAAAAAAAAAAAAACAAAAAGGAGTCGTAACAATTTTAATTCAATGCTTGTCCACATGGAAATGGAATGCCGAAAACCGAAGTTTAAGTGCATTCGTAATTTTATTGTTGGTCAAAACTTTACTAGTTTTGTGTGTGGTTGCACTTTGCCACCGTGCCACTTTGCCAAAGTGTCATGTTCAACACCGACGCAACAATACCGCAGAGAGCCGCAAAAAGACAGAAAGCAAAATCGTAAAGGATGAGGTTAAAAGCAATGCAGCCAAGAGATATAATATGATGCTGATAGTATGAGTGTAAAGAAGAATTTTTTGTATAAGTGAGGGTATGTGTGTGTGGGTGTGTGTGCAAAAATGAGTAAAACTTTTTGACCGCATTTAAACGGAAGTAAAGTGGTTAAATGGCGACAACGATGGCCTTCACAATTTAGATGCAAGTAAGGGTTTCAGGCAATTTTCCTCAGGGAGAAATACATACATACATACAAATGCATATACATATGGATGCATCTATCTAGTTCGATAAATAAATGGAAAAGTAAATAAGAGTAATTTTACTTACATACACATTTGAGACGTCGTTTGCTAAGTGCACGTATCGTTTTTTAAATTATTTGATTAAAGCTTATTAATGGCTTAAAGATGTATGCATGTACATAAAACTAACGAAGTTCAATGCATTTAATATAAAAACGATATCATTAAATCCTATCCGTTCTCATAGAGGCTGCTCTTACTTTTAATGTTCACCTATAGATAGTTCAAGAGATCGACGTCTAAATAAGCTTGGTGGCTAAGGGGAGCGAGAGAGGAGAATATTAAAGGAAACTTTAATTATAACAACTTATTAATTTTATTTTTAACTTATTTTAAGAGCTATTGAAAAGTAAAACGGTTGAAAACAAGGAGACAACTTCTTGATAATTAATTTATATGGCATCTTCTCCAAAAATAAGCAAATGTAAGAAAAAATCTACTTGTTTTTATGCTAAAAATCATACAAAGTAAATTAATAATCTAATTTTCTCATTTTTACTTTAATCTTAATGAATTTATTAATAAGAAGCAATTTCTATTTCTCATTTTTATTGCTATTTTATTATTCCTTTTTAATTCAAATTTTACACATATATTGTGAACATTTCTCAACATAAAACAATTATTTAATGAAAAATTTTGATTGGGACAGTGACTGTAGGGTTTATTTACTTTGAGAATAATCTACTTTATAAGTATTTTTTTATATCTAGTTTAATATTGTTCTTTAGATTTTTGTATTTTCAAAATGAAATTTTTGAATTACTAATTTATTGTTGCAGAAGTTTTCAATAAATAAAGTTATAATTTTTTTTGAAACAGAAAAATATCTTTATTCGAAAGTGGTGCTCGCTTTTTCTCTGGTTGTCTTTCTTGTGCATTTGTATTAAATATGCAAGTTGTGCAATAAATGCCTTAAAGTTAAAAGAGCCAAAAAATATTCGAAGCAGACGGCTTAGTACTTATAAGAATTACAAAAATAAGCATTATAAGTACAAGATTTATAAGAATATGAATTATACAAATTATAAGCAAATATATAAAACCTATTATAATAATACAGATATGTATAAGTAATTAAACTTACTATAATTATAAGTAAAACCAGTATAATTAATTATAATTAACCAGTGTGTTATTTTCAGAAAAAAATATACTTAAAAAATTTAGGGGGCAATAATTTCAAATTGATTGATTTTTAAAATTAAAAAGGGATTCTAATGAAAACCAAGATTCCTTTGTTAATTATATTGAAGAGGATTTTATCTTAACTTTACAGGGCACCTTCTTAATTACATTAAAAAGTTGTCAACTTAGTTTAATAATTTATTTTATTGAAAATACATATCCAGGCGTAATAAGAAGGGATTTCTATTAAAAAAATCATAAAGAAAGCCACTATATTTTGTTCTGATTTATAAAGCATTTTATGTGATCTTTTCGCTATGTGTAGGAACAAACAGTGCGGTTTTGACGCGGCCAAAACTGAACTAGTCCTGTTTACCAGACGGTGCAATGTACCAGTTATTACACCCCATAAACTCGATGGTTACCAGTCAGCTAAAGGCAGAGGGCTCCGAAGCAGCACCCAGAATAAACATTCCTTGGGGGGATTGGAAAAAAACATATTCTAAGGAAAAAATTCCTTGAAATGGCTCCAAAGGCATGATTAGCTAAAAATGAGTAAACAATTTGACCTAGTTTATGGAAAACATATTACCTTAATTTACAGTGCTGTTTTCTTTGTTTTGAGGAAAAATTAACTTGCCAGGCAGATTTTTTTTATTAATGAAAATGATAATGAGGAAATCAACAGCTTTATTTTACTTATATTATGGAAATTGAAATTTTCTCATAGCTTAAGCCAAGGTGAATCAATAGAAGGTGATAGCAAGATAACCAAGACGAGCCCGTTGTTTTTTTTCTTTGCGTAATTTTGTTGTGAAATGTCAAAATCTAAATTTTCCCTGTATTGCTTATGTATTTTGTATGTGTAAAAAAATCAACCCACACAATACCAAGGCAAATTCATATCAGGTGGTGTTATATGTAAAAAAACCAAAGCTTAAAACGAATTTCTCTCGACGATCATTCGCAGCGATAGATTTATTTCTATCGTCGACACCAGCGCCTGCGACGAAAGATATTAGGGTGACAGCATTGCTTTATTATTTCAATGTTGCTAAATAAAATAAAATGTAAACAATTTTATTGTGGTTTAAAATTAATAATTACATTATATTTATTATGTAAAGTCTGTTGTTTCTTTATATGAATGCCTTTTCTAACGAACGATCACTCTAACATTCGTTGCGGTTAGAAGCGGCACAAACAGCTGTTTTTACGTATCCTGCCGCTTCAGTTGCGTTCAAGTAAGCGAAATTATCGGGCGATCGTTGAAAATTGATGTCGCCGCGTTCGATGAAATTCTCCGTTTGCCGGTATTGTTCGTAAGCTCTCAGTTTGAAGAAATCCGATATATGGAAGAGAAATGAAAAATTTGAATTCTTATTTTACTATGTATATTTTTGTTGATTTATATTTAATTTTTATTATTTTAAAATGGTATGCATACATACATACGTTTTAATAAATATGTTCCGGTTTTACTAAGATCATACTGTTTACAATGTGTACATGAACAGGAGGATATCTTATACATTTTATGTTAAAAAGTTTCAATTCTAACTTTTGTTTTTTTATTTATATTCCGATTGTTCTCATTAGCTTGTAATATAAGTTATTGAAATAACTGGACAATCAAAGCCGCAAAAGCAAAACCAAAATACATGTCCATTTTGGTTTTTATACAACTGCTACCATTGCCTTATGTGAATGAGCCTTGGCCCTGAGAAAATTCTTTACTAATATAAAAAAAAAAATTTTGTTCCTCAAATTAATGTCGCAATGTTTTCAGCGTGCACCTGAATTAAGGGGAAACTTCTCATATTGAGCTAATTTTTCTATTATTAAGTAAAACCCAGTAACTCTAAAATAAGTAAATTGATTTCTTGTTTTGAGGAAATACTTTTTTTTTTTAGTGAGGAGTGAAAGAGGACCCCACATTAACACCTCGAAGGAGCACTCCGAATATGGAGTTCAACGAGTGTCCCCAAAAGAACTGCATGGGAGCGTTTAGTAATCACGTGGTGTCTCTTTGGTATGTTTGATGTTTTTAATTTTTTTTTTTCACCACCCCATTATATCTTATTTGATCGAAATCGAATCATAAATAGAGAGTTTTTGAATATCTTGGCTCGTGCGCCACCTAACGGGTTAAAATAAAGTTTATGTCAATGTGACGTTTTACAGCTCCAATAACTCGAGAATCGTTCATCGTAGAACAAAATCTCCTTTAACCAAAAATTGGGATTTTCCTTTTACTTTGCAATGTTATACTATAAAAATTTGTTTAAGCAATTTTTTACCACAAAACGAATTTATACTTTATAAGTATTAATAACAAATTGATTATTCTCAAACTTGGGAAATTTTGATTTCTCTTTCATGAATGAAAACCTTAACTTTTACTTTCAGGAGATTTTTTTCTACGTTGTACGGTTTTGTGAACACAAGATATAAAGTTCGAACTTAGACGTTTCTTTGCCTGTTTTATTTGAAAACTAAGTTAATTGCTCCTATACTCCGACTCTGGTAATAATAACTTATTGGAATCAGATATTATTTAAAATACTTTAGTATTACAAATTTTTAATTGTTGCTAAAGAAAAATATGTATTTCTTTTTGTTCTTCTGTTTTTGCGGCAGGACGAAAAGTTGATGGATATTGGAGCCATTTTCCGTCATCCTTTGTAAAGTTTGTGTTGGAAGACAAATCGGGTACGGCGTTGTGCCATCCTTAGTGTTATTTTTCATTATATAAGCTTATTTTTATACATATTCATATGTAGTTAGAGGTATTTCTAAAATTATCCTTCTCCATAACATATTTTTTTGTAGCTTTTAAAATATAATTTTCTGTAAAATTTGCGTAATTCAACTATGTATATTGAAATTAAATACATAAGTTTTGTTTACTTTATATGTATAATTAACGTTGTTATGCAATTTCTATAATGATTCCAACATTTGTATACTCTCATAATTAGCAGCACTTTGCTATTATAAAAGTCTAAGTAATTTCATTTCATTCAATTTTCAAAACCATTTCAACAAATAAAAATGTCCTCTAAAGCTCCTTTGTGCTATTGAATGCCAGCTTTTATTTTTGTTAAATTCAATGCATTTTAATCTGCATCTATAATTCTCCGTGCTAGCATAAACTTCCCCTGCCACATATTATGGCATAACACCGCCGACTGCTGGCTGAAAGGGCTGCCATGAATAGCTGCTGCGACCTGTAAAAACTTTTGAGAACTACGTAAGTACTTGCAATAAACGTTATGAACGCCGCCATTCAAGTTACTTTGTTTTTTTTTTGTTTTTTATGTTGAAAAACATTAAACTTGAGGGAAATTATGGTACGACAAAAAAAAATAAAATGCAAAAAAATTGAGCAAAAGTAATCGTTTCAAAAAAAAAAAAAAAAATCAGAAAACTAAAAATATATTTTAAATATATGTCTGTATATTTCGACGGATATAAAAAAGTTGACAAACGCACAACGAAGCAGGAAGTTAAGTTCAGCGCATGTCAAACTGCCACTTAAAGTCATTGCTGCTACTGTGCGGTAGTTTTGCAGCTACACAAACAAAAAAGTTATGAGAAAAATTACAAGAAAAACAAAAGTTTACTACAACAAATAACAGCTTGTTTGCCACTTACCCTTTGCCATGCGAATTGTACATTTCTGTCTTTGTGTGCATTTTTGTGTGTTTTTTTTTTGCATATTTTTTGTTTGCATTTCGCTTCATCTATTGTTTTACGCTGTGCTTTTTGGTGCGCTTTTTGCAAACCTTATTTTTACAGTTTTGCATATAATTTCATTTAACTTTTCAATGCAACTGCAACAATTTTGTAATGCTGCTTTTTCATTAAAGTTTTCGCTCTTTCGTGTGCCGCTCCTCCTCCAGCTACTTCCTGCGTAGCAGCTGCGTTAGTTAGTTGGACGGAGTGCGGTGGTTTTTGCCCTGTATGCTGAGGCAGGCAGAATTGCATTTGCTACGCGAATATTATGTTTTTTAGTTCTTACGCAGCAAAATTGTAATATGGATTTATTGTAAATAAGTACAGTGCTGTGAAGCGTGCGAGAAGAAAATAAAAATAATAATTATATAATTTAGAAATTCCACCGTTTTTCCATAGATGCGAGTACTATAAAAATTAGGATAAAAGCTACGCCTATATTACGATATTTTACAAAAATTCGTTTAATTTGCTTTATTTCAGTAACTATAAAAGATAATTTGCTTTAATTTGATATACAAAAATATTCCGTGGGTTATTTTTTTTAAGGAAATAGTTCATTATAGCCATAATTAGTTATATGAGACGTTTCTATTCTCTGATTTATTAAGCTGTAAGCAAACACAATCGGGAAGTAAGTTCTTCGATCCGAAGTGGTTTTCGCCTACCATCATAGAATGGCAAACCGTTGGACCAATTTTGTTAAATAAAGCAATTCAAGGTGACTCTTTACTAAAGAATTATAAAAATACCTTAATCAGCAGGAGCCCTTGGATTCATTTGAGATTCATCAACTTAATCCAATCATAAAAAGTGTTTTCGAAAGATATAGTCGATATTCTTATTTAGAATTAGCTTAGTGTCGAAAATTACCCCTAGATTCTTCACTCCATCAATGCGATTTAAAATAACATTATTTAACAAAATATAGCAAGACTTTGGATTTGTTATGCTAAGGAACAAATTATTAGTAAAACACCACTAACGAAACACCTCAAGATCAGAGTATAGATTAAGGCAGCCAGTCAGTCGTCAACTCTGTTTAACACTTTAAGGTTTGTTTCTAGTAAAAATCAAAGTATAGACTCACCCCTTTCTTTATTTCGCTACAACCCATTCAACTTCATTCGCATTCGCGCCTATAATTAAGCTGTGTCTCTTGCGCTTTTCTTCTATCGCCAGATTTCTTAGTTCTTTGGGCAATGCATCGGTATTGCGTGCCATATAGCAGGAGACTAGGATGAATGCTTGTTATTTTTTTTCCTCTCAATGGCCACAACCGCTAGGTTCTCAGTACTATAGATAGACAACATATATGAGTATAGAATTTTCCTTACCTAGACTGGAGCTTTTACCCTACCACCCGTGGTCGTATCGTAGGTGTTGACGTTCCTGGATCTATTTAAGCCAAGATACCCTCTTGTCTGCAGCAAGCTAAGGTTCCTGGACCAACGCCACATCGAGAAACTCCTTCTCTAGCATTAAGAGTGGCTCGCTCGAAGCTACCTTATTGCGCTATGGGTTGACTTGAAGGACCTTCAATATCAGAACGCTGCTCATCCCTTGCATCACTGCGGGTCTTCATGCCTTCATCAGAACCAGCCTTTTCACCCTCTTCCTCTATTTTCTGGCTAGTAAAACCCCCGAGACTAAGATATATTTCAATTTCCCCTGCCTCTAGCATGTTGATGTTATCGTTTCTGGGATTTCGGTTTTACAGGAGAACACTAGCCATACCCCACGACATCTTGCCATGCTCCTGGTACAGCCGGTCTTACGCTCCTTTATTAATCAGGAGGATGTTAAGCTGACCCTCTCCCGTTGGCTATGATACGTGAAGTACCTTTCAGTACCGTGTCAGTATATTAGGGTTCTGACCCCAAACTAAATACAGAGCGTCTTCCGACTTCACCGAACATAAGATCCATACCTGTTGCTCCCTGTTTTGAAATCACTCCCTTTAGCCAGCTGAGCCTTGTGTCATTGCATCTAAAACCATTCAGCTCCGTCAAAGGAATGTATCGGCTTCCTCAGCTCCTCACGCATTCCTTTTATTATGACGCTGAACGGCTCCCTCTCTATAGATATTGACAGATTCTGCCACGCGATATCGCTGTGCTACTCCGAGTACCTCGAGGGTCCGTCGGCAGTAGCCCCATTCGAGTAGCCCCCTTCGAGTATATTTGGATGGAAAACGTTCATTCCCATCACTCGACAAGCTTCTCAGCTCCATAAAAGAATCTGGAAGATTTGTCGAGGATAATTGAAGCTCCATTTCTATCTTTTTTCGTATTCCTTTCTCTTATCCCCTTCATCCTTCTAGGGCCTTACATGCAATGGTATCTGCCCTAGCTCAATTCTAATACATTCTGTCATACCTAGAAATGTAGCCTGGTAACCTATGTTTATTCCGTCCATTCTAATGGGCCTAAGACCTGTGGTACGATGGTGGCTTTTGCTGAATTTACATTCAGTCCCACCGTACCATGCTGGTAAATATTTGCCAAATAAAAAACAAACAGTAATTTTATTTTATTCTATCTTTATTTAAAAGAAATTAAAATTTATTTGAAATGTTTTATTAAAAAATTCTGCCTTTTGTTATTTGAAAACACTGTTCTTCCACATTTACGCGCATTTTCTCACTACGAACTTTGCATTTGTTTTTGGTTTCATTTAAATTTCTGCAAATTTTTCTTTTACTTACATCAACTGCTCTTATATTTTTATGAAATTCCTTCTTTTTTTTTGTTGCAAAAACTTTTCTTTTTTTGTCCGTTCCTTGTGTTTTTCAATTATGTAGCATTCATTGCCTTAAGCTTTTGCCTCATCCGTTGGCGGCGGCTTCTTTGCATCGTCCTTTTGTTTCAGCGTTTGCCTGGCATTTGACCTCATTTCGGTGGCAGAACAACCAACGCGCAGCTAAATTGTTTGTGAACTGATCTTTTTGAGTTGAGTTGAACGCAGTTGAATTTTCCAAGTGGCGACAACGGAGGTGGCTACGAAAGTGTTCATGCAGATGGTACTTTATATGTATGTGGATGTGTACCTGTGCAAATACGCACCAACACATTTGCATATTTTTAAATACAAATGCAACGCGTTGCTGTTGCATGCAGTTAAAAAACTTACAAAAAAAAAAATACACACAACAACTTTTTGGTCAGCGACAAAGATGAATGATGCTGTCCGAAAATATCGCGTTAGCTGTTGGCTGTCGGTTGCTCGTTGCTCAGTTGATTGGCTCACTTCTTTCAAGCGGAGCGTTACACTTTTTTCAGTGGTTAACTTGAAATGTAGCGCATATCTTTTAGTGGATATTTTCAAAGCAGAAATTGAGAAAAACTTTGAATAAGACTAAATGAATGAAACAAGAACCAAAACAAAAAAAAAAAAAAACGACAAGAAGCGCTTTCAGTGGTGAGCGCTTGCAAGTTCGCTTGTTACAAACATTTACAACTGACACGCTCAGTATTTACTTTGTATTTGCACGCTTTGTACGAAATAAAAACACGCTCCTTTTTTCCAATGCATTATATTATGTACATAGTTTTCAATTTAATTTACATACTCCATTCTTTGAGTGGTAGCTTTAACAGCTGCGCTCAATGCATAAGCTTCGCTGTTCTGCCTTAACATAAATGGTTGGGCGTACATTCATTTTTTTACCAGCTCCTTCAAAATGCGACCCTATTCGGGTGCAACGGTGCGTATACGTAATGCGTGGCAACAACCATTGACGGATGTTCAGTGCCACATTGGCAATCAAACAATCGCATATACATACATACATACAAACACATGTACATATAAATGTGTCCAAAAGCCGCCGATGTCGCCGACAAATTGTGGCTTGGTTTTTTATTCGCAAACTTTAAAGGCGGCTCCTCTCTATACTACAATCAACAAGCAATGGCTTCGGCCGGTGACGAATAACCCATCTGCATACACACATACATATGTATGTATGTGGATACAAAAGGATTCGCATGTAGATTCGAGTTTGTGTGTTTATATGCAACATAACAATTGAAACGTCTACCATTGTATAGAGCGATATGTGGCAAAGATATAGATATGTTACAAGTCAATTTCGAGCAATGAAGAACCAATTGTTTCACAAAATAATCGCGGATTTATAACCGCGTATTGTGGAAGCATTTACTGATTGGAAGCTGTATAGTTGTACCAACGGTAGCTTTGCTATATATGTAGTAGCTTTTAGTGTACAATCAGCTTATAATATCGGTCAAAAAAATTTAATAACAAAAGTGCATACATCTTTTACACGGATTTTCTTTTGTCAGATTTTTAATTTATTACAGGAAAAGAAAAAGTAAAGTACTCCAATTAGCATGTTACACAACAAGGTTATGAATAATACTATGTACGAAATTTAACAACTGCGACATTTAACAGGTTAAGCCAATTCGAGCATGCTGACTTCAGTGGTGCTAATAATTTTTATACGTTAGGTAATTTATTAAGGCAGTTAATTTTGCAACTTTAAATTTCTTATATATTTTTACCAATGCTTTTATTGATTAGTACTACCATTTTTTACTAATTTCAACTACTATTTGTATTTATTTCTATTAACATTTTAACTTATGCTAATACTAACTACTGCTACTATTTTAACACCCAAGCGCACTGGTGGTGATAACTTCGTTCATCTAACGGTTGTTTGTTACAGCATAAAAAAACCGAGATAGATATAAACATATGTATACCAAAATTCTTAGAATTAATAGAAAAATTGATTAAGCTATAGCCGTTTGCCCGTCCGTCCGTCAGTCGGATAAATCGAGTAAATATTGAGCTACCTTAACGAAACTTGCTATACAGATTTCCCTGGACACAGGGTACTTTTGTATTGCAAATGAGCGAAATCGGACAATAACCCCACTCATATATTGGTGTTTTGTGAAAATCAAAAACTCCCTCGCCCACCTCTCATATAACGGTAATTTTCAAAAAATAAAAAAGCGCGATATTTAAGTCAGTATTAAAGATAATTGGCTCAAATTTAATATGAAGAATGGGCCTACCCTAGCAAGTAATTCGAATGAAAAAAATTTGGAAATGGGCGTGGCGCCAATCACTTTAGAGCAAATAAGTTTATCTCTGAAATCAGAATACCAAACGGTATACATATTGAATTTCGAGTCAATATTTCGAACAAAATTTCGAAAATTTTTAAAATCGGACAAAAACCACGCTCCAGCTTTCATATGGGGCCAAAAAAGTCCGATATTTATTAACTATACAAGGTAATTTGTTCAAATTTGATAGACAACATTGGGTTTGAGAATAAACTACACGGAATCAAAAATGTTGGGAATGGCCATGGTATCGCCCAACTTAGAGCAAATTGGCATATCTCCGAAACTTCTTTGTCATATTTTACCACATTACGTACACTTTGCATTTATAGTAAAAAATGACAATTTCGAAAATTATAGAAATCAGACTAAAGCCACACTCACCTCTCATATAACGGTAATTTACAACAAATCAAAATATTCAATATTTTGCTAAATCATATTGCGAACTCTTTCAAAGTTGGTATAAAGAATTCAATTGGGGAGAGAAATAATTAAAGTCCCACTAATTTCCTCTTTTTTATTTAAATCAATAAACATCATTTAAGATTTAAAAATTTTGTTATACTAACAAATTCGCTTTGCTTTGCGCTAATAAATACATATTTTTTGAGATATTGAACATTGATTTTGTGCTTAAAATATATTTTAGATTTTTTCCTTCAGGAAATATGTATATATCGAATTTCAAATAACTTCGTCAAACAGCTGGGAAGAAATAGTAGTTTCATCTTAAATTGCGATGTGAGTCCGAATAATATATAGCCTCATGTATAGGATCTATATACCGAATATTATGCATCTGCATCAAATAGTTGTGGAGTTACAAGAAATTTTGCATTTTCACTGTATAAAACGTGCCACCGCCCATTTTTCCGAAAGCCAATTAGCAAATATCATTCATCTGCACTGAATAGTTGCGAATATAAGACGAAATAACTTTTCTCTTCCATGCGGACATGACACTGCCCACGTTTCGTAATTTATATATTTCTTATATTCGGCCCGTAAACCACATGCACATCTACTGTAGACATTTCCCTAAGATCTTACTGAGCCGATCTATGGACGCCTATAAAGGACTCACATTTATTTTTATATATAAGATTAACTTTGAAATAAAAGTCTGCATCTGGTATTTAAGGGTCGGTTGAATCCAAACTTAGACATACACAGCATAAAGCAAACCAGACCTAGATATACATAGATAGAGGAACGCTTTGCATTTCAACTAAGTAAGAAACAGTTTGAAAATTATAAATGTAAGCCACGATATTTTTAGTAATGACAGTTGTAATCAGAAAGTCATAATTTTTGGGGATTTTAATCTATGCCTAAAGTCTACTGAGCATAGTTTATTAAGGATAAGATGGCTCTTGGGTCTAGAATGTTCTTCCACACCTGCAGGGCGCAAATTGAATAGGCATTTCCAAATTTGGATGGTAATATTGTTAACGCAATTACTTATGAAACGGCTCACAGTTATCACGATAGTATTTACATTACTATCTTTGACTAAATTTCCCTATTTCAATTTAAGGAATAGCATTTGTAAATTTTATATATACTTACACATTAGAAGAAAGGTATAATTATAAGCATTTATATTTTACAAGTATAGTATGGAGTTTGTTTAAAATAATAAAGCATAAGTACGTACAATTAAAAATATTTAAATTATAATATTTTCTTAAAAATCATACCAATTTCTATTTAAAAAAAAATAAATTACTTAATTTTTCAAAATGATTTTCAAACATTCACAGGTTTTATTGCATACAACAAGCACGGTTTATTTGAAATAAAAACTTGCAGCGGATATTTAAAGTTCGGTTGCACCCGAATTTAGACTCTTCCTTACTTGTTTTACTTAACTCTGTGCAATATTTGTAAGCACTATGATAGTAACTTAGGATTACTAAAGTTTTTTTCTTATATGTAAGTATCATTAACTGATCATTCTTTCTTTCTCACAACTACCAGTACAACCACACCAATATCAAAAGTACTTATTCAATTGCTACGAGTATTGCTTAGCATAACTCAACAGCAAATGGGGTTTTCCACTCTGACATCGCTGAGCAACATATTGCTTTTAATGGCACACCAGTTATGGAGCAATTCTCCGTGCAATTCAATGAGACATTGATGAATCACATTTGCGTACAAATGTACAATATGTGTATGTATGTGTGCACAATCACATGTGTAAACATAACAAGCAATTATGAGCCAACGAAACAGATGATGCTGCCCAATTGCATATTCATGGTTTCGAAAACGTATAGGAGTGCACGTGAAGAATTCATGTTTGAATTAATACAGTAGAATCTGCTTAGCTCTAGCACATGGAGTTTGTAAACGCATTTGCACAACAAAATCATGCACTTAGAGTGGAAAAAGGACTTAGTGGTTTTTTAAAACTTTCTTAGTAATTAAAGATAGAACACACGCTCGTGTAAAACTTCTTGTCCAACTTCAAAAAGAGATGGACTGTTAAATATGGGAGTAGTAGTGGTAGTAGTCGTTAACAGTACGTAGTAGTAGTAATAATTGTGGTAGTAGTAGTACGAGTGGTAACTAGTAGTACCATTAGTAAAAATAACAGTAATAATTAGTAGTAGTATTAGTAAATATAATGGTAGAAATTAGAAAAAATACTGATAGAAATAAGTAAAAATAGTGGTAGTAATTAGTAGTAGCATTAGTAAAAATTATAGTAACAATAAATAAATATAATGGAAGCAATTTATAGTAGTATTAGGAAAAATAGTGGTAGAAATTAGTAGTAGAATTAGTAAAAATACTGGCAGAAATGAGTAAATTTGTAAAAAATAGTAATAGCCATTAGTAGTAGCATTCATAAAAAGGCTGTAGAAATTTATAGAAATAGTGGTAGTAATTAGTAGTACATTGGCTAAAATAGTGGTAGAAATAGTAGTAAAAATTGTAGTAGAAATTAGTAAAAATAGTGGTGGAAACAAGTACAAATGTTGGTAGTAATAAGTAGTATAATTAGCAAAAACACTGGCAATGAGTAAATTTGTAAAAAATAGTAGTAGTAATTAGTAGTTGCATTCGTAAAAAAGCTGTAGAAATTTATAAAAATAGTGGTAGTAATTGGTAGTACATTGGCTAAAATAGTGATAGTAATCAGTAGAAGCATTAGTAAAAATAGTAGTAGAAATTAGTAAAAATAGTGGTGGAAATAAGTAAAAATATTGGTAGTAATTAGTAGTAGAATTAGTAAATATGCTGGTGAGATGAGTAAATTTGTAAAAAATAACAGTGGTAATTAGTCGTAGCATTCGTAAAAAGCGGTAGATATTAATAAAAAATTAGTAGTAATATTAGCAAAAGTAGTGTTAGATATTAGTAAAAATACTGGAAGTAAGAAGTGGTAGAAATTAGTAGTAGAATTAGTACAAATAACAGTAGTATTTCGTAGTAATATTCGCTAAATTCTTCTGAAAACAGGCAAGTTGTCATCGCGGTTTTACTTAAGTACAAAGGAAACTAAGCATAGTCCACTGTACTTATTCACTGCATATATTTCGCTTTCACATTACTTTCGCATTTACTAAGCTACTAAGTGCATATTGACCAATTGGAGATTTAGCTTTCCGGCGAAAGTGGGCTTCGTCTCATGGAAAGCGGGAGAGTTCAGTTATGACTTAAGTGGTTGGTTAATTGCACAAAATGAATTGCAAAGCGCACGGCTATCTTGACGGTGATGCGATCGGTCAGTATGTAATTAGTCGAAATGATAGCATGTTCGAGTTTTGTTTATTTGAGTGATATTTAGTATTCGACCTTGTTCGCTAGTCAGAATACGCTCTTGTGCATCCCTTGTGATGTACAGATACCAGAACTTAGAAGTAAACATTCGAGTACTATTATCAAATAACGACTATTCTTTGTATTTTGATACACGTACTCGGGTATCGTGTTGTCACAGTTTGACTAGTATGAAAATAAGTGACTTTACAGTGGAATTTCCCTCATCGTCTCTATTCTTTTAAAACCATTAATCAGCTAAAAAAACCAGCACTACCACCTACACACGTCAAATAGATAAATGATAATAATATATCTATATATATCGTATCGATATTCTTAAAAATATCGGTAGATGCAGAATAAAAAATATTGATATATTTACCTCAAGGCGGAATTACCTAGACTTAAAAATTTAAATATTCGATAGTGAAAAACATAATACATATTTGACACACAAGTTTAACGACGAGACCATTCATAGACATGGGTACCATTTTGCGATCACTTCTGAACTAGTTCAGGACTTCGTAAAAAGCGTGACTGAAATTAAAAAATGGAATAATGCATTGCCAGTGTTTGTTACCAGCTGGTCCCAAAATAGTACCACACTAGTCCAAAGGTGATCGTGAACTGGTCCAGAAGTCCCGTCCTTCAAGACTTCAACATTTTTTTCTCACTCAAAACAATTATAAGAAGACTTTTATAATATAAGTCACAAAATAATAGTCTTTGAAGCCTTAAAAATATTTATCCGGAACGGTTATAAGTTTTATTAAAAAGCCATGATTTAATCATTATTATGTGTTTTTTAATCTTTCGATCATAATTAATTAATATTTTGTGATTATGAATTTTTTGATCAAGTTTGATCGTAAGTTTTTTCATTTTTCGATCAAATATCATCACTGTTTGATAAAAAATAATCGTTATTCTTGGATTTTTAATTTTTTCGATCATATTGGATTGACACCATCGCCGCGTAATTTGTTTGCGTTTATTATGATCGGGAAAATTAAATTCCAATAATATTTTTATAAATATATATACATTATTTTTCAACGTAAAAATAAATACCACAAAATATCGATGAAATGGCATTGAAAACATTTAAATTGCAAAAAAAAATCACAAAATGTCGTTGAAATATGATCGAAAAAATAAAAATCACAAATAACGTTTATGCAATGAGTTAAAACAAAAAATCTTCTAAATGTCAAAAGGATTAAATCGATATATTCGAAATTGGTTTCAAACGAATTCTTCCCAAATATTTTTTTAAAAGAACTATTATTTGCAGTCTTATTAATTACCCCTTGCATATGTAGCCAGAAAACACATTTCCTGTTGTGCCAGGTGGCAAACCTCTCAAAAATATTGGTAAGCACCTTGTCCTCGCAGAAACGAACGCATTGATAGCCAGATTTCAATATTTTATGCCATTGTGTATAATTTTATTAAATTTGAGTTTTGAAAAAAGTGGAAACCCTCTTCATATCTATAAACTTTCGTCTAGCGAATGAAATGGTTTAACACCCATATTTTTTCTATTTCATATAACTTGTGTATAATTTAATTAAATTCGGCGTTTCAACAAGGTGGCAACCTTCTTCAAAATATAGGTATGAAAATTCTCCTCGCCGAGATGAACCGTCTGACACCCATATTTTGAATTTTTTTCTAACTCGTGTATAATTTAATTAAATTCAACTTCTCAAGCAGGTGGCAACGCTTCAAAAATATAACTAAATATAGCTAGCTTATTTCTTCGCGCTGAGGCCGTTCGTGAGAACCGTTCGACAGCTATATTTAAAAAAATTGTCTAACTCGTGTATAATTTAATTAAATTCGACTTCTCAAGCAGGTGGCAACCCTCTCCAAAATATAGTTAGCTATAAAGTCTTCCCTGCGAAACGAACCCATTGACAGCCATATTTGAATACTCCATATAACTTAGTATAAATTATTTAAATTCGGCGTTTCAAACAGGTGGCAACCCTCATAAAAGTAAAGCTCTGAACCTGTTTTCTAGACTTACCGCGTGATACGCATATTTGAATAATTCATATGACTTGTGTATAATTTAATTAAATTTGATTTTTTTTTTTTTTTTTGTGTTTTGCCGGCTCGGTGGAGCTTGTCCACGTCGGACAGTGCGGACGTGTAAAATCATTCGCCCCGAAGACGGCTACCGTAGTGTAACCGAAATATATTGGAAGGAAAAATAAGTAAATCAATTATTTTTACTTATACCAACACCCCCTTGACCACGAGCCGGCAAAACACAAAATTAAAATTGGAAAGGCCGCGAAAAAATCATTGTTAATTAAATTCGATTTTCCAAACAATCTCAAAATATACTTTACGACCTATATGTACATGGAGAGTAACGTAAAAATCGGTATAGCCATTTCGGAGGTGTTCGACCACAAACACCGTGACACGAGATTTTTATATACATATTAGATGTAATCCATTGAATAATAGTTATATATTACTCGAAAAATTTGTATCTTCCCACAATAAATATTGTTAAACTTGCACTCTTTCTCTTATAATAGCTCCTTCTTTTGCCCCACAATAAGTAAGATTGGAGAGATTGTTAATCGCTCGGAGTACAACTGGGTGTGTGAAATTTAAATACTAGCGCATTTTGTTTTTTATTTCTGCTGCTTCTTCCTACCCAGCTAATATATGCGTACGAGTATGTATGTATGTGTGTGCATCTATGTAATTATGTTAATATACAAATATACCCATTTACTTGCCAACTCATATTTTGCATCGCCATAATGTTATGCAACCTTTTATACATCCGACTGTCTATCTTCTTTCTTAGTTCCTTAGAGCTCACTGCCTTACAATATTTGGCTGCTCTTTTTGGGACGCTTATATAATACACATGCACATACATATATTTTACTGCAATGCAAGTGAACGTTTTTATTTTTATTTTCATTTTTATTTTTATTTTCATTTTTACTTTATTTACTTACGTTCATTTTTTTATCTTAGTTGCTCATTTTGCTTATGTTCTTAGCTGCCACATCTACAGTTTTCACGTGTATATTTGCATCATAATCTACAACAACAAAATCCCCAATTTATTTTCACTTAAGCTGCATGCAACAACACAACAAACACACACATTTGCCTCAACTTGTCTACTTGTTCTTCTTCTGCGGAAGTGTAAGAAAAGCCTGCATAAGCGGTCTTAAAGAGCGTAAGCGTTGCAAATCGGTGAAAGCGGAAAAAAGAAGAAAAAAATAAAGAAGAAAAAAAAAATACAAAAACATAACTACCACTCATACCTGCTGTGCTGCATGCAAAATAGGCAACTTCTGCTTAGCGCCTTAAAATATGCATTATTAACTTGAAAGCTGTTTTTGTGCATTGGGTTGTTAGGGTTGTTTGTTTTTTTTTTTTGGATATTTTTTGTGCATACATTTTGCTATGCACAAATGGCTTGCTGATGATTCAATAGTAGCTAAGTAGCTGGCGTCTGCCTCTAGCAGTTTTAAGCAAAAATCCGTTCGAGTCCTTAAAGCTGTAGCAGTTATGTAGTTGTAGTTTATGTATATATGTTTGTATAATATTCATATATGTAGTAAGTGCGTCTGTGTGTGTGTCGAAAAGGTGTACTCTTATTGCCTGTCTAAAAAGTGCAAGTGAAAAGAATAATAGATAAAGTGTCAACGTTGGCGCTTCCAAGCGACACCTTAACGTGCGTGTAGTGTGAGAAAGATTTGGCACAGCAAGATTTGGTACAGGTGCATCCACTTATATGTAAATAGTATATGCTACACATATATATATGTACAGACACACATGCAGACGAGTGGATGTGCAACGAAAATGTGTTAGAAAGTTTGAATAGAGAGAGAATTGCTTAAAGTGATTGCGACGACAGTTGGATTTGGGTGAATTATTTTTTATTACATTTACGAGTATAGAGTATAGAGTGAAGTGTGGATTTGAGTAAATAGAGAAATATTTGGTCTTTTATTGCAAGTAGAAACGATGAACAGAGTTGGCATTGACACATTTGTTTCAGTAGATGAAATTACAGATTTGAACAGCGATGGAGTCCGCCGCACTGTAGTCCATGGGCGGCAAAGGTACACAATGGAAAGTGTCTTTGAATAACTTATACTAAGTATTTTTTAAATTGCCATATATGTGAATGGTGACTGCCATAATGCGGCCCGATATAAATCGAAATTGGCATTTTATACACAGAGCGAAAAGGCCACCTAGAATGTTTTTCAAATAAGAAACCCTACTTATTACGACTGGGTATGTTTTTTCAATAAAATCAAAAAGATAATTTTTAAAACTAAGATGAAAACTTTTCAATGTAATTAAAAAGGTGACCCGTAGAATTAAAATGAAAACCTTTTAAATAAAATCTAGTAGATAACGTCTTAAGTTTAATAAGCCGAATATCCTATCAATGTAAAACAATTAGCAACTAAAATTTTTTACGAAGATTATTTTCTGAAAATAAATATCCCACTGTTTTTATAAACGTTTATTATTTAATTATATAAAATTTTCTTATAATAATATAATATAATATTATTAACATAATAATAAATTTAAGTATTTTTATACTATTATTACATGCTTTACATACTTTCTTACAATATAATAACAATTAAAATAAGTATAATATAACAGTAGGTGTTGCCAAATTATTCGTAGTAGGCACGTGCCATTTCTTTAAATTTAATACATGTTCAGACCATTATTGTACAACTGGCATTTGTAATATAAATGCACAAGAAATACATTGAAAGAAAAAGAAAGCGTCACCATCGAGTAAATAAATTTATTTTTAAAATATTATTCATTGAAAACTTCTGGAACAATAAATAGTAAGTAAATCAGAATTTTCATTTTAAAAATCCATAAAAACAAAGAATAATATTCACAATATTTAACTAAACACAAAATAAAGTAGATTATTCACAAAGTAAGAGCTAAGATGTTAAAAGTAAAATTTGAGTTAAAAAAGGCTCTTTTAAAAATAACAAGTTTTCCTAATTGTCAAATTCAATAAGATTTTAGTACAAATGAAAGGATCTCCTTGCTAAATTCCTTTATATGATTTTTAACAATAAAACGAGAAGATTTCTTTTTACATTTGCTTTTTTTTAAGAAGATACTATAAAATATAATAAACAAGAAGTTATTTCCTTATTTTCAGCCATCTTACTTTTCAATATATTTGAGAAAAATTCAAACCAATATTATGAAGATTTTCCAATAAAACTAGGCCATCAAACTATAACTTTAGCTCTTTCTGCATGTGTGTCTATATATATATGTATATATGTGTAGCATATACTATCTATAAGTGGATGCACCTGTACCAAATCTTGCTGTGCCAAATCTTTCTCACACTACACGCACGTTAAGGTGTCGCTTGGAAGCGCCAACGTTGACACTTTATCTATTATTCTTTTCACTTGCACTTTTTAGACAGCAAAAAGAGCTAACTTTTTAGCTCTGTGTAGGTTATAATTTAAATTAATTTTGCTGGGGTTTAAGCTTTGTTTTTCAAGACCAAAGTAGGAAAGTATTACATATTTTAAGAATCTTTTTTTATTACCTTGCTTGTCGCTAAGAAATATTCACATCAATTTCGAGCAATCCGTATAGCTTCCCAATAACTTAACCACCATAAAGCCTATTCCTAAAGCATATAATATTGGGCAAATATTCTGATTCTGGATTTTCGCTCAAAGTACCTTAATTCTAAATTTCTCTTTACAAATTTAATTTTTTGTTTAGGACGAAGCCAGCTGCTTGTGTGTATTTCGTGCAAATAGGTCTGCCTCTAAGTGATAGGATCCCATGATCGGAATCAAGGCGCATTTTCATCAGGTAGTGCTATACGTACAAAAACAAAAACTTACACTAAAAAAAAATATACGAACAATGACAGTACGATTTACGACAAAAACATCATTTTGACTTTACGTTTACCAAGCGAATTCAATCAGGTGCTTGATCAACTTCACATTATATGAATTCGCCTTGATCGGAATGCTTTTTGTTCTTCCTCAATTCGCTAGGATTCTTTTGTATACACAAACAAAATACATGAGTGATACCGTACAAACTCAGATTTTAACATTTCACTTGTAAAATTACACCAACAAAATACATGAACAATACTGGGCGCATTTAGATTTTGGCATTTCTCTCGCAAAATTACACGAACAAAACACACAACGGTTTCGTCAATTTGACAATCCCTACACAAACGCAAGGCGAATTGAAACGAAAAAAATCGAATCAGCTGTTCTTTTGACATCACCTTCTATAAATTCGCTTTGATATTTAAATTTTTTGTTTTGCATATCTGGATTTATGTAGATTAGGAAGTGGGTTTTTCAAATTTGATTTTTTGGTATTGGCAACGATCGGCGAAGAAATAATAATTATTTTGCCATTGACTAATGACAACAGGAACTCAATCCACAGATTTTAATACAATATCATAATTTACTACTCTTCATATCCATTTTACATCCTTCTCTGAAAGCTTTTGAGTATAAAATACATATGTATGCACATGTGTATGCATATATCTACAATTGTGTGCATATTTCACATTCCACATTTATGTGCTCAATTGCGCCACAAATTGTGAAACAATTTCATAGCACAATGAAGAGAAAGAGCCAAAATTGAAATAATAAAGGCGGAAAATAAAAATAAAAAAATATAAAAATGCAAATACTTGCAGTGCAGCGTAAAAAAGCACAAAGTAATGTTAAGAGGAGAATAAATGGAAAGTGATTGCATTTGCTGCAAAATGTCAAATTACAAAAATATAATAACAAACAAACAAACAAAAAAAAAAAAAAAAGAAACAAACAACAATCGTCAAAACAATAAAGGTAGGGCAAGAAAAAATCTACAGAAAATTTCAGTCGACAGAATGTCGCATAAAAATGTCATTGCCCATTCGTTACGTTTCATTTCACTAAGTGACACAAAAGTGCACGCAAAAAGATAAGAGAAAAAAATAGAAAAATATATAAAAAAATTATACACAAACGAGAGCGCACCACAGAAGGTTAAACGTGCAGGAGACTCACACACACACACACAAAGAAGAAATCCTTACATGCGCATAGGTACGTAGGTATATACATATGTTTGTATTTCATGAGATAAATTTAGAACCCCATGTAGAAGATGCTATTTGTATAGTCAGTCGTGATAAAAATCGGTAAATGTGGTTCAGTAGCTGGATATTCGATGAATGAAACTATCTACTATTTGTTTTTAGGACACGAAATATTCATTGTCAGATTTCTCAAATAATGCAGAATTTTTCCGATGAATCCATGGTACATTAAACAGTTAGTTGCAACAGGGTTGCATTTTTAATTTTTTTAATTCGAAGCAAGGCGAATCCATACAAGGTGGTGTTATAAATACAACTACAAAATTCCTATGTATTTTGTTTTTGTTTCTGCGTAAGAGTTGTCAAAATTTAAATACATTTTGTTTTCGCTTTTACGGCTTTTGAAAGCCCATACGCAAAAGCAAAAACGAAATACATGTAGGTGAATAAAAAAAAATCAAATAAGCTGTTATGCCATCACCAAGGCGAATCCATACAAGGTGATAGCATCCTATGAGCTGAATGCTTGTGCTTCTCTCTGAATTCGCTAGGTTGTTTTGTTTACACAAACAAAATACATAAGCAAACTGGGCGAATTCAGTTTTTGACATTTCACTCGCAAAATACACTAACAAAATACATGGGCAATAGTAGGCGAATTCAGATTTTGACATTTCACACGCAAAATTACACAAACAAAGTACACAGCGGATTCGCCTTGTTTATCTTGCTATCACCTTCTATGGATACACCTTGGCCATCACCTTCTATAAATTCGCCTTGATTCGAAGTAAGCCTTAACTTAACAAACTTTTTTTACATTTATTCGTTTCACAACAAACTACAAACTATTTGTTTTGGTCGTTAAGGCTTAATTTTTGAAAAAATTAAAATTTTGATTTGAATTTTCTGCAAAAGAATCAGAAACGGGTATATGCTATTTGTGCAAGAAGAACAAGGGAAAAGGCGCAGGAAACTTTTTTAAAGTTCCGCCAGATGCAAGGAGGGCTTGTGGTGCGGAATTTTTTGCGAACGGTTTGATTTGTTCAGATCGTTTTCCAGCATGTGACATCTATTTAGCAGCTGCAAACTATGAATAATAAGATCAAATTTCTTTGAAGTCCAAGTACATATAAATCTATGTACACTTTATTTGAACCAAATGTGCATCCGACTCCCTGCAGAACACAAAATTTAACTAATTGAGATTTTTTTTTATTTGTAAATTTTGACAATTCTTACGCAGAAGCGAAAACAAAATACATAGGAATTTTGTAGTTGTACTTATAACACCACCTTATATGGATTCGCCTTGATTTGACGCTTCTGAGGCATAGACTTCGTGCACCAACAAAATACATGCCAGAGTTATATTTTATCTAACCTGTCTAATGTTACACAAGGAAGTGTTAAAATTACACCTCGGGATGGGCAATATGCCTATTGCTTAAAGCAAGCATGGAATACTGCATTCCAGGTATAGAACATCCTATTGGAAAATGCTTTAACTTTTGTCATATAAACGGCCCAAATGATAATTAGTAATAACGGACGTCACTAAGTAGGTAGTTGACTATATATGCAAATAGTCCCGAATCTCTATTGTATATTGAACGGAAAACAATTTTAATGACAAATTTGGGTATTAAATTATTCTCATATTCAACGACGAATTGAGTGCATGCAAAAAAAAACTGTCTGGTTTAAAGAAGAAGCTATCAAAAAAAGGGAATAAAGTAGCGCTAAAAAAATATTTACTACTTTTGGGGAAAATGGATTTCATGTCATGTAGGTTTTCACTCATTTTTCCTTATTTTCATGTAGTTTTTTCTTCAAATTGCGGTATACTATTATCACGATTGAGTAAATGTTTCTTCAAAACGCGCGAAAACCTGCATAAAAAGAAATCTGTTTTCTCCAAAAGCAGCAAATATTTATTAAGTGTCCTTTCATTACGATTTTTCTTTATTTTTATTTCTTTTCTGTTTTTCTTCAACCCAGATATATTTGTTCCTACGTGTGTCTTTACTTTATTTAGATCTCAAAGGATATGCATTTACCTATATTTCAAAAACTTGTCTATTTTTTTATATGCCGCCTTTATATTCAGTTTTAGCGAAATACTTCGTATTATAATTTATAAAAGTACCAGGATACAAAATTTTCTAAATTTTATGAACTTGTGTAATCTATGTATATGTATAACATTTTTGCCGTTCGTGTTGTTTGGACTTAACTCCAAAATTTCAGTCAAACTTTCGGGAGGTATTAAGCGGATTTGATCAAATTGAAAATACCGTTTGCTGAAAAATTCGTTTGCAAAAATTGAGCTGGGCAACCTATTCAGAAAATCTTTAATTATGATCCATTTTTGATGAAATTACGGATGTACCCATGTATACTGCCACTAGATGGCGCTAACATACTGCGAGCATACTGTTTTCATTCCGGTTGATAATCATATCCATATATTCGAGCTCGAACGACGAAAAACCGTTGGGGATATATTTTTCAAAATTTTCTAGATACTCTAGGGGCATTTCTGTGCAAAAGGGAAAATTTTGCAAAAATATCACATTCGGTTTTTCGCGGCCAGAACTCGCATTGTCTTGTAAATAATTTACTTCGCGAATTCGATACGATATTGGGATTCAAGCACTCGATTTTAAAAAATATCGCCTTAAAAGTATCGAGTAAAAAATATCGGTATCGAATGGAAGAAGTATCGTCATGGTATCTTGTCGTATTGAGATTCGTGTCTTTAACTTTCTGTTCGATTATCAATCGTCAAAAGAGTTGTTAGTTGAGTAGTCGATTTGTAATAAGAGCAGCACAATTTATCAGGCTTCTTAGCGATTTACGCAAAGATTAAAATTAGGAACTTAGGTGCTATAAAAAAGCATTTCAGATAACCATATTAGAGCACATGCCTATTCAATTGTGACTCAATAATTGTGAGTTTACAAAGTAAGTTATAATAGAAAATTCGATGCAAATCGCCAATAGGAGCAAATGCGAATTCGTGAAATTGAATTTTGCTTCGAAAATCAAACTTAATTTGTTTGTATTTTTTCTTATAAAACAAAAGAGTTGCTTGTGTTTACCATAAGAGGCGGAAGTAAAGTAAAAACTGTGGTGGAAATAGCATTGCAAGAAAATGTGAAGCCGAATAAGAAAACGAAGATGCAAGCAAAAACTAACACGAAGAGAAATGTAAAGACCAGAACCAAAAGAAAGACCGAGACAAATACGATGTTGAAAGCTTTTATGAAGGTGTAATCGAATTCGAAAACGAAGACGAAAAAAGGACGATTAATAAACTGAATACGAGAATTTCAAAAGCTACATGTACTCCGAAATCGGGGATTCAGAAGAGACTTCGATTTATCGAGATTGTTTGAGAAATAATTTCTCGCGAGGATCGTTTTCTTGTGAGCATCTCGTGAAATCGATTTCTCGATAGAATCTCGGGTATTGCCGTTCTTGCGAGAAATGAGGAGTATTTATCGAGACAATAACTTATGTATTGACTAAAATTGAACCAAAAGAGATACGGACATTAAAGTTAGAAAACATTTCAAAAAGGAGTAATGTTTGTTACCAAATGACGTCCATTTTGTAATATTTAGCTATATTTATTTTCAAAATATTATTGTACGAAAAACTTTGTGTATCACTGTATTTAGTTCAGTTGGCGACACTTGTTTGCCACAGTTGTGAGAAAGATAGATGAGCAGGCTCTCCCAAATGCTGGTGTGAAAGCTTCCGACTAACTAATAAAAAAATCAAATATAATAAGTTTTATTTCACATATTATTTAGTTAAATAAAATTAAAAGGTTAGAGTAATTTCCCAAAAACATCTAACCAACCAACTGAAACTTATTAAATAACAAAAACAAAAAAAATAAATAAATTTTATCAAAAATAAACTATATGTTTCCTCCTCTTCCCATATTCTGTACTCCTATTTATTTCTTATTCTTCGCATATTCCATACCCTTTTTGATACTTTCCTTCAATTCAGGTATCAATTCTTGCAGCCAGTCTTCTTCAAATTTAGCTAAAGTTGGTATTCCCAAATTCTTTTCGATACCATTCTTGCCAAGTCGCAGAGGCGTGGCAAAAAATGCACATTCAGAGACCATTGATTCGACATACGAACACTCAATTGGGTCACCAACGCCCGAAATACCCATCAGCAGTGAGTGCGTGAATTTAGCGACAGAATGTGCAACCATCAAATTGGCGGGCAGTCCTCCTCTCGCCTTTGTCTCCTCATCCTCAGCCTCGCGCACTTTTTTAACTATCGGCAGAACATCATCCTCATCTTCGATCTTCCAATGCGGTTTGCAGTGTGTGAGTATTGGTAGAATAGTACATTTGGAATTGCCACCAATTACAGGCACAACAACTCGTTCCGGATCTACTTGCAGCACATCACCCATAAAATAGCGCGTTCGCACAACATTTGGTGTGGTGACGCCAAACAAGCGATTGGGATCGTAAGCGTCTTTCTGCAAATACAAATTTCGAGTTTTAATGGGTTTTTAGATATTTTGCTTGTTTTTTTACGGTTTTTAGCATCTCTGCTGCTAACGGTACAAGTGAATTGATTGGACTTGTAACCAAAGCGATCATTGCTTTGGGACAAGTTTCGGCAATCTTCGGCATAATCTCGACAATAATGCCGGCATTCTTTTTGAAAAGATCATCATCTTTCATGCCTTGCTTGCGTGGATGGCCGGCAACGATAACGACAATTTCGGCACCTTAGTGCGAGGGAAAACTATGAATATGAATTTTAAACATTGGTTAACTTATTGCTTACATTCCAATGCTTTGGCTATATTCTCTAATTTGTCATAGCCTACTACAATTGAATTGGTGTCCATGTGCAAAATATCCATCGCAACACCAGTCGCCATTTTTATGTCATAGAGCGCGAGTCCTGTGACGCGACTATCACGTTTTAGTAACAGCGACAGCGGTTGACCAACATTACCTGCGGCGCCGATAACACAAACACGGCTTTTGCTCTGTAAGTGGTTAAGGTGAGATGGGAAATTACTTAGTCGAAGACATACTTACCATCTCTGATGTGGAGAATTGCCGACCGATGCAATGAAATGAAGGCAAAATTGCACACACTTTTCTTAACATCTTCGAATTGCTTCCTGTAAGTTTTTGGTAGAAAAAAAGCAAGTTAATTATTTTTATTATTTATTGACAATATTGACTGACTTCAGCTTCTGCCACCCGAAATATAACTTTGTTAAAAAATATTTTTCAAAAGGTTGTAGTACAGGTAAATGTGTAGCCGTGAGGGCAGAAGTGGCTTAACTAATGTCGACATTCTGTAACTCAGTCTCATCTCAAGTCACTAAATGTGAGACTTTCAATTAGAGACTTTTTTGTGACTTGAGACGATTACGGTATTCAGCAAGCAACAGTCTCAGAAAAATGTCACTAAAGACTGTGGTGAAAAACTGTAGACACAATCAGCTGATGGTATGCTAAGCTAGAGATGTCCAATCGAACTCAATGAAAATGTATTTATCGATAGCACGCAATAAATGTTTTCAATTCTTTGTCAACAGCATTATTGCTCTTTAAAAATTTAAACAATGTGGTTATCGTAAAACAAACATTGACATTCACCGTCAATACATTCGTATTACTGCATTTTATCTGAAACGATTATTTAAAATATGTGTAAAAATTGGAACTATCAACTATCGATTAATGCAGCTTTACAACCATTAGCACATTCGATGAAAATGGCAGCACAAGATACATAACCAAATGTGAACAATGTGGATTTTATTATGCATAATGAAAATAAGGTGTTATTTTTTACAGATTTAAGCGAAATATAATAATATAAATACTTAAGTTTGCTCAATACTTTCCTCAGTTTCTTTGTTTTGTGACCTGCTCGGGATTAACTGTCAAATTAGTGGCTTTGTTTTGAGACTAGAGACTTTAGACGGCTTACTGAATACCGAATAGCGTCAAAACCAATTAGTGACTAGACATTGCTTGCAGAATACGGGCATAAGGCAAGAATGGCGGCGTACACGCCACAGATGTCCCTGCCACAGGAGTAACGAGAAGAAAATAAAGGTTGTAACTACACTTGGGAGTTGTATTTACATTGCAAACACCACAACAAAAACCTCCGTATTTTACATTTGTTATTCTGTGTTTAACTTAATGTAAACATCACTCAGAACTTAGAAAAATCCATTTTTTAAGATACGTCAACCCTTCAAACGAGGCAAGCACGAAGAAACGGAACTGCTTTCGTCGTCACCTCCTTTTCTCTTGATAGTAAGCATAAGGCACATTAAACAGGTGATAGGTGTAGAAAAAATGCAACCCTTACTTCAAGGCATATCTAATAGCTAGTATAAGAAAAAAAAATATGTAAGAGTTGTATTTTGCCTACCGCTATTACCTTTCTAATGTGCCTGGCCTTACATTCTGCAAATTGTTTTGTGGCCTGATGATGCTGAAATATCAATGAAAAGTCGCACACGACCAATAAAAGCGCTCTTGATTAAAATCTATTACAATAAAATGTAAACAAAGTTTGAACATTCACCCGCTTCGTGATATGAACAAAAATTTATAAGCTACTCAGCTGATATTACCTGTTAGATGTGTCTTGGGCCTAACCAAGGTGCATTAAATAAGTAACAGCATTATAAAAATACAACCCTGGCTTGTATTTTGTAGTTGCTGGTGGCCCATGAAATGTCAAAAACGCTATGTGAAAAGTAAACGAACTATCAATGAAGAGGAAGACGGTTTTTGTTGTTCATGTCAGAACATAGCCACGTTTCGAATGAAAAAAAAAATAAAAAAAATCAACCTTGTTAATGCTAATTTGCGTGGCGAAAATGTCAAAATTGTTTGTTTTATTTACGTTCGAGTTGGGAAATTCACGTATTCTTTGTTGTTTGTTTTACTATGTTCATGTTTGTCTTTCTTCGTTTCTCTGTCATTCACTCAACTCAACGAAGGAGTTCTTGTATTTTAATAATCCTACCACCTTATATGAATTGTATAGACAGTAATAGTTAATGATGTGGATTACCTTCGATTTATTTTAATAAGCCTTTGGTTAGGACATGGCAAAACAAGGAAATAAATTAAAATTTTTATTTTTCTACCTCTCCTTCATATTCACCGACTACTCCTGGTCGCTGGAAGTTTTTTGTTATTGGAAAGTGCAACCCAATTTAATGTCAATTAATATATTTATGTTTTAACCACCAACAACTCTCTCCCCAAAAACATTTTTGGAATTGAGTTTTCTTAAACTTTTTAGTTTTAAATCCGTACAGTAAAATTTCATTTAACTTATTATTTACCTTTAAACAACAAGCTTGTTAAAAAAAACTTTCGTTGGACTTGATTTTACTCATTATTTTAATTGAATTTATACTTTTAACCAGCTCACCACTCTTGAAATTTTTGTTATTAATTTAATTGAATTTAGACTTTTAACCGGAATTTTTAGCAGCTTCTAAAGTATAAGTTTAATGTTCCTAAAAGTTTCTATTGATTTCTGATAATTTTCTTTGGTGACAAGACCGGCATTTTCTTCCATATAAAATATCATTTCTTGCATGTACGAAAATTTTAATGTAATTTTTATCAAGCTTACTAAATTATCGTTAAATTTTTACAAAGAAAAAAAATGTTGATTCTATACTTTGTGATAATGAAATTAATTACATTTTTATAAAAAGCTAACGAAACACATTTAGCACGAAAAATATTGTCAATATTTGTTAAAAATAACAGTGGATGATTTAAGCTATGAGCCACTGTATGCATCAAATCTTATCCAAATCTGCACAGGTCACATATTGCAATATTTGGTTCAACCAAATTATTTTATTTAAGTATTTTTAGTACACTTCTATTTTTACTAATGCTCCTACTAATTTCTACTAGTATTTTTTCTTATGTCTACTACTAGTTTTATTAATGCTACTACTATTTAGTTCTACTATTTTTAGTAATTTCTACTACTTATTTTAATAGTGCTACTATTAAATAGTACTACTAATTTTACTAATTTCAACTAATTTTTTTAGTAATGCTGCTACCAATTATTATTACTATTTTTTCTATTTTCTACTACTATTTGTCTTAACGCTACTATTTGCTACTCCTTTTTTGAGTAACTTTTACTACTATTTTCACTTATGCTACTATCAATTACTACTACTATTTTTTCTAACTTTTTACTAGCGCTGCTACTAATTACTGCTACTATTTTAACTAACTTCTACAATTTTCTTACTAATGCAACTTCTAACTACTGCTAGTTTTACTTATTTCTACTACTATTTGTGCTAATGCTACTACTAATCACTACTACCATTTTTTTAATTTATACTATTATTTTATTAATCCTACTACTAAGTACTATTAATACTTATTATTACTATTCACAATTACTAATAGTCCCATATTTAACTCTCTATTTCTTTAGGAAGTCGACAAAGTAGTTTTACTTTTAGCACGCGCTTTTAAATGCACGGCTGTTTTATTGTTTATTTAAATTAATTCTAATTCTAATTTGATTTAAATTTTTGCCAGATGGTAATTCTCTTCTCTTTTTATTAATCTTGGTCATAAGCGAGCGTACTCTCACACTCATTAATTAATTGACACATATATCATATTTGTAGGATAAAATTATAGTTTTTCTGCCTACCTTTTTTTACCGTGCCATTTTTAATTTTCTTTTGACTTACTTTTGATACAATTTATTAACATAGCTTAAAGATTAGCACTATACTTTTAAAATAAGCCTGGCAAATTTCAATCCGATTAATATCAGAAGCATTGTTGGGCCATGCCATCGAATCGATATTCAATGAATTCAGAACACTCGTGCTAGCCTTTGCCTCGTTGTGGGATGGTCCAGGCTATCAATATAGCACGCTAGAATAGTTTTTGTTTTCAACATTCTAATGAACTGCGAAGAGCGCGTGGTTGCCCTTAGAAAATAAACGGGTACCAGTCCTTCAATATCAATATATATCCCTGATCGATCACTGGATAGTTAAATACTGCTGGCACGCTGGTGTCTTAATATCGCTCCTGCTTTATGCTCCTAAATGAAATGCAGAATAAAAAATAGACTTAAAAGTTATTGCTAGTGATTCATAAATTCTGGGATATTTACAAATATACTACCTATCGTTCTTTTTAAATAACAATCATAAAGAGAAATTCAATCACTTGTCTCTAATGCATTCATTCAATCGCAAAGTTGCCCAATCAATACGATCTGATTCTCCACACGCATCGCGATTACTTAAAATATGAACATAAACATTTACACACCAGCACACATACACATGCAACTATACTTTTTTGGTTTTGTATAAAAATTTGTTTGCATTTATAACCTTCAAAAAATTCGTGGAAATTAAATCATCCTGACCGTATTTCCCATTTTGACCTGTCGCCAAAGGCTAAGTGCCAAATATCAATACAAACGTAGCTGCCAATTAGTTGGATGCAATTCAATGCATGTGTATTTGTGTGTGTTTGTCTGTGTGTGTACATTTTATTATGCCAATATTCAATTCGCTGCGATTCATATCGTTCCCGCTATGCTTCGATTACATTTCGCATAGCCATTTGCAACACCATACAGGTGCATTTGTATAGCACACACACACAGAGATACAAAATGTATATGTGAACTACATATAAATGCTACAAATGCACATTGGCTGTGTCACAAGCAAGGAGTAGCTAGCTAGCTGGATATTGCATTGCACTGGCAAATCATAAAAATTTGTTAACATATTTTACGTGAGAAATTGATAAAATTTGCATTGCTCCAAGCATTTGCCGCGCTGGGCCAGGCGGTATAATAAATATGAATCAGCTTGTGTTTATAACATTTTTTCCCCATATATTTTTACATATGCAGCACTTTTATCTTTATCATTGTTGTTGTTGCATAAAATATGCTGCAGGATATTGAAGAGCCATTTAGTAGCTCGATTTCAGCATTGACTGGTTGGTTGTTGGTGGGCTGTAAAATATTCATGCATTTGTAGGTACTAAATGTACGCAATATCCTTTGCGGGGGCCATGCAAAAAGTTTTTTTTTGTTGTCCTTACATGCCTCGATACATAAAAATTTTTGTTAGGCATATACATACACATGTTTGTATGTATGTATGTATGTTTGTCTGTATCAATGTAGCTTTGACTGCATGCGAGTTTGCTAGCAACAAATTCCATACTCTGAGTATTCTCCAGGCGATTGTAGCTTCGACTCGAATGTAAACAGCTATTTTCGAAACAGAAGGAGCAGCACTATCTACATGCTGTGGTGCACTTTTCGTAAATGTTTTGCTTCGCGTTTTCGCTGCCTTGCCAACAGATTGGAATAGAAAAAAATTTTAAACTGTTGTTTGTTTTTTATATATGCAAACTTTTTGCTGCGATTTAACCCACGCTTTAGTGGAATGTTGGTTTGGTAAGTCGTGATCGGTCTTGAAAATGTTGTTTTTGCTTTATGAACTATATGAAGTTTTCCTGCAGGAATTCCTCTTAAAGTTTTTTATTAATATAGAAAGCTCATTGATTCTAAACTACATTTAGCTCGCGAAAAAATGACAGCTGCCAAAATTATTGAAGTGCTTAAAAGATGTCGTATAACGGTTAGTATAAAAAACATGTAAAATACCAATTCTTTAATTCTATCCCAAAAATGGTATAAGGTCAAACAGTAACACTAAACTCTTAACACGACAATACGAACTCAATACAACCTTGACATTACTGACACTGACACCGCTCATTTTGTTCTTAAAATGGCCGTTTGTTAAAATTCTTTAAAAAGGCAGTGTAATCGTACTGTAGAATCGATCGGCCGTGACGCGAACCGTTGTAAAAGTTATATGTATAATTTGCCGAAAACAACTTGGGCATTAATCAACTTTTTTTTAAATAACCATTCTGACAAATATTATATTTAATATCAATTGCAAACGAAGGTTAAAAGCTTGTGACAAAGGCACGACTGAATGCAATTCGGCAGAGTTACTTTGCTGTGAGGTCTGGTGTGACGTTGGAGAACACTGAGAGAAAATAAGTTTTTATACATGCTATGAAGAATGGCCACTAATATTGTTATACATGTTGGATAGAATATACACGATTGAGAATATACATACATTCACGATTTTTGTAAAAAAAATCTGTTGTTACGTAGCTCATTCTATCAAAATTTTCACAGAGAGGAGAGAGTTAACGGTACCACAATCTGCACAATCTCTGAGAGAGAGAGATAGAGAGAGAGAGAGCAAACTTCATGAAATCATGGTATTAACAAACCTTGCCTTTTAAAAACTAATTTCTTCTTGGGCATCTTTTCTTAGCCGTGCAAATTTAACGGCAACATTATTCGAAAATATTTATTTTAGCGCCAACAGGACGCCATATTTCTCAACATATAATTTTAAAGGGTGTATTAAAGCCAATTTCTAGGGAAATGGGTATAGATTACCAAGCTTGACAGCATAAAACAACCAAGATATATATGTATATGACTTCGCAATTATCATTGTGTTCAAAAACGCCCATCTACAAAAGATAGACAAAGCAATATGTTCAAAAGCATTATCTATTTGCATTGACAAAACAACGAGCGCATCGCCTTCGATAATGATACTAATAGTTGGTTTTCATTAGGCACAATTTTTGACGACAAAATATGGCACGAAACGCCATCCTGTTGACATTTTAAAACTTTGCAGTGGCGTCAAATCGAAATATGTAAACATGTTGGCTGTCTTCACTTAACTCACAACATTTGCCAAAAATTATTCGTTGTGTAAACTCTCACGCTATTAGTGCGCGACATGCTTGCTCTCAAATACGAAGAATTTACTTAGATAGAAATTCAAGTTCTCAAAAAGGGCGTGACCCTGACCAATTTAGAGCAGCTACGCTACAAAATTTGGTGCCCATTTTACATTGCACCTCTGTAAGCATAATTATGAATATTATAGAAATCAGAAAAAAACACAATAAGTTAAATCTTATATATTAGAAGAAAGATTATTTTCGAAAAAACCTCTTGCCACATGTTTAAAAAGTAACATATAAACTGATTTATAAAATAAATGAAATATAAAATTAATAAAATAAATAAATATTGGTGTGAAACGAAAGAAGTAAAGTATGGTTTTGTTCCGCTAATATTTTTGAGTGTGGTTACCATCTGTTTGAAAAATGAATCATACTGATGAACAGTTACAATATGATTGCCAAATGGGAAATATTAGTGAAGCTATATTTGAAAATTATTTAAAAAGGGTTGACACTTAAATTTATAAACAAAAAAAATTTGAAAAAGCTATAACATTGCAGTGAAGCTAAAAAGTAGATTGAAAAATGTTTTTTTCATGTGTTTGAAAAGTGTGTTCAATTTAACTACTAACATAACTAAGATGATATTATCTTGGTGTCAAATTGAAGAGGTTTAAGAAACCTCAATTTTTAAAATAATTCTGAAAGGTGTTGACACCTGTTTGGGTATCTATTATTTTAACCAAATTTGTGAAATATTACAATATGGTTGTCAATGTTTTGAAAAGCATAGTTTTACACATATTTTTGAAGAGTGCTGCCGGCTGTGTAAAAATAAAGTGCAAATCAATGATAGCTAAATTACTTTGTACATTATACTTACATATATACACACTGTGAGAATTTGAACTATTTAGGAATAATTTTGAATATTATAAAAATCAGAAAACACCACACAGTAAGGTAAGTCAAGACTAGTCTAGACTAGTCAGTATTAATTCCGAAAATATGTTTGGAGAGGGTAGCCACTTGCTTGTCAAGTAAAATATAAATCGATTATAAAATAAATGAAATAATTTTTGTTTGCGAAATATGTTTTGTTGCAAAAATTAAGGTTCATGTAATTAATCATGTGGTTGAACAGTTGCAATACGGATGCCAAACGGGAAATATTAAGAAAGCTATGTTCGAAAAGTGTTTTGAGAGGGTTGCCACTTAAATTGAGTAATAAAATAAATAATATGCTATAACATTGGTGTTAAGCTAAAAAGTTGATACGAAAATTTGACGTATGTGTGCAAATTGAGTTCAATTTAGCTAATAACTATACTAAAATGCTACCATCTTGTTGTCAAAATATATTATTTTTCAATGGTGTTGCCACCTGTTTGAAGTATTAAATTCTATTAACTTGATAAAATTTGCGAGATTTTAAAATATAAGTGTTAAGATTTAAGAAACGTTAGTTTTAAACATATTTTTGAAGAGCGTTGCCAGCTGTTTAAAAATTAAATGCAAATCTTTGATGACTATATTACATTTTATGTTGTATATATGTACATTGTAAGCCGTTTCCTTTCTAATATTTGTAATATAAACTTTCACATACCCGACTATTAACAGCAGCTGGGAAACTTCAACTCAAAAATTTAATTGGTTTAGAAAAGTTCTAAGTTTTTAAATCAGAATTTCTCAGAAAAATTCCCTTTTTAGCCTGGCGACTCTACCTGTGTGTTATTTCTTCATACCATACACTTTCAGATCCCACATTTCCAGCCGGGCGCTGTTTTCTTTTCAACTAACTGAGCAAACTGTCTATATGGGCCAAATGTAAATACATACATACACAAATATGTATGTATGCATGTGTATGTGTGTGTGTATTCATGTAAGAAAATATGTAAGCAAGTCGCAGCAGGCGAATTAGTATGTGCATTGAAAGTGCAATGGGGGAGCATTGCCTACGGGCCGTCTATTGCTGTCGATATATTTGCGTATGCAATTGGGGAAAATTGTGAAATTGCCAATAAATTTGCTGCTGACATATCGCTAGCATTTTTCATGTTACAATTTTTGTATGTCTCTATCGCTAAAAACGCTCCAATGTTTTCCCTTTCGATTTTGTGCACTACGAGTATTACATACAATACAATTTTTTTTGTTCGTATTTGCTGTTCCTCAGTATGCAACTTAAAATGGAAATGCCTAAATTTTTGTATATTCATTATTTGTTGAATATTGCCTTGTGTGTACTGGAAGAAAGTGTGGGAGGAAGAAATGGTGGAAAATGGAAAGTAGTTATAATGAAATAACTTAATAAATAACTCAATAAGATTTTGTGAAATTCATATTTTTCTCACCATAATTGCCTCCCAATGGCATTGAGCCGCATGATGTAAGTATAAGCTTCGAGTAATAGTTACTTTTTTGCTACTAATAGTTTTCATCCCGTTTTCAATCGTACGCTTGGATGCATACATATTTTGAATTTACTTACGAAATGTCCATTAATCACTTCTTATTTTAATTAGCAATTGAACTTTGAATTTTCTTTAACTTAATCAAATAAATTTGCTTCATTCGCTCTTTGCTCCACCCTTGAAGTTGTACCCTTTCAACTGGTTGTTCGTAATGGTACTGTTAACCTTTTAATTCTTTCGATAAACTTTTTCCAAGAACGCAGTTAAAAGTTTGCCCAAACTTTTCGACAATCATAAAAGCGTATGAATCATTTGATTGTGCCAAATTTAATAACAAAAGAATTCTAAAATTTTAAATCACCTTGGGTGGGAATGCTACCAAGAAATTTTCATAAGTAAATTTTCGTATCGCTGTTTGGAAAATCAAATGTGAAAATGTGGCCTGAAAGTGGTAAGTAATTAAAATCTGTGCTAATATTAAAGTTGTATTCGGAACAGGATCAAGGTCAGCAGAGTCATAATATTGTATGTAGGTTTTAAGCACACAGGGGAAAATTTGTGTTCTTCATTCTGGATGTGAATAGCTTTGTTTACTGTAAATCTGTAAGTTGCCAAAAATAAAAAGTATGTGTATAAAACTGTACAAAACTGATACTTTAAGACTTTCCTAGTACCTAAAAAACTGTATGAAAAGGACGTATACTTTAAAACTTAAACAAGCATTGTAACAAAAAAAAAAATTAAAAACAAGATTCTACATAACAGATCTTAACGAATAGCTTGTCAGATCCGGTATTTAGTGGAATATAATATTCAATAATAAAAAAATATAAATTAAGTTTCTATTCCGTAGAATAAAAGTAATCAGGATTGACAATAAATTTAGGGCTAATAAGTACACATTTTTACTATATAAATATATTTACGATTGATAATCCTAAAAGTAAATTTTTGTCAAAACAATCTCAAGTTTTTAATTTCGAAGACGATGGTAACTTAATTCGGTGAACAATGTTAAGTTCAACACAAAATTCTTTGAATTTTAGATAGTTAAGATGATTCTAGTATTGAACAAGTTTTCCCAAACTAAATCTGATTCAAAATCAACTTTACAGTTATTTAAGTGGTTTATCGAGGGGCTTTTTTTCTTTTGCGGGAATTATAAATACGCCTAGGCGCCATTCCTTAACTGCCTTTTCTTTCGAAAATTTGATATTATTAAAATCGAATGCTAACTTTTAAGGCTACTTGATGAGATTTTTTAATTTTCGTATTTGCTAATATATAAATATATATTTATAGTAGACTTTATTGTGTTCATTGTGTACATACATATTTTATTTGTTACAATTTTCTGCAGTTTATTTAAATTGTAATAAAATATTAATTTTGAATACTTTTTCCCTATAAAGAGGAAAAATATAACGGACAGACTGCGAAAAATTTTAGTATTTGCGCGAAAAGTAAATACCTTAGACGTCCCAAAAAGCAGATTGGCAAATGAACCTCAGTACCCAATTACCCTGGTGAAGTCCTGCACATGGATATATACAGTACAAATGGCCACTATTTTTTGTCGTGCTTGAATAAATGCTCAGTTTGTTGTTATCGAACCTATAGATTCCCGCTCCATAGTAGATTTAAAAGTACCAATAATTAGGATATAAGGGTTTTTCAAAAATCCAAAAATTTTAGTCACATATAATGAAGCAACATTTTTCGTTAAAAATTAAAAAATTATTGAAAAAAAATAAAGTAAAGTCTAGAAAGAAAAGAAGTCTGATGAGGAGATGTGGTGATCTCCGAAATAGCAGCTATCACTTCTACCACTTTGAAAAATTGTTGTTTTCTCATATTATTCCTAATACAAACCTGGCCACAAGCTCTATAAATTATACGGACGATTCATAAAAAATAAGGCAAAATAAAAAAAAAGAAATTATTGGAAAAGTAATCGCATTAGATTTTTCATTATTTCTGATTTTTTTCTTTCAATGGTTAAAAATATGATCATTTTTTGATTGTTTTTAATGGTAACCGGTAATTTGAAATTAATAAGTAGAAATAACGGAAATTAATCTATAAATATATTTTTAAAAAATTATTTATTTTTTCGGCAATCATTACAATTTTAAATCATTATTAAACTGCTCTGGTGCATATTTGCCAAGATTTTAAGAAGGAACCTAAGCGTCGCTCTCCTTGCTTTCAAGAGTTGCGACCATACTACCTAACTTAATCCAGTTTATAGAGTCATTCGCTGGATACCTAAGTATCGAAGTTACTGTTATCTTTAGGATGCAACAAATAACTAAGTTTGCTTTAAGAGAACATATGTTTAATTCCATTTTCATTTTATTTTTTTAAGTACTTACCGCGTAGCAGACCAGTAAGAATTCTAAGATTTTATATACCATTGTATTTCGTTCGATTTTTCTATGAAAATTTGTGTTTTTTGTTGTTGTTGTTTGCTTTAACTTTTATGACCCTTTGGTTTAGCAGTTCAGTAACTATTAATTTCTTGCAGTGCTTTTCTCTATCTTTAAAATACCCCATGGACCAAGTTTGTCAGGACAAAAAACTTTCATACGATACCAACATTTGCAAGTAGTCAGTTTTCAAAGCTCATAACGCATCAACACAAACTTGTTAAAGCCAAGTTAAATGTAGCTTAACAACATAAAAATATGAAAAGGCGAAACAACTGAAACGACCTGAGAGGTCTGCCGTAAATGTACAATACATACGTAAAAAAGAGAAAAAAAAGAAAAAACCCACGAAGCAAATAACAACAACTACGTTTGAGGCAAACTGTAAACCATAAAAGTATGCACATAAACAATTTCAATAGCTTGGCAATTATTATAGTAACTTCTTGGCCATTGGAGTGCCAAGGTACGCCAATGACTTCACAGTAGTTGCTCGCCCACAGCAGCAGAGCATAACAACTTTCCTCTTTTCTTTTCCTATATTTCTCCTTCGTTGCTTTCATTTTATAACTTTCAATGCGGGATTTTGCGACTCGTTAAGAGTTTCTCTGGCGTAATACTTTGCTCTCAAATATTCATAAAACATAATTTTGTCTCGATTTAATTGTATCCGCAGGCAAGCATAACGACAACAAATACAATAACAACAACAACAACAGCAAAAAGAAGAGAAGAAATAATACCAGTATTGGCAAACAAACAATATCAAACAAAGAAAAATTCTGTATATGACAAGCGGTAAAAGTATGCATTTATGATAATTGGAATTGCCGTTATTGAAAAATTACCCCGTTGTCGAAGTTAGTAGTTCGAAACTAGTCAGGTTTGCTTAGTGGGTCGAATGGTATTTTTAACATGGCGATGTTCTGCGAAATGTCAATTATACCAGTTTCGGCAGGGACGGCAAAGTAATTTTTCCTGCTTTTTGTGTGCAGAGCTCGAGGAAAAGTTAGGTTAGATTGAGATAGCTGCCGCTCCACAATTCGGCTCCTCGATTGAATTCGAGCTCTATTAACCAATTCGGATGTTCGCATGTTAACAATGAGAAATATATCATATATATTAAAAGAAATAAATGCATAACAAATTTACTCGCTAGGTGATACATTAACGCTTGACGCTCAAGACGTTCCAATGAACTAGTTGAAGTCATAAGAGAGAGAAAGAGTTACCTATAACCCTAATGCGTTGTAATCTGGGGTGAGCGATGTAGTGAGTTAGATTTAAAAATTCAAAAAATTAGCAAACAAAATTTCCTTGGTATTTCATGGATTTATTCGAAAGAAAAAAGATTCTTATTATTTATGGAGCAAGATTTCATTGCCATGTACCAGCCTCAGCTGGCTTCGCCGTCCATCCTGTTAATCCAGTTTTCTGGATTGGTGTCAAGGTACTTACAAAAAAATTTATTACCTCGGCTGATAACACGATTACCGAGCTTAACGTGCAAAGATCGATTATGGCATAGACTCGGTAACATGGCGTGCAATCGTCTATGTCCACGTCTTCAATTTTCGCCAACAAAAAATCGTTCGTCAAGTCTCGGTGGTCAACATTGATACAAATGGCGTTTTCAGCAGCATGAAAAAAATTGGCCAATGAGACCACCACTTTAAAATCCACCTCATATAATATAGAAAAACAAAATGCTCACTAATTCGAGAATTTAAGTGTGGGATGCACTAAATGAAAAATAATGCTTTTTGTCGCTTTTAAGAGTGTAATAATTTCAATATGATTTGAGTTTAAATTAAATTACATTTCATATCCTTAAAGATACATGATTGCTGAATATATAGGAACAATTAATAGGCGAACGATGGCAATGATTAACAAATTGAGTATTTACATTTATAGCAGCAGGTAGAGCTTTAGGGGATTCAAAAGCGAGTGGCCATCGGGTTTTTGATCCGCCCTATCCTGAATCGGAAGGTGGTAGTCACTCTCTGCCTCTGCGTGGCCTGTCAATTCAATATCTCATACGAGTATGACACAGCAAACAGTCCGAAAATTGAACTAAGTCCATGTCTTCAACACTGCTATATGAGTCACCCTGTTGTTATAAATTCTTGCTGCCAAGCGTAACAATGCGCGCAACTGTATAAGGATATTCCTCAACGGTAAGCATATGAGATAAACCGAAATGGTTTTTCGGCTAATGATTATTTTCGAGTTTTTGAAGTAAAATTTCTTTAGCAGCAGTGATTTTTTACATCGCGTAACTAAAGTCGCATCAGAATGGCTTTACTAATTCCTACCACTAATTTTACTAATTTCTACCACTCTTTTTACTAATATTACTACTACTACTACCAATTACTACCACAAATTTTACTAATTCCTACTACTATTCTTACTAATTCCTACCACTATTTTTTTACTAATTTCTATCACTAATTTTACTACTAATTTCTACTACTCTTTTTCCTAATTTTTATCATTATTTTTACTAATAATTTCGACCACTATTTTTAGTTATTTCTACCGCTACTTTCACTGATTTCTACCACTATTTTTTACTAATGCTACTACTAATTACTATCAATAATTTAACAAATTTCTACCACTATTCTTACTAATTTCTACCATTATTTTTACTAATTTCTTCCGCAATTTTTTTTTTACTAATTTCTATCACTATTTTTACTACTAATATCTACCACTACTTTTACTAGTATTACTAGTACTACTACTACTAATTACTACCACTAATTTAACTAATTTCTACCACTATTCTTAATTATTCCTACCACTATTCTTACTAATTTCTACCACTATTTTTTTTTACTAATTTCTATCACTATTTTTACTACTAATTTCTATTACTATTTTTAGTAATTTTTATCATTATTTTGAATACTAACACTCTTCCACTTTTTTTTAGATATTTATACCGCTATTTCCACTACTTTCTGACACTATTTTTACTAACGCTACTACTAATCTCTAAGTTTACTAATTTTTACCACTATTTTTACTAACTTCTACCACCATTTTTTACTTATTTCTATCACTATTTTCATTACTAATTTCTACCACTATTTTTTACTAATATTACTACTACTACTACTAATTACTACCACTAATTTCTACCACTATTCTTACTAATTTCTACTACTGTTTTTACTAATTTCTTCCACTATTTCTTACTAATTTCTATCGCTATTTTTACTACTAATTTCTACCACTATTTTTAGTTATTACTACTAATTACTATCACTAATTTTACTTATTTCTACCACTATTCTTACTAATTTCTACTACTATTTTTACTACTGTCACCACTATTTTTACTAATGCTACCAATAGCTGCTACGACTGCTTTTATTAATTTCTACCATCAGAAAAGTTTTACCTCTGGCTCGCGCACTTAGGTGCACGCGTTCTTTTTTTTTATATTAAATATTTAAAAATAATTTACATGTATTTATTTTTAAACACATATTCTAGAATTGGATTATCTACCATCGATTTAAACCCACTCGCTTTCTAAGCGACAGTCTTCACACGACGTTGCGCTTGTCATGTCCCAGAAGTGCGTTTTCATTTTGTGTGTAAAACAAATGGCGCAGAGCCGCCGTGACTGTTGAACTGGAATGACGACTACCTTCGTTAAATACCAGTTTATGTACTAGAATTTTTGTGGACTAGATTGACTTTCTAGCGTATAGGGTACGAGTGAGATTTTTCGCATCAAAGTAATGTAAAGGTACGAGAATAGAAGCAAAAAATAAATTACGTAATTATTTGCACGTGAAAAAAAAATCACAAATAACTACATATAAACCTCTTCAATATAGCAACATAAAAACCAACTGAAAATTTACTACGCATCTCAGGTATGTATTGTTGCACAAGGACATTTGTTGGTTTTTGGTGGGGATTACGTCAAGTGAGCTGTAAAGTTTGTTGGTTGAACAGTACGCGGTGGCTCTGCACGTTGTCAGGGGAAAGGGCGCCGCCAACATCAACGCTCTGCTCTACAGATTGTTGGTGGCAAGCGTAAATATTTACAATCGCAACACAGAACCACTAAAAAAGCTAGCGGTGTGAGAAAAGAGACCGCACCATGGCGTTGGTTGCATTGTTCAAGGAGCAGAGCTCAAAAGGCATTTCATTGGATTAATGGCGCGTATTGGTTGAAGTTTCCACACCATTGATTGACTGCCACAATGTAACAACGTAAATGTGCAGTTTTGTAATACATAATTATCGGTAGGTAGCATGAGATAGAAACAGCAAGAGAGAGAGAGAGAGAGAGAGAGAGAGAGAGAAAGATAAAGAGGAAGAGAGCAAAAATATTTGCATGCCGAAGGTTTTGTGGTAATGTGAAGTTATTTGAGTAGTAATATTTCTTTGCTACTAATCGCACCTTAAAATAGCCGGGTTAAATGTTAATCATAATTATTGGCATAGTTTACACCGGGATATTTTAATATTAATTAAACGCATAGCTTTCATGGCAACAAGAATGCACGTTGGAATTATGGGAAAAATTAGCTCAGCTGTTGGCCTTTCATAAAAACTGTTGCCAATAATATGGTAAACGTGCTCCGATTACGATGAATTTTTTTAAGCGTACTATGGTGAAAAAGACACATGACTTGAATATCCTTAAATTATTGCAATTTTCATCACCTACTCATGATAAATTGAATAAACGATTAATCGGCTAGTTATTAATCACAAGCATTCGCTTATTAACTGCGGTTAATCGTAAGAAACTAACCTATTTAGTTTAAAATAAAAAAAAAAGCTAAACTAAAGCGTGTTTTTTTAGATTAAAAGAAATAATAATGGGCCCGTTTTATTGTAAACGTCTTGCAAGAGAACGCACCAGCTTGGATAAAATTGCCCTTAGTTGCAAAAGCAAAGTTAACTTTTTATGTCACTTACCCCGACTAGAATTAGAACACATGGCACACCGAATGAAGCGCGTATACGTCGGATTTGACATGGAACTGCTCGTGTTATTATTTGTTAAATAAGTGGGTTTGAATCAAGAATAGTAGAAACAGAACAGAAGAAGAGGAAGGCAATGAGAAGAGTTGGAATCTCTCATAGTAAGAATAAACAAAGCCCTCGGCATCTCTCCCTAAGTTGCGCAATTGAATACACAAGTGCAGTGTACCAATACCCTTTAACTCGACTTTTGGATTATTTTGATTTTTCGACCTTTTTTTTTACGGTGTTTGCCTTTTATATATATAAAAAATGTCTTCCCTTAAATTGGCAAAATGCATCTGTTAAGTTAATGCTCTGTTAAGTTAACACTTTGAGCTCTGGTGGATTACTGCGGGTGAAAGAGTTTTTTTCAAAGCTTCTCTTAAAAAAACAAGGGTAAAAACAGATACTTGTAGTTCTCTGATCGCTGTACTCAATTTGAGTACAAATAAATAGTTAGACACTTGAAAAACGGATAAAAATTTAATTGACATTAACAGATTTTTTTAAAGCAAATTTTCAGTAACCAGAAACTTGCACTTTATTACAGTAAAATTAATTAAGAAAACTCTATTCCGAAAAATTCTATAATTCTGAGTGACAAGTTTGAAATTTTGATGACAATATTTTTAAATCTGTTGAATTTGATTAAAATTTTGAACGAAGCATTAAACTGTTAGAAAAAATAAACACCAAAAATAAATTACCAATCGTAAGTGGCAAACATTATTATATTAAATTTTGATGCTAAAGCTATGAACTTCAGATTTATAAGAAAAAAAATCTCCAGCCACCCTTTTTTGTCGATGATCCTTATTTTTGACTTTCTAAAAATTCTTGATGGCAGCACGGCAATAGAGTGAATGGGTTCTATGTAGACGAAAATTTTAGTTTATTTTAAGTAATTTCGTTACTATCCAATTCGGCAAGTTCGTAGAAATGGAAATGTACTCTCTGCTTTGTGGGGTTGAGTAATGAAATAACTTAACTCACGCTTACCACTCACCCTGGAATACTCAAGGATGACAGACAGTCATACTTTATATCCTCTTCTATTTTTAACAGTTACCTTAATAGTAGAATGACATTCTCCCCATCATCATTTATAATAAATTCTTCCTCAAAAAAAAAAAAATACTATCCATTTTTTGTTTGTTTTAATATTTCACATTTGTTATCAGAAGCTAAACCTACGAAACGAAATATTTACTTCGTTTTTCCCAAACAAATAAGAAAGTTAACAAAAACTTTAAGTTTACTTAATACTAGTGGTGTGAATACTTGAAGCTGCTTTTTAATAATACTTAACAAAAAGTTATGCGTCGTTCGTTGTAGTACGCCAGAAAAGTTAAACATCATATTTTTGTAAACTATTTTGTTGTCAGCTGAAGTGACATTTAACAAAACTAAAAGGATACTTCACAGCAACAACAACTTTCACACAGTTATTGTTGAATTGTAAACTGTGTGAAGCGGGATTGACTGTAATAACACTTTTCGTATTTTAGAAGAGTTCATTTATTTAAACTACCAAAAGGAAAATAAAAACAAAACTATAGAAATAAAAGAAATCTAAACAAATGAGAACAAAAAGCAAAGCAAACAAAAATTAAATTTTATCGAAAGAAAACAAACATTTTTTCCACGCACTTTTCTCGCAAAACATTTGAATTGTATTGTAGTGTCAACTTTTGAACTTTTCACCTTAAGTTGTGCTCTAGGTGCATTCAACGAGGTTTGTGGTTTGTGCTAAGATTGTCTTCCAATGCTCACAATACAATACTTGGATATGCTTTCAGAATCTTTTCACTTTAAGTTTGTTTTGTGAGTGTATAAGTCCACAATCTGCAGATGTTGCCAGGCAATAATAAAATCGCATACCACTCACACTACAAAGCCAAGAGCCACCACAGCAGAAGAAATAACAGCTGTTATTGTGTGACGCAAGTGTTTCGTATCCTACTAATCAACTCAACCGGCGCATGGAGTGTGAAGTGCAAAATTGAAAAGTTAAAGTTAAGTGGCCTTATTGACAATGAGACAAAGTTGTTGAGTACACGTTAGGATATCGAATTTATGGAGTGATGCTGGGATGTGAGCGGTGGCTTACACTGCATTTATTGCATGGAGAGAGAGTAGATTAGATTTGCTGGTTGTAAATATGCTAAGTGGATGTTAGGTTTGCAGTGATGTTGAACTTCTGGTATTAATGCCACAATACTGGGGTGTGAATTACTCGGCAGCAAAATTAAATGAAAAAAAAAAACAGAATAGTAATACAAAACTTACTGAAAACTTGTCATCTATTTCACCGGCTACAAAATTTTTATCTGTAAATTTTTATTACAGCGCGTATAATGTTTATGGCATATCTTTCAATAAAGTTTCATTCAAGTTTGGCATGCAGTTTAGAACTAATATTGCAAGCGTCTGTAAATGTGTGGGTAGTTTTCTGTGTCCGTTTTATATATTAGTCTCTTTCTTGACGGTGTGTTTATTACGTGGAGTATTTCTAATATGAAACGTTTTTTATATAAGTAGTGTTGTTCTTCTTGTAATCTCGCTGCTACAAAATAGGGATGGTGTCGGCTCTCTGCACAGTGGGTCGTAAGCGTCGCTATCTATGTATTGATCGATGTTCTACATTTTATGTCCGATCGGTGCCCTAATATTTTTGTTATAAGTTTGTTCTTTGTTGTTCCTACATATTCTTTTTCATTGCCAGCACATTGTTTTGGTCCCTATTTGTCATTTTTCTCTTCATGTTGTTAACAAACATACCAGGATTGTGTGCTTTCCTATTATTTTCTTTGTCATATTTATCCGAATCATTTAATCTGTTGAAGATAAAACCTGCCGATTTTTCAAAATTTTTGCTTTTATCATCATCCATTAATTCAATTGGAAAGTCGTTCATCTTTAATATATTCGCTTTATATTAATTTTTTGGTTTTCATATAAAAGACTGCGTCATTTGTATCTACTACTCTTCCAATAAAGCTGTTTGCCGAATTTATAATAATGTTTCTCGGCTGTTTCGATTTATAATATATTACTCGTCCTGCAAATGTAGGATTTCGATACTAGTTAAGTTTTATTTTATTATCCATCTTGCATACCAACGATTCCAAAAAGCGTAATTGGTTGTCCATTTCCAACTTCTTTCAAATTTGATGTCCTTATGAAATGAGTTTAGTGCGTACTTTGTTTTTTCCAGTTCGTCCTTCTTAAGCACGGCAAACACATTGTCTACGTATTTACTAAGTAGTCTGGTGTTTGCTACTGTGATCAGAATTTCTTCCATGAAAATGTCGGCCATGATCGGTGTTGCTGGAGATGCCAGCTGACGAAGAACAACACTCCGGACGAGAATGAAATATATTGGGAAAATAAGAACTGAATGTGCTTTATTGTTACTAAAAACACCCTAACATCGAGCCGATATTAAATAGAGTTAAATAAAAAGGTCGCTGAAAAACAAAACTTTATCGTTTCAATGTTCATCTTTTTCTAAAGAAAGATTGAAAAAATATGCATTCCAAAGCGTTGATATCAATTTGCTTTAAGAGGCATCGGAAATCATACTTTACATTAGCTAGTATTTATATTTATGTGCTCGTTGCTTTGTAACCTAGTTGCAAAAGAACACTAGGTAAGATAACAAAATACATGAAAAGCAACAACACTAACTCGGTAAAATGATATCCGACCGGAGATGTAGTGTTGGGAAGTGAAAAAAACTGCGCTATTGTGAATGAGCCCGAAGAAAATACATGGGAAATTTCAGTTTTAGACCTAATTCGTTATTATTTGCATAGTATTTTTAAATATATGACTAAATAAATGTGAAAATTGCCGCAACAACTATTTTCCGTTCTTAAATACTAAACTAAACCAAACGCAACGTTTATGAAAGAGGCTAACACAGGGTTGCTTTTGCAACTAAAGGAAATTTTATTCGAGTTGGAGTGTTCTTTTGGAACTCGGGTGCAAAGAAACGGACCTTATATTGTTATTACAGCCGCCACGGCGTATGAGTAATCTAAAATATATTGATTTTCAAATTTTTAAGTAAATTTAGATTGTTGGATTTTTATTTCAATTGTGTACTTTAAAGTGTATGGTTTTTTTTTTATATATCCTTTGAATACTCCTTTTTCAATATTAAGCTACTAAGCGTTATGGCATAGGAGCAAATTATGCTTTGTTGTAACAAATAGTATCAATAACACTGTGCGACAACCGAAAACAACTCAGACTTTGCTAATATTTTCTGAAAGTATATCTATTCAATGATAAAGCTTTCGATGGATTTGCAAATTTAAGCGCGCATTTTTTTTTATGTTATACTTAAGCTTTAAAACCTCTAAGTTGTTACGTGAAAAAATTAAAAAAAAAATATATGTCTGAGCAAAAAGAAAGGTTCAGAAATATTCGGTAAAATATCACGAGAGATATTTTCGTATAAAATGTTAACACATTAGCTTCCACCTGTCGTTTGTCTTGACTTACTTCAAAATATTCCTCAAAAAACAAATTTGTGGAATCGTTAGAGAATTAAAATTTTCTAAAAAATGATACTTCGTAGAATTTGCTAGGTATCTACGCTGACAAAACCTTTATACAAACTATTTATTGCTGTATATTATAGAGCTTGGTTTTAATCGCATACAGATTTTGCCTGAGTAGACCCCTAGTAAAATTTCTTGGCGAATATTTCTTTGGGATATTTTAAACCTCAAATTTGATCTAGTAGAGTGGGTTGGAAAAAGGAACTAGTGAGTTACATAAATTTTTTTTTGTACACCGCGCACTCACGAGCAAGTAGTAAACATCTGAGACTACTGTCTAAAACTATATAAAATTTTAGATCCACTTTAAATAATAACAACTTCCATTATAGTAACTGCGGAAATTTTAGGAAACGGATAGAAATCGCACCTACTTCTAGAAAATAAAAAAAATAATAAAAATTCGATATTTTTAAATGTAATAATAACAGTTATAATGCCCTGGGCACCAGTGCACTTGGAAAAAAAATTAAATTAGATCAAAAGTTGTTCACTTTGAATTGGAGAAAAAGCTCGTCAAATCAAAAATTTTGTTAAATGTGCATGGCGCTAGCCACTTTAGAGCAAATTAGTCTCTGAATCTACTTTATTAAATTCTGTGAAATATGGTTTGCATTCTAACTTAGTAAGCAAAATTTCGAAAGTTATAAACATCAGTAATCAGCACCTCTTATAAAATGACAATTTACAAAAAATTAAAAACTCGATACCTTGTTTAAATAATATAGTAACTTCGATCAAATCTAATAAGAGACAGAAATATATAAAAAAAAAAACAAAATATCAGAAAATAGGCTCTAGAGCATTAAGGCTAATTTTAAAAACTACAAACACAAAATTCATATCCAGCTCTCATTTAAGGGCTGTGCCAAAATAATAGGTAATTTTTTATGCTTTTAAACATCTTACCAATCAAGTTATTATCAAGTTTTGGCGAACTGTTTGTAGCTTAATTAAAGTTAAGAGCCCCATTTAAAGCCTTGGCGTTAATTTTAACAGAATAGAAATTGGTAGCGATAGTTTGTTTTTTATATTTGCTGCATTTTTCTTTTATTAGCTTAGTTTTATCTGCCTCTGTAACTACATAGCTGCCAAATTTTTACAGCAGTAAAAAGTTATCGATTGTCACAGCAGAAAAGTAAATAATCCCCACCATAGAACTTTGCTACCGTTTAGCACAGGTCTATAATGGTAATTTACAAAATATCGTATATTCGAAATTCAATTCTGGTACGAAAAATTTAATTAGGGACGAAAAGTGAGACTGGTCATATTGAGTAATTTCTCTTTGTTTTTAGTTAATTAAATAAAAAAGGATGAGTTCAAGAAATAACGATTATCTTATGAGTATTTAGAAAACTTAAGAAATAACGATTATTTATTTGCTGAGCAAAAAATAAAACTCCACAAATAACGATTAAAAATAAATTTTTTAAATAAAAGTTATTACTAGGGCGGGAACTATCCGCTTATTCGGGGATCCGTTGACACAGATAAAATTTGGGTTGCTGAAACTATTCTGATGTTCGCATTTTCAAAAATCCGGTTATATTCGAATATCCAAAAAGAAAATAAACGAATTGATGAACAATAAAAATAATTAACCAAAAATTTTAGTAAATAATTTCCGCGACTATCAATAATCGCACATACCGTTAGTGAACGAATGGAAAAAGGCAACTCGTGAATGATGTTTGGAATTTTTTTAATTCTTGGTATTTGAATATTTTCATACCGTATTATTGCACTCAACTATTCTCACAAAGATATTAACCATTGAAAGAAATTATATCACGGTTTATTTTCCTGACCTGCGATTAATACCGCAAACTTATTGCATTTCCTGTTACCCATTAATTAAGGGCACTATGTGGAAAATATTGTGACTATCGCGATAATTGAAAAATCCGGGTGGGGTTCCCAGCCATAGTTATAACAGTTACGGTCCCTGGTTTGAAGTATTTTCGGTTAATGTGAGAGGTTTTTTCTGCTTTCGGAGAGAATACCACTTTTGATTCCCTTCAGCCCTATGGGATGTAGTTTAGGGTAAGAATTCCCTTAATAATTATAATAATAAATTATAAGAATATATTTTCAGGGACTCCTTTCCTCCTCAGTTTCAGTCCGCGAGCCTTCAAGTTGAGTTCCACTAGTGCCAGAACTAACCCGGAATGGTATTCTAGGCAACGTCTCACTGCCAGTCTTAACGTATTGGCCATATTATTTTCATGGAAATGCCCTTCGGACACCTTGAGAGGGTTGGTATTTCTATTTGTTGAGTTATGTTTTGTTGCAGTTGGTTCATTTTGTATTCCATATGACTAGCGAAGTTAGAGATACGTTCATTTGTGCAGAGATCCGTAACACCCAGTGTAAAACCTCACAGTTTTACATACTAGGTGCGGGCTCCATTCGTGACTGGGTTATTTAGGGGGCCCAGGCACGTCAATCTTGATCCAGCCCCTATAAGTTTGCCTTCCAATGCCGCGGTCGGAAATCATTTCTATATATCTTACCTAGTGAGAAGCTTGAGGGCATAGCACTGATATCCAAACTTAGCTGGACATATTGTGACACCGCAGATCTCTTATGATCATTTCCAGTCGGAACCCTTGTGGATGGATTTAGCCGGCAGATTTTAGCCGACCATCACTTTAGAAAAGTTTGTCATTTAATTTTTTGTATTACAAAATCTAATTAAAAATGCATTTTAAATACAATTTAGCACACACCATAATCCAAAGTTGAAACAAAAACACTTGTTAAAAGCGTCAAAAAACCGCAATAGTTTATGGCAAGGCACCTTAATGCACACATCTGCATGCCAGTCTGCACTCAAAGGCTCCCATATGGGCAAACAACAGAAATGAGCATCATTATCATATTTCCTTATTTAAATAGCCAAATTTGCACCCACATCTCTGCGAGCGTTGCATGCAACAAACATGTCATTTGACAGTTAACACGCTGCAATTGCCACCGCATTACAGGCATGTACATTTCCCGTAACACGGCGAAACAAGCCACGAAATGAAAAAGAACGACAACAATGATGCTACTAAAAATGTGAACAATAGACAAATAAAATAGAAAGAATGGGGAAAAATGGAAACAAGTTGTAGTATTTCAAGCATGAAAAAAAGCAAGCACAAAAGTAAAAACTCTCTAAGCCATAACAGAAGACGGCTTTTGCAAGCTGTGACAAGAATGTCAGGCGGGGTGGCATACCTCAAGGTAGACAGAGTGTGACAAGCCATGCAAACATGGAGAAATAAACATTCGTACTTCTTATGTTAGCAATGACGCGCATATAGCATAATACACACACATACACACACACACACACACAAATAAATAAATATTGTATAAAACAGCGCCCTGCGGGGTGCTATGCTAGGAAATGTTGCAATAGCAACAGCAACAGCAACAGCGACAGCAGCGGCAGCGGCGGAATAGCAACAGCATTAACATGTCATGACAACCGTAAATATGTACATATGTACGTGCACACTCTGCCAGGCTGTCGACAAGCGGACAAACAACAACAACAATAAAAACAATGCTTAGCACTCACACACACACACAAACGTGCATATGGACGCAGTGGCACCTCCAACAGCCTTTTCCCAACACTAATGCAAATGCCGTGCAGCGAGGCGTGTGTCGGGTGCAATTTGCCTTGCAGCGTTGTCATTGCGCTGACATTGTTGTTGTTGGTGCTGTTATTTATGCTTAAGCGAATTGCAATTGCAATTGCAAAATAAGCCGCTGTCTATGCACTCACACTCGCATGCAAACTAATAAATACATACCTATACATACATACTATATGTAGATGTGTGCGTGTGTCGGAATATGCTTTTGTAAATACGAGTACAACTACTTCATACATATTTTATATTTGTTTGTTTTGCTTTGCTTTGCTTTGCGTGCTTGCTTTGTGTCATTGCTTTTGTTCACGCCTTTGTTGTTGATGTTTTCTATATCCCGGCATTTCCTGTGTTCACTTTACAACTCGCTTGACATCAGGCTGGGAAATAGAGTAAATGAATGAAATGAAAAATTAAATAAGAAAAACACCTACAAAAAAAAAAAGAAACAAAAACACAACGAGAAAATCGCCCGAGGATTGAATGTTAAAATATTTATACATTTACATACACACAAACACACATACAAATGTATGTTTATAGTAGTTGCGCAAATTAACTTAAAAATATTGTTAGACAAAAGTATTGTAAAGCATTTTTTCATTATACACTCGCACCCACCACATGTCTTGTTTTACGTATGTAGTTAGTTTTCTAAATAATACAAATATTTCTTCTGAATAGGGAAGAGTGAGGGAGCAGTGGTTAAGTGATTCTTGAGGATTCAGTGGAGATAGGCAATTAGAAGAGTAAAGTTATTAATTTAATTACTCTTTTATAGGCTCAATAATCCTATCAATAGGGATTAGTCTAGGCGAGATGGATTTGAAAGAACACAAAACTATGTAAGAAATCGTTTAAAGTGGAGAGATCCAGAGAGCAAATGCCATCGACGGATTTGTGCAATGCAAATAGTTAACGATTTTAATGGAAAACAAAGTTTTTATTGAAAAAATTATAACACGCGTTAATGAAGATCTCACCGCAAAAGAACTGCAGATCAACAAGTTTAAAGAAGAGCAAAAATTTCTACTGAAACAGCAAAAACCGAATTGAGAAAATGATTGTATGCTGCGGGCAATAACTACGCGATTTCGTGCCCATTCGACTCTCATCCACTGTTTATGAAACTTAACAATTGCAAATTGTTTGGATAACACTATTTTAAAGATAGATAGATATATGAATGGTACCCCCTTGAAAAGGGGGTTTTTCGTCTAGTTTTGGGTCGTTGCGCAAAGAAAATGAGTTAAATTTATTTTTCTAAATCAACATTTTCGAGATATAGGTAAAATCCCGTAAAGGTTCTTTTAAAGTTATTGCCAAAAAATAGCAAGCAAATAAAATATTTGAACAAGTCCCAAAAAGTAATTATTTTTCGCATTTAGGCGCCAGTAACTCAAAAAGTGAGGTCGCCGTAGCCGAGTATGTAACTTGGGCGCGCTTTTTTCTGTGGGTGCCGATTTCAAATCCTGGCCGGGACAACCGACATCAAAAAATTATTGTTGAAAAAAACTCTCACACAAAATATTCGCAAGACGCACACCACAAATTGTAGGAGTAGATCGGCCAAACATCAAACCATGTCTTAAGCGCCAAATTATTATTAGTATTATTTGTTGAGGGAGAGTGAGAAGCAGGTAGTTCAGTAATCCTCGAGGAGCCAGGTGATAAAGGCAAATAGAAGTGTAGCAATATTACTTTAATGTATCGAGTTCAATAATCCTACAATAATATGTTTGGTAGAAAACACAGCGTGGCGATGGATAACTGTTACACAATTTTTTGTTGAAAAAAGGCAACGTAGGATTTTGAAAAGAAAATAAAGTATTCTTATTTTGTCATTTTATCTTTTCTCAATGATTAATTTCGAATCGGTCATCCTTGTTCTTTTTTGTCAGATCTAAACGATTCGGAAAAGCAGCACCGCACGGAATCGTCCGGTATTTTATCGAATAACATCTGTTAGCGTCATTTAATTTGCTCCATCTTCAGGGGTTTTATGTTCTTCATTTCGTTCAACATGCAGTCTCACATGGATTCAGATTCGAAGAAGGGAACAAATTCGCTCTCGCTTCGCTGGCGTTAAAGCGATATGTTTTCGGTTGGACTTTGTTTGCAATTTAAAGCTCCCAGTTTTCTTGAAAAGCACAACAGAATGATGCACAAACATTTTGTCAACTTTAAGACTTCAAAAACTTAACATTTTCAATTGGCTTTACCGCCATCTGATGAAGTTTTTTCAACAGTTTTATTTTGGCGTTCATCCTCGTGAATTTATTTACACTAAACGATTATTTTAATTAGTCACAATAATGACATAAAAACAAAACAGACATTTTAATACCACGCTTGCTGAAGTTGGCACAACTGGGTTTTAAAAAATGTAACAGCTTTTCGTCGCCCCGATATAAAGCAAGCGGCGTGATTTACAAAGCCGGGCCGAGCAAGTGAAGTTTATTTACAAATTCAAACAGAATTTGCTTTTTTTATACAACATTATTTTGCCCTGAGGCTTATGGTTTGATGCTCCGGAGCAGATACATTATAACTGGCGTTTGCCGCTCGGCAAATAATATTTACAGATCCATCTAGGGTATTCATCTTTTGTGCCCCTAATTTAGCTGATCGTAGTAGCGTGAATGATCGCGCGGCAAAGAGTTCTATGCTTGTAGTTATGAGAATCCTCTTCGCGAAGATACCAACAATTTGATATTGTCGCCAGCTATTTTTTGAAACTCTATTCGTGCCAATTCTTGACGAATATATTTGGATACTTTAAAACAATTTTGTATACAAATTTAGATTTCTTAAACTTTATGTACCTTAACCACAAATGTCTTTAATGAACTGGTTTCAAAAAACTTTTGTGCAAATATATACTATTTAGTCGTGTATACATAAGTGCCATGCCCTGTTTTACTAATAAATTTATATTTAATTTCCCAACAGAGCGGCAGCCCCTCAACAATTTTTCGCGACTAAATTATTATAGTGCTTCATTTATCTTAAAAATTTAGATGAGTTTACAATTTTTAAACAAATACATTTTTTGAAGGAAGCTTCCATACATTTTTGTTTTTGGTTTGACACCAGTATGGCAGTATTTTAGTTAGCTTGCCAAAGAAATTGAATCAATAAGCTTCAAAAGGTGGGAACCCTCTTCTAAAATGTTTTCATATAAATGCTTTTCCTTTACGCCAATAATGTTATATTTCTTTAAGCTACCAACATTAAATTGAATCAATATTTTTAAACAGGTGGCAACACTCTTTAGAGGTTTTCAAATGGTTAAGTTTTGTTTTTTTTAAACCAACTTCCTTTAAATCTCATACCGTAATATTTTCTTTAACTTAATAATATAGTTTAACTCCCTTTTTCGAGCAGGTGGCAACCCTCTCCTAATATATTTTCAAAATAAAGCTTTTTTTGAACACTCGATGAGGCAACGATGAGGCATATTTTTGGCTCAACTAGAGACTTCCCAGGCTCTTTTGTTAAAAAGCCAATATCTGATGTTATTTATCAAGAATTTTTGAATTTGTGTATACCGCTGAAAATAAGTACTTTGTAACCTCATTTATTTTTAGTCTTTTTAAATTCAGGTACTGACTTTTAAATTCGAAAAGTCCACAAAATTTGTTACACTTCCTTAAAAATAATTCTAGGACTTGCCAAGTTATTATGCTTAATCAAAATTAACCGTGTGACGAATCGCTTCGAGCAAAGAAGACAAGGCAAGACGGAAGAAATGATTTGAAACCGGAAGTAACTTATTTTTATCAGTCATCTGTACAATATATTGCAAAAACGAAATAATGATGTTCAACTTTTCTGCAGCAAAAAAAAAAAAAATGAACGTTACGGAAATGCACGAACTTCTGGTGAACTTATGGGTACCAGAAATTCCTCTGTTTTACCAGTAACTGAAATAAAAAAAAATAATTTAAAAATCCAATTGGCATCGTTACAGAAGTTTTCTTGGTTAACATACTCAGCTGTTGAAGAAAGAGCAAACCGCCGAATGAGCAGTATATTAGGGAAGGAAGGCATGAAAATGTGACCACTCTCGAGACAACTGGCTTCAAAGATTGGAAAAGAGCCTTAGAAAAATGCAAAGAACAAAACGAAGAAATATCACTTGCTCGCCTTAGAAGATGCAAAAACTTGAAACTGATATTTGAAAATTAGCGAAATGATATCAGAAGTGAGATTGGTCAGAACTCAAGCTCCACGAAGTCATGACATGACGCAACATATCAATGTATATATATGTATGTACATGCATCTATGTATAAGTATATATATTAATGTACTATCTATGACCTTCAGTATATATACATATAAGTACTCGCATCAATATGTAGCTTGGTACCATATGAGGATAAGTTCTGGATCGTGATATTTTAGGACTAGGTATTTCGGCACCGTTTGAGGACCTTTCAGTATTTCGGGACTGTTTCACCACTACAACTACTACTACAATCACTACTATACTCTACTACTACTAATTACTCCCATTACTAGTTCTTACCACAACAAATAGAAATTACTTGTACTATTACTGCTCCTACAACTTCTAACTGCTAACTGCCACTACTAATAATTACTATTACTACTAATTACTATTACTCCTACTATCACTACGAGTACTGCAGCTACTATTTTTACTAATGCTATTACTTATTACCAACAGCTTTTTAACTTATGTTAGTACTAGTTACTACTACTTTTTTCAATAATTTCTACTACTACTTTTACTAATTTCTACAAGCATTTTCCCTAATTTTGATATTTCGAATAATAGTACTACTTATTACTAATACTATTTTGGCTATATTCTACTAATATTTTTACTAATGCAACTATTAATTACTACTCCTCTTTTCCTACTACAACTTTTACTAGTTTCTACTACTATTTTCCCTAATTCTGCTACTATTTTTTTTTAATTGATGCTATTACCGTTTAAGCGATTTTGGCCGAACTTCTCCCACAATTTGTGGTGTGTGTCTTGATGTTGTAACACAAATTGAGGGACCTACTGTTTAAACGCCGACTCCGAACGGCGAATGTTTTTGTTTTTTTTTTTTGCGAAAAGTTTTTTTTTTCATGACGGAAATACACTCGGAGGTTTGCCACCCACCGAAGGTTTGCCACCCACACGCTACACACTCGGCTACGGCGGCCGCCTCCTACTACTACTAATTACTTCTATTATTTTTCTTAATTTCTGCTACTTTTTTGACTTATGGTACTACTTATTACTAATACTATTTCTACTAATTTCTGCTGCTATTTTTACTTATGCTACTACTATTAGCAACTATTTTTTACCACTTTCTACTACTATTTTCCTACTATTATTTTCACAAGTTCATCTCCAAATTACTTTTACAATTTTTATTTATGCTACTACTATTTTTACTAAAATCTACTACTATTTTCACTCGTGCTAAAATTAAAAAGGATGCCTTGTAAAACTTTCCCTCATTTTTAACTCTACATCTATTTGTAGAGCTGGCACAGAGGTTTTACTTTTGGCTCGCGCACTTATGTAAGCGCGTGTTTTTATATAAAATTACATTAAATTATTTAAAAAATAAAAAAAAATTCTTTCACATCCCAATTTCTAGTAATTCAAATTAAAAAACATTTCGTTATATCGCAAATTAAATAAATTCGTATCTTTAAACTAAATAAAATTTTTGGGATCCTTTGGTGATTACAAGTTGACCAGTTGAAAACAAACAATGAAAGAAGCCGACACTGCCTAAAAATAAATCCAAAATTTCTGTGTTTCATTAGAATGATAACTAATCCATTTCTGAAAACTTCCAAGTTGTAACATTGGCCCAAACAAGAATAATATTTAGTAAAACAACTCAAAGCTGTCACACAAAATACAAATTGGAATTAGCTGTTACATGAAATTTAAGACGTTGAAATTTTTCCTCTTTGTTTTTTTTATTTTTTATTCCACCAAACTCTTTTCAAACAATCAGTGATATCCAAACTGATAGCGCGTGAAGAGCATGCCCGATTTCTATGAGTATCAGTTGTCACCCAACTCCTAGCGTAGTGGCGTTATCGTTTACTCTTCCCCAACCGCGCACAGTATGAATCTCATAAAAATATTACATTTCATTTACGTGCCGCGAACAATTTGCATAACAGCAAGTACGTTTATCATTTTTTTTTTAGCTGAGTGAAAAGACGTACGTCGGGACAAAAGTTGGTTGGTATGGCCATTTGCTCTGCTGCCGCAAGACAAAATGAAAGGTTGAAAGGTGATGTTCATTTACTTCGCAGCGCTCACCTTCTTTGCATTACGCTGGTGCTTGACGGTGATACATTACTTACCTACACCTTTACCTCACACCAACTCTCTCACTCACTTACTCACTCACTCACTTACTTAGTCACTAACGCACTCATTTACCTCGTACACTGATTGTTGAGTTGCGCTGAGCATGCTGCGCTGCGTTACGTTGCGTTGCGTTGCGTTGCTTTGCGCTTCATTTGTTGGGCTGGGTATTGTAATGCACTGAAATGCTCGGTGAAAATAAATTTAAACGTTGGCGACAGTAGTTCATCTTGATGCGACACTTTTGTGCTCCATTGTAATTTATGAAATCGTTTAAAATGCAGTGAATTGAGTGCTGGTTGGAGAATACTTGATAGCTTGATAGCAAGGAAGAGAAATGGCATACAGTTTGTAGTGTAGTATGGCGGAGATAGGGAATAAGTAAAATTGTACTGGCAAAGTGAATTATTTGATTTTGGATTTATTAAAATATTTTCTTGTTAGAGTATTTAGAGACGTTTTATACGCGGTATATTAGGCGTATAATTTTGAGAATTTGTATTGGAAATTTGATTCAAATAAATATAATCAACAAAAGCACCATGGAATTTGTAATTTTATCTTAAGCTTAAGCCTCAGCAATTTTGAAACGAATAAATTTATCTACAATAAGATGGAAATCAACTCAGGATTTTTGTTGTAATTAATAGCGGTAGAAATAATTCAAGTTTAAAAAAACCGAGCAGCAAAATGCGAAAACGAATAATAATAAAGAAAAGTGAATGGGCATTTGAAGCTGGTAAATAAAGCGGCTCTGCCAAAGTCTTCATGACTTCACGATTTACTGCATTTAAATTTTTTCATTTTGTATGAAAACTATTTGATACATGCAACTTAGTCTTTATTGTTTACTTCGCTTTTATATATTTACGTCACACTTTTAAAGCTAACAAGTAAAGAAGTGCTATCTTCGGCCCTGTCGAAGTCTTCATACCTTTCATGAGTATATAAAAATTTAATTTATATTACTACATTATTAGCGTAAAAAATTTAAATTTTAAAATTCTACTTATTTTGCTCACAAGAAATAAAATCCAATCAAAAAAAGTAAATTAACTATGATAACATAAATTGTATTTTACTAGAAAAATTTACACATAAAGATACATATAGAAATGTAATGTAATGTAAGCGTTAAAACTAACAAACATCCCGTCATGGTCATTGTAGAAGGCTTCTTATGTTATCGCTCTTGTAGGTACTGTCCGCAGAAAAACTCGTCAATTACAAATCAATCACAGTTTGCTGTTGTGAAGTAAGAAAATTTTACTGTCTAAGTATAGGAGTTTTAAAGCAAAACCTCACATCTGAACGATCAGTTGTATGGGAGCTATAAGTTATAGTGGTCAATCTCGATGATTTTTGTTGTGTACTTTTAGCTAATGATAAGTGAAAGGAGTGTTGAATTTCACGTCCTTAGCTGTTTAAGTATAAGAGTTATAACGCAAAACCTCATATTTGAATAATCAGTCGAGCGAAACTTTTGGTTATAGTAATCCGATCTTGATAATTTTCATTGCACGATTTTCATTAATAATACGAGAAATTTCATGTACTTAGCTGCTTTGGAGTAAGAGTTACGATGGAAAACCTCATATTTGAATAATCACTTGTATAGTAGCTATATAATGTCCGATCTGGTCGGTTCCGACAAATGATTAATGCATTATAGAAATACATCTGCCTACCAAGTTTCGTGAGGAACTAGTTTGCGTACAAACAGACAAACGGACAGACGGACATGGCTACTTGGATATGAATCTAACTCTTCTACTTCTTATACTTACAAACATCGGACCAAAGTTATTGTAACATTTCATCTTCATATAAGTTTTAATGGGATACTTGCCAAAAACACTGTAACTAAATTAAGAGTTAATTCGATCTCGACTACGGGTAATGATTGGTTTTCTTTAGGTAACATTTTTCCAACACCATCTAAATCTAAATATCGGGTTTTTGTGACTTGTTTTGAGAGCTGACTACTTAGCGGTGTAATAAAATGCAAAGCATCTAAAGTAGATGTGTAGAAGAATATTCAAAATTTTTCTCTATTACTCGTATATGGAATCATAGCTCTAAACTTCGTTCTACTGCCGGTGATATTAATGGATCCCAACATAAAAATTGCTTGAAAAATTTGAGCCTTTTTTAACTTAATACAACTTGGCTAATAGGTTTTAGTTCCATTAATACTTTACAGTTATTTTTTCTGCAATATTCTTTGCATTTTCAACCGACTCTGTAATTACAAAAAAAAAAAAAAACCGATAGACACAGCTAACTAAAAATAATGCCTGTGAAAATATTTGCTTACCAAAATAATATTGTTGTTATTTATTTTTTGCAATTTATTGAAAACACCCCCCCTTTCGGCTAAACAATGAATGCAAAATTTTTTAGAATGTATGCAAGTTGTTATAAGAGCATGAATGGCATCACAAATGCGTGAAACAATCGACTTATTGAAGGAAATATTTGGTGAGCAGTTTTATTTCTCGTAATTGGCAAGTCGGGTGTGGTGTTTTCCAAGAATGTTCGATTTAACGCATCCTCCGCATTCCTCTTGAGTTAGGTGAAGTTATTTACTAGGTACTTACTTAATTAATTGGCGCGGTTAAGCCAATTTGGCCGAACTTCTCCTACAACTTGTGGAGTGCAACTTGATGCTGTAAATTGAGAGACCTACAGCGCTACGGCGACTCCGAACGGTGAATGATTTTTGTGAGTTTGTTTTGTTTTTTTTTTCTCAACTGAAATTTATTTATTTATACGAATAAATTGGAAACTTTTGTTCGAACCTTGGTTGAGATAAATGTATGCGACAACCACGGAACGAAATTATTTCCCAACACTAATGGCATGGACATATCTTTCTAATAAAGTAAATTTTTGGCTTGTCATTCTGATTCTGATTACTATAGCGTATCTTTAAATAGTTTTTAATTAAAGCATCAAGTATCGAAAGTTTGTGATTTTTTGGACACCCTGTATACAGTGGAAATTTTATTGAATAATATTGTTTTTTCTGCAATTCTTCTAAAAAGTTATTTTAAGTATGTATTATTTTTGGACCCGAAGATTTATTTATTTATGTTGATTGTTGCCTTAAACTTACACTAGGCGGTTTTGTATCACAATTTGAGTTTCATTGAAAAGTAGTATTTTTTACTGAAAGACGGATTTGAAAAAGCCCAAAATACACTTTTTAAATTCATTCATTTTTTCCTTTTTGTACGTATCTTGTAATCTATACTTATTATATAAGTATTAACTTTATGGAGACTGTTTGTAATCCTTTGGCTCTCAAAGGACTGAACCGACTTCAATTTTTGTTGCATCATTTGCGAAAAACCATAAATTGACATACTTATTTTAAATTTTATAGTAATATATTCATTACCAATCAAAATTTTGTATTATTTTTTTATCGGAATTAGTAAATTCTTTATATTCTAAAACATTAACGAAAATATTTTGCAATATTATTAAGATTTAGTAGGAGAGTAGTACCCATTTGAAATAACCTCCAATTTTTGGAGTTTTTTTTTAAATATAATTAGTTTTCCAAAATACAATAACTTTTAAAAGAAACAATAGATTACAAGGAATGTTGGTTTTTATATAGTTCAATCTTTTACAGTTTATGTGGATAGCTTTCGATCAATTTTTGAGCATCTCGATCGGAATGACAGCTATTTCGGCTCGAAGGAGGCTGTCAATGATATTTGACTTGCTAACGTAAACTTTACCCTTTAAATAACCCCATAAAAAGAAGTTCAGTACGGTAAAATCGGTAGATCTTGGTGGCCAGTCAATATCGCGTCTTTTTGATCATCGTCTAGAGAATTTTGTCGCAAAAATCGCACTGCTTGGGTCGTTGTGTGTCATTGTGCCCCGTCTTATTGAAACCGGAAGTCAGTCAGTCGTTTTCGGATACAAAAAATGTGCCAACATCCACCCACCGTATACTAACGACTTTCTTAAAGAAAAAAGGCCCAATGATGGTTTTTGTCACACACAGTGACATGTAATATTTCATACATTTTTTTGAGGATTTTCAATCCCCGAATGCGTCAATTTTGTTTAAGTATTTACACCACCAGAGAGCGTGAAATGCGCCTCAATACAAATTGCCTCCAAAAGTCCTGCACGGTTTCTAACATTGAACCGATTGCTTTGGCGCGAAGCCTTGATTAAAATTGTACGGATCGAGGTAAATCGGTTGGCAAAGTGCGAAGTTATTTTTATACCAGAAGAAAATATGGCGCACCCTGTATTCAAGAAAAAAAACAATTAGCTCAGATCATAAAAAAGTTAAAGCTTAATAGTTCTACACACAAATATTGAACAAAATTTTAAGGGATCATAATAATCCAAAACTCCATTTTTGAAGAAATGTTGAAATAGATTAAGTTCATGAAATATTGTAGCGGAAGTTTTAAAACAGAATATGGAAAAACCGCAACGTTCTTGGTGCAACAGACAATTGAACAACTGTATATATTTTTTACTTGAACCCAAGTTTTCTTAAATAAATCGTTTCGATACACTATAAAATTTAATACTTTGTATTTGCGTGTGGAGAAAGTATAATTTTTTAATTAAAAGACACTTTCCCTATACAACTATTATCTTGCTCATACAATATTTAACAAAAACGTTTTGGCTTATGATAGTGCTACAAATCTAAATAAACGATATTTCGAACATTGTCTGACATAAGTTTGGTAGTGAAACAGATATCAAAAAAAAAAAAATTTCAACCTTACAAAACAGCAAAAAATCTCACTACTTTTTTGGGTAAACCTATAAAAAGTATCCAAATCATACGTCAGCACCACCAAGCGTAAGGTTAAGGTAAAAATAAAAAGGCAAAATGAAATTCTTCATACCAAAAACTGTAAGATACGACAACATCCTAGAAGAATTCAACAAAACCAAATTTTTTTTCGAATTTTACTCAATTATTCCTATATCAAAATGAGTTACTTTAAATAAGTGTAACAAAAAGACTAGATTTGTAAATAAGCATTCACTTTTGGTTTCATCAAATTGATAGAATCGTGTAGCACTGTGTAATTTAACGCTAAACGTGTACACATTTATAAAGCTTAGCATTATGTGCATTGTTTATTCAATTAAATTGCGCAGGTTGTACAAAAATACATACCGAGTATAAATACGAACCTGCTTTTACTACAAATTACACACACACATACACAGTGACACACACTATTACTATACGATATTTCTATGAAAACGGGTGCAGTTAAATGTACACATTTAATCTAGGATGACACGAACTAAAATCCAGGACAATCCAGGATTTGATGATAAATTCCATGTAATAAAGAAGACATTAAGTGGGATGTCTTCTAGCGAATGTACATAGCTTTTGCTTTCACATTTCTGTCCTTTCATTTGCTACAGCAATCGCACAAAAAGTAGAAAGAAAAAATTGCTAACACTTACAAAAACATAAAACATACATGCAAGCACTCACACTTGCACAAACTAACACATATGTGAGTACAGCTGTATGTGTGTGGAAATAATAGCGTGAGTTGGTTGTTTTTTTTTGTGTTGCAAACGGATATTCCGGTGTAACATTTTTCACCTAGTTATGCATGATTTTTTTTTTCTTATCTATTTTAAATGTATGCAGAACAAACACCGCATCACACACAAACACACACACACACACACACATGCACGCCTGATGTCCAAAACGAGCACACGTTCATTTGGAACCGCGACGCGAAACAACTTGACTAATTGCACACTATTATTATTCATTTGTCCCCTGCTGTGTGGTGCTCCTGTTGCTCAGTTAGTCAGAGCGCTTTTAAATACGACTCTATATATATATATATATATATATATATGTATATATATATATTTGGTATATGCATGTGTATGTGTTCACATGTGTGTGTGCCTGACGGTAAGCCACATTTTTGCTGATTTCTGTTTGTTCAAGTTTTTCCCCCATTCTCGTTTGTCCGCGACGTTTGTCCTTAAAGTGTGAACACGCATTAAGCCAATTTTGGTGTGAGACATTACAAAAACAAAAAAAGAAAAAATGCAAACAGAACATTCCGTTTTTTGCATACCACTCCTTGTCTTGATGATTTAAGAGATTACTATTTTTTGGTTACTTTAAGGCAATTTAAAGGTATAATCATTTATAAATGTTTTATATATATTTTTTTAAATGATCAGTAAAGGAGATAGTACTATACGAACAAGGAAATTGAGTTAAGGTAATGAAAGAAAATTTTTGGCGCTTAATTTTTTGAAATTATAAAAAACCAGCAAATATTTTTGATCATTGTTTCTTTAGTCAAAAGGTACTCTTAGTTGGACTAGCACTACTTTTTGAAATAATTAGGTACTTTTAGTTGCAATCATTAGTAATTATATTAATTTTATTTAAATTCAGAATAATTTTTGAGTTCAAGTTTGAGTTTTTATTAGAAAAGTATTGAAAAAAGCAACAATTGTGAGAGCAATAGAATTAAAGCGGCATGTGAATTCCTGGCATTCAGTTCAAAAACTAAAAGCAAGAAATCGTTATTATTAGGAATGATTATAAAGTAATCATCAATCTATGCTATAATAGAACTGTAAAGTCGGGTCTGTATATACAGTGGCTCACAGCCAAAATGATGCATCGACGAAACGAAAAAGCGCTTAGCTAAAAATCATGTTTATATTGCGAACATTTTTTTTTTTTACTAATTTATTAATTTGGTACATACATATATGTTAAATCTTGTAAAATAAAAAAGTTCTTTTTTACAAACGTAAAGTAAAAAAATGTTCGTATACCGAAATGCAAGCTCACAGCCAAAATGATGCACAAATCTTTACCGTTAGCGGCGACAGCTTGGCGTCGATTTTCGAATACAAACTAAATACTTTTATAAATGTGAGCAATCCAGGAATAGTATTTGATAGTTTTGGCATTTTTGTATTGTCATTCATAAAGTGTAATTCAAAATGGGTCGCCAAATCGCGGAAATATTAAAACTGAGTCAAGGAACTATTCAGCATATTATTGAACGTTATGTTCGTGAAAATCGTGTCGCAAATAAAAAGAAATCGCCTCATAATAAAATATTTAACGAAAGTGATTCCCGTTGTGCTCCAGCTTTAGGCAAAGGTTGAAGTTTGCAAACGAACATTTATATAAGAGTGAAAGCTTCTGGAATACCGTAATTTTTGCAGAAATCTACTTAGCACCGTAAAACCTGAAGGAGGGCATGTAATGGTGTGGGGATGCATGTCGTCCTCTGGAATCGGAAATTTGGAATTCATCGATTGTACTATGAACAAGAGTGTGTATATGGATATTTTGAAACGAAATTCGTTACAAAGTGCCGCGAAATACAGTACAAATACCAGCACAGTCTCCAGATATAAATGCAATCCAGAATCTGTGATCAGTTTTGGAACGAGAGATTCAGAAATACGAGATTCGAAATAAAACCGACTTGAAAGACGTCCTGCAAGCATAATGGAATAAACTTGCTCCTAAATATACAAAGAAATTGGTGGAATCCACGCCGAAACCTATGAAAGCAGTTATAGTAAAGTATTAATAGACCTAAAATTTTAGTTGTATCCTTAAAAAAATTTCGCTGTGAGGTGCAATTTTATATTTAAGATTGTTTTTGTTGTTAATTAAATAAAATAACTATACAATTTATATTTTTTGGAAGATGTATATAGTTTTTAGCTAATACTTGCCTTAATATTTCTTAAACTAAAGGTTGCATCACTTCGGTTGTAAATTGAAGATTTCTTTTAAGAAAAAATTATGTTCGAATTTTTGTTTGTCTTGTTTGAACTCGCCAATCTTCGAAACTATTGGATGCATTTTCATGCTGCTTTAACTGGACATTAATCACATTTTGTTATATAAAGGGTGGACCAAAAGAAACCAAGGGGTGTAAAAGTTTAATAACTTTTTCGTTTATTAATTTTTTTTTTTCTTTCAGATTATATAGACAACACTTGGAGAATTTATAATGGAGATGTTCACAACTGAACAGAGAACCAGAACAATAGAATTTTATTATTTAAACCAGAGATCAATTATTTTAACGCAAAGAGCAATCGTCGACATTTTAACGTCAGAATTTCGCCCTCTGAAGCAATGATTCGTTGCTTAGTTGATCGTCATCACCAACATGGCAGCGTAACAGATTTGCTTCGAACCGGTAGACCACGTTTAAGTCGCACTGCGGAAAATATTGAACGAGTACAGCAAAGTGTTAACGAAGCACCAGAAACATCTGCCAGAAGGCGTTCTGCTCAGCTAGGAATGTCTCGTACGTCACTACGGCGCATTTTAAAAAAAGATTTACAGTTATACCCATATAAGGTGCAAATGGTGCAAGAATTAAAGCCGGCAGATCATCGGCAACGTCTAAATTTTGCAGTTAAATTTCAAGAGTTGGCCAGAAATGAAATCAACTTTATTAACCCTGCTGTTAGGTTAAGACCATTTGGTCCAATTTTTTTTTTTGTTTTCTTTGTAACTTTGGAACGGTGATATATACTGTCTAAATTTTTCAGCTCAGGTGGTCTTTTTATAAAACAATATTAAGTGCGAAAATTTAATTCTCTGACTTAAAACTGGACTAAGATAAATTGAAAATTACGAATCTTAGGTTAAGGGACCATTTGGTCCATAGTATATTTTCTTTGATTTTCTTTACATTAATTTTCCAAAAATAAGTATTTATTAGTTTGTTCGATATTTTTTGGCACTACATGATGAGCAAAAAAATGTTTTTCGGTTGGTTTTGCAAATAAACGCACTGCAAATGGAGCATTTTACATCAGACTTAGACTTGCAGCAACTACAAATTCCTCGCTTTCGAGCTCCTGAACTAGAAGCATTTTTAGAGCAGGCTACTGGTGCTGGGTTTTACCAGAGTTGAGTAAATAATAAAATAATAATATTTAGCAAGTATTGAACCAAACTAAATATAAAGACTAAGATTAAATTGTTATTTTGTATGAAAACTGCAGTATGGACCAAATGGTCCTCTAACCTAAGATTCGTAAGTTTTTTTTAACCTAACAGCAGGGTTAAAAATTTGATTATGAGTGATGAAGCTCATTTTAATTTGAATGGCTTTGTTAATAAGCAGAACTGTAGGTTCTGGGGTTCTCTAAATCCAAGAGCCATTCATCAACGCCAATTGCACCCCATCAGGTGTACAGTATGGTGTGGGATCACATCTGAAAATGTCATTGGGCCTTACTTCTTCGAGAATGAAGATGGAAGTGCTGTAACCGTAAATGGAGAGCGGTATAGGTTTATGATAGAAAATTTTTTACGTCTTGCTCTTGAAAACAGACCTGGTATGTGGTTTCAGCAGGACGGAGCCACTGCCCATACTGCCCGAGACACAATGGCACTTTTCAGTCAAATTTTTGGAGGGCGAATAATTTCCAGAAATTCGGAAATTATTTGGCCAGCGCGATCGCCAGATTTGACAGCACCCGACTATTTTCTTTGGGGTTATTTGAAGGAGCGAGTGTATGTGAACAAGCCAGAGACAATCCTTGAACTCAAGGCAAACATTGTTGCAGAAATTCGAACGCTACAGCCACAAGTTTTAAAAGATGCTATGGAAAATGCTCTAAAAAGAGCCCATCAGTGCGAAGCTGAAAACGGTGGTCATTTAAGAGACATCATTTTTCATTCTTAGTGTAAAAAAATTTCCCTTTTGTATATTATATAATCTGAAAGAGAAAATAAAAAAAAAATTAATAAACGAAAAAGTTATTAAACTCTTACACCCCTTGGTTTCTGTTGGCCCACCCTCTAGATACATATGTCTAATAGATCAAAATGGGTATCATTTTGGCAAAAATGGGCGGTGCCACGCTCTCTACAATGAAATAGCCATATTCCTTATAATGCCTTAACTATTTGATGCAGATGTACTTTATTTGGTATAAGGTTTCTATGTATGAGGCTATATAATATTTGTTGGGAAAAAGGCGGACTCATTTAAGGCAAAACTACTACTCAACTTATATTATTTATTCATATATTTCCAGCTATTTAACGTAGATATATGATATTCCACATATATACATATTTCGTTTAGATCAAGGTATAAAGAATATTTTAAGCCCAAAAGCACAGTTCAATAGTATTATATAACATCATTTTAGAACCTTAAATGACGATTATTGATTTAAATAAAAGCTAAAGAAAATTCTTATGATTTTAGCGTACCACACCCATTTTCCAAATTTTGTTTTTTTGATCGAAACTGAGCGGAGCCACGCCTATTACAAAAAAATTGTATTCCGTGCATTTGCATATGCAACCTCATTCTAAATATTAGCTTTAAAATCAATTTAAATTTATAGCTACCTAAATGCCGCGTTATTTGATTTTGGAAAATTACCGTTATATGCTTACATACTTACATCAAATGTGATGTGTCTACCAAAGTTGGTAGAGTTTGATAGCATGGTTTCGGAGATATATATACTTATTGTTTCTTAGGTGGCCGGTGCTGTGCCCGCTTCCAAATTTTTTCGATTTGATATATTTGCTAGTGCAAAGATGGGGGCTTCATATTAAATTTGAGCGATTTGTTTTTATCGCTGACTAAAATATCGCGTTTTTTAATTTTTGAAAATTACTGTTATATGAGAGGTCTTTATCCGATTTTAAAAATTTTAGAAATTTTGCTTATTGACTTGAAATGTAATATGTGTACCAAATTTGGTTGAGTTTGGTCAAGTAGTTTCGGGCATATAAAGTTTTTTTCTTATTTTCCAAAAAGATTTCGCACACGTATTCCTTTCCCAAACCCAATCCTACGTATCAAATTTGAGCAAATTATCTGAAATAGTTACTGAAGTATCGAGGTCTTTTGATTTTTACAAAATACCGTTTTGTGCGGGTGGTTATCAAAGTACCTTGGGTCTATGGCAATGTGTATTCCAAGTTTCGTTCAGATTGCTCAATATTAAATCGAATTATCTGACTGACGGACGGATGGACGGACATACAGATATGGCTTAATTAATTTCGCTAATACATCTAAGAATTTTGGAATGTATATGCCTATATCTACCTCGGTTGCTTTATGTTGTTGCAAACAACCGTCAGGTGAACAAAGTTATAACTCTGGACACCACCAATGCGCTCGGGTATAAAAAAGCACAGTTTTTATTATACAGCTCTTAGAAACATTTTCTTTTGAGTACAATTTTATTTTTTCAACGGCATCAACGTATGGTGGTGTTTACTTTCTGTTTGTAAATTTTCAAAGCAAAGAAGTAAAAATGTGGAAAATAATTAAGAAAGAAGTTTACTGAGTATTTTTGATTTTTTTTAAAAATAATTTAGGGCTGTATTTAATAAAGGACTTTTATAAATTATAATCACTGATTGTGCTAGTTACTGTTGCTCTCAAGACTGTCTGAAGTCGAAATGAATAATTAAAACACACAATATATCCATTATATTTTATTTAAAATCTGGGTGTGAGTTTAAATTGAATAGTACTCAGATATATTAGTTTTTCTATAACGAAGTAATCACTGTGATTAGAAATAATTAAAAAATAGTCACCTTAAATTCCATCACAAAATAATAAAAAGCATTTAAAATAGTTAAAAAAAATTGATATTCGATTAGTTTTGTTCATTTAATTTATTTATTTTATGTGAAAGTACATTCGATGCCATTATGTATGGAACTCGATTTCTTTTGCATGGACACCACGGGCACGCTTGCAGAAGTCCAGACGCTGAACCCAATTTTCGACGGGTTTCAAGCATAAATCGGACGATACTGCTGCAATTTCACGTTCGATATTCGTACGAAGTTCATCAATCGTCGCTGGCTTGTTGGCATAGTCCATAGATTTGACGTAGCCCCACAGGAAATAGTCTAACGGCGCCAAATCGCACGACCGAGGCGGCCAATTGACTGGGCCATTTCGTGAGATAACAAGTTCACCAAATTTGGTTTTCAATAAATCGTTTGTGACATTCGCTGTGTGGCTTGTGGCGCCGTCCTGTTGGAACCACATATTGTCCAAGTCCATATCATCCAATTCTGGCCAAAAATATTCGGTTATAACGTGTCGGTCTTGATTACCACGGATGAAGTACGGCCCAATGACGCCGCCGGCCCATAAACCGCACCAAACCTGAATTTTTTCGGGATGCAATGTTGACTCATGGAGTACGTGTGGATTGCTGCCTGCCCAATAACGCATATTTTGCTTATTGACGTAGCCATTCAGCCAGAAATGACGACGACCATAAATTGGATGGCAAACCTTACTGAAGAGAAATGTCAAAAGAGCGGGAAAAAATATGGCGTCGTTTGCTGTTACTATCGGTCTACTTTTGTAGCGTCCCTATTGAAACCCCCTTTATATATATGAACTAGGAACAGAATTAAAAATATATTAATATAAGAGTTTAAGATTCAATATATAAGAATTTATATTTCTTAGAAAGATTTCAAAAAGTCGATTTTTTTCAAATTATATATTTTGTTTCCTTTTTGTTTTTTGTATTGCCTTGTCTTTTTTGCCACTATAGATAAGCGGCCACTAATAAGAAATTTCCTTTTTTAAGTAAATACCTCAAATAATTGTTCAAATCCGAATTCCTAACGTAGTTTTGGGTGTTAACAAAATTACGTCATTTTGTTATTGAAAGTTTTAATTTCAGGCACTCTGAGGGCGGCAGTAATATTAATTATAATTTAAAAAGTATAATAACAATAATTCAGTTTGAGATATTAGTGCATTTTCATAATTTATCCAGAAATAATTCAACTCAAACAATTCAAAATTTAAATGAATGCAATATATCACTTTTGTTTACAAAAAATTCTCAAAATAACTTTTTTTTTTGGTTGCAGCCCCAGTCGTTGAGCCCCTGAAACGCCTTGATTTCGATCCCATATTTTGGAATTATAGAAGAATACTATTCTAATTGAAATATTTGCTTTAGAATGAGAACATCTCTTAATTTGATTATGCACAATATTAGCAAAATTATAGTTCTGCATTAAATGAATGAGTTCGATTCAAATAGGCGACATTTCTACTTTAAATAAACTTTGCTTTTAAATGTTGCAGATGTTCTGAAATGGCGTTTCGGCTATAAAAATGAAATACTTACATTTAGAAAATGCTGTGTACTAATTGCATTTTCATTCTCAAAATGAATAAAAAAATAAACGTAAAAAGTAAAAAAAAAACCTAGTTATTTATAAAGTATCGGCACACATGGATATTAACAAAAATTTACTCACATTCAATATCTACGGTTTCACTCGCTAATTTGAAACTAAAACATTTTATTTGGCACAGTTTCAATTCCAGTAAATCAAATAAAACTCCGACGTATTAGCAGCAGCTGTTAAAAAATGCCATCATTATAAATATTTCAAAACAAATACTAAAAGCGAATTGATTTCGGTGTGGGTTAGTGAAATTTTTCTAATGCACGCGCAGTTAGCAAATAGTTTTGTATGTATGTACGTTTGTTTACCTCTGTGAATAACATGGACACGATTTTAATTGACCTGTTGCCTGCTCATGCAAAGCTTATTAGAGTTGTTGCATTTATTTGAAATTAGCTCATGTTGGCAATAACCGAAAAAAATGCTGGAAACTTTATCAACCCCTGAAACTTTTATTAGAGCACATAATGTTTGTTTCTAAATATTGACTATCGCAGATATGTGGTGGTTTGCTTGAATAATTAAAAAAAATGTGCAGTTATATTGGTGATTGTATAAAATTTTTGCTGGTGCTCCATGGCGGATGAGTAACATATAGAAATTTTCTAAAATAAGGAAGATATAAATAAAATATGCAAATGTAAATGAACTGCATTCCTCTTTTTATTCTATAATGCAATTTTTTCGTGATATTGTCCTGCTAAGTTTTTGAATGTTATCGATTTAGAAGTAATATTTCTGTCATAAAACAATGGTCCATGGTCAAAGATTGGCACTTCATAACCGGCAATTTTACCCAAATTGAGTTCTATGCACGCAAAGGGTGAGAGGGGCTTTTTTTTGAGTTTCAACCCCTACCAAATTCTTTAAACTCTAGTACTATGTTGAAGTTAATTTACTTCCTTTTAATTAAATTAGCACTAAAGCCCCCGAAAATAAATTTCTGTTTACGCCGCTGTGTACATAATTTTGGAAAAATTTGCCGGTTTTGAATTTCCAATGGTAGACCATTAATAACTTATTTTTAATTAGGGTACTTCATATGTTCAAGGATCTCCCTGAAAAGGTACGCCGAATAATTTGTAGAGCCCTTTGACCCATGAAATATCATATTCAGGGACTATTTTGAACCACATTTTGCAAAAGTCTACTAGAACGCCCATTTAGAAGGTCACCAAATTTATCTAAAAATTTGTTCCTAAAAAAATGTATTAAAGTTTAGGTCAGTCACAGCATTGTCAGAGGAAGTGGTCTGACAATCCACATTTCTTTCTCAAAAGGTTTTAAATAGATGATTTAAACATTAAAACATCATCTTTGTATGCCTACTGTTCTGTTCCTCAGAAAAATAAAATAGCAGCACTGTTTAATACTTTGAACAATGACAGACTTTGACAAGCCTATATATTTGCCGAAAATTTTCATATTTCCCACATATTTTTTAGAGCATAGTTTGCCATAGTTTTACTATCAAAAATATAGAAAACCGATTTTCAGCGCACTCCAGTAAAGAATCTACCTACTTCATTTCACTTCATTTGTTTTAAAAATATGTTAGTATAATAAGGCCAATAGAATACCCTTTATAGTAGAACAATTAAGTATGAAACAATAAGGGATAAACTTTGTCTTCATATAAATAAATACACTATACGAGATCAGATATCAGATATTGACGTCAATATAAAAATTTAGGGTTTCAAATTAATTAAGGAATTAGAAAACAAAATTAAGATCATAAATCGCATCAACGGAAATTCGAATATAAAATGTTTGTAAAGTTGCATTTGTTTATACTGCTACGAGTAGAAGCTGGAATGGAATTCCAAATTCAAATAGCGGTGACGAAGTTATAGCTTGGAAAAATTAAATGCTTTACGCGAGCGAATTTTGCATATATTTGTTTATCATAATGGTAGCGAGAAGCTTTATCCTCCATTAAACGATAGAGAAAAACGCAAGTTCTTGCCTTCATGTTTCGGAAATTTCACAACCTTGTAGCTGCAGCCTCCATCCGGATATATTGTAAAATATTTGTCTAAGCCAAATATACACTGTGTACTTGATTAAATACTACATGAATTTTGTGAGCAGATTGAGAGTCAAACTAGCTATAAACTAGCTCAGAATAGCATATGTGTGCGTTTTTTTTTAATATAATTTAAATCAAACTAAAAAAGCTTTTCTAATCGCATCTCGAAATACGGATTTTTCCAGATTTTTCGTAAAAGTGTTTCTCCTCAAACACCCATTATACGAATCTAAGTTCATCAAACTTTAATCGTAGATACAGGATATGTCACTTCGAGCGTTAGCTAAAGGACTAAAATATCTTGTGTGTAGAATTTGACAAAAAAGTTTCAGAGCCATACCAATTTGCTCCAAGGTGGGCGATACCATGGCCATTCCCAACATTTATGATCCCATGTATTTTATTCTCAAACCCAATCTTGTCTATCAAATTTGAGCAAATTGCCTTCTATAGATTATAAATATTGGAGTTTGCAATTTTTGTTTTTTACCGTTATATGAGAGGTGTGGCATGGTTTTTGTACGGTTTTGAAAATTTTCGAATTTCTGCTTATTGACTTAAAATGGAATATGTGTACCAAATTTGGAGGAGCTTGATGGTGGTAGCTGGTTGTTCAAAGGTGGGTGATGTCACGCTTATTACCAATTTCTTTTTGTTCCGTGTAAATTTATCAAATTCTCTTTAAGAGTTACTTAAGAACCGCGATTTTTTGATTTCTGAAAATTACCATTATATGACACGTGGGCGTAGTTTTGGTCCGATTTGTACAATTTTTGGAAATTTGCTTACACATATTAAATGTTAGATATAGTGGGCGGTGACACGCCCGCTTCCAAATTTTTTTGATTCTGTGTATTTGTTAGTGAAGGCCCATCCCTCATATTTTGAGCGAATTGCCTTTCATGCTGACATAAGTATCGCGTTTTGTTTTTTATTTGAAAATTGCCATTTTATGAAATGTGGGAGTGGTTTTTATCTGATTTTAAAAACTTTCGCAATTTTCCTTTATGACTTCAAATGCGTTATGTGTACCAAATTTGGTAGAGTTTGGTCGTGTAGTTTCGGAGATATAAGTTTTTTTTTATAAAGCGGGCGGGTCCGCACCCACTTTGCAAAAAAAATAAAAAATTTGCACGCGAAATCCTTTCCCAAATCCAATCCTACTTATCAAATTTGAGCAGATTATCTGCGGCGTGGTTATTACCTGATTTTGTTCATTTGAAGTACTAAAGCACCTTGGGAGACGGACGGAGGGACGAACAGACAGAGATGGCTTAGACAAATTGGCTATTAATTCTAAGAATTTTGGTAATTATATGCTTATATCTATATCGGAAATAAATTTTCCCCATCACTAAACGTTCACCCAGATCTGTTATCAAACAAATTTTAGAGGGTAAGCTGGATTTAGCCTTTTTTGATTTTATGCAAATCCGGAACAACTTGTGATTAATCTAATTTTAAACTCACTGTGATGAAGATAATTATTATAAATATTATTATATTATATTATAATATTAGTAACATTTTCCAGTAAACTGGTGAAACCATTGCAAAAAAATCTAACCTGGGCTGGAAATTTGATTGACATTAGTTATTTTTCACTACTAGTTATTTTATTTGATTAGCAACTGGAATAGCAATTAGTCTGCACAGGTATTTATTTTCTAATTCTACTAAATAAAGAGCAATACACTTAACATGCCTTTTATGCCATTTTATCCGAGTTATTAGATTTATGAGAGCAATAATAAAAAGACAAGCTCAATTGGAATTTTATTTTATCACTTAAATAAATAATTCTACCAATAGACAAATCAGCAAAGTATATATAAAATTCTATTTACTGTACTATTAATAACGGTTAAAGCAACGTCATATATAAAGTAACTACATATGTACAGCATCTTATGGCTATTGCTACGAGATTTTATTATTAAAGAGTAGCAAAAGAAACAACACAAAGGCATGACAGTAAGGAATATATTTTATTATTTTGAATTAAATCAAATTGCATTCAGTTTCTCTCTACACACACACACACAAACACACACACAAATTGTGCGCTACAAATATGTGAAATTGAGTTATTGCGAATAACTCAAATTTTCACTTGCATATTTTCGACCGAATGGAATTGAGTGGCAGACACATATAGGCAGATAAAGTACAAATGGAGAGCAATAAATGCAATATAAAGAAACAATTTTAGCAAATGTACATACATACATACGTACATATATACAATATAAAATATACACTCACACAATCGCAAACAAAATTATTTAGATACACTGTAACTGTTGGGAGTTGTAAGCAGCTGTACGTGATTTGAAATCACTTGCAAGCAGTCACTTTGCTTAAATAGCATTCAAATCCTGGTTGTTGTTGTTGTTGTTGTTGTTGTTGCTACGTTTCGATATGCTTTCTAACTGAAAAACGATTTTTTGTTGTTATTTTGCTGCATCTCACTCTCTGTCTCTGTCTCTCTCTATCTCTATCTCTCTTGTGCTAAACCATCGTAAGTATTTCATTTTGTTTATTTGTTTATTTGCTTGTATTAAGCACAATAGCTCAGCGGATGCCAGCAATGCAACAGAACACAGAACACAGAACATTTGTTATGTTGCAATGAATGAATTGTTGCAAAAGGCAAGGAAATGTGCTACTTTGTGCAAAATATTTTAAAATAGACCGAAAATATGCACAACATAAAACACAAAGCTGTTGTGTATGGAGTAAGTTCGGCTGGGGGAGGCGGTGTCGGGTGCGGAGGGGAGAAAAATTGGCGGCAGTGAAGCGGGAGCAGCCATGGGAAGTGACGAAGAAGTTGGCAGTTGCGGAAGGAAGTCGCAGCACAAATAAATATATAATAAAAATGCAATAAACAGTTTTGGAAAGCAACGGAAATAAAGTGAAAGGAGAATTCCACAATATGTTGTGTCAATCATATAGGGTGTGCATCTAAAGTATAACTTTATTTTGCATATATTGATTTTCATTTCATTATAAATTCGAAAGCGTCAATTGAAAATGAGAATCGTCAGCTGTAAGTTTAAAAGCCTCAATTGAAAATAAGAATAGTCGTTTGAAAATGAAAAAGCGTCAAATTTATATATGCAAGTGTCTATAGTCATTTGGCAATAAGAAAGTGCCAATTGGAAATAATAATATCCAATTGCAAATCATTTATTAATTATTATTACTGCTGCAAATTCGGAGATCACCACTTTCCTCAACAGATTTCTTTCTAGAATTTGCTCGGATTTAAATTCACAACAAATAGCACACGATTCCACCTCGTCATCCTCCAGACAGCTGCGACGAAAAAAGGGTCAGAGACTATATTAAATCCAACTGAACGAATACCTATCGAACAATGCCCGGCCAGAACTCCAATGAGGATCAGGACAGTTGTCTTTAAAGTGTCTGTGCAATTATGCATTTCGTGGACTTGCTGAGCCGACAGAGAGCTCATCTATTCAATAGAATTCCGTAGAACCTCCCACGCACTCTCTGCTTGTAGCAATAACTTCAGGGGTGCCCTGCCGGGCGAGCTGCAAGTCCGCTATGACTCGGTACCCCATTATATCCGATAAAAATTTAAATTAACAATTTTTGTGTAACGTTCAGGGCTGTTAATTTTGTGTTACTTTGTTCGGGAGTAACAGTGCTGTCTTGGCGTTGTGTAGAAGAACATTCGTTACTTCTTCTCGGCCAGATTTTACTTTTACGGATGTTTTCCTCATTTTTAAATTTTGGTCTCGTCTAATGGCGTTTTCTTTTTGGGAAATATTCTTGCCCTGAACATTTGTCGCAGCATTCTCATAGCATTGCGTGTTTCTTCCTCAAAATTTAGTTCTCTGAGCAAGCAAAAGTATAACATTTTCTACCACAATTATGAGGAACCCAAAGCCAACTTATCTTTAAGAAAAATCAAAAAAATTTACAAATGAAGTAACCCTACATTTGCATATGAATTTACACACACACATACAATAATAACAAATAGAGTGAAACACAAGGAAAAAACGGGACTGATGCGACCGACTGCGACGCGGCTGCGGCCGGCAAGTAGTATAAATAGCTGGCCAGTAACCTGGAAAAGAGAGTCGTGAGTCGTCATTTGAATTAGCCAGACGCAGGAGCATTTAAAACATATAGGGTAGGCGCAACTCTCTGTATTAGGTATTACGAGTAATGAATGATATTAATATAGGGTCTTGCAATAGGAACGCTACAAAAGTTTTTTTAAATAAAACAAAAACGGTTTAGGATATGAATTGAATTCTTTATTCCTGTAAAAGTACATTCGATGCCATTATGTATGGAACTCGATTTCTTTTGCATGGGCACCACAGGCACGCTTGCGTGAAGTCCAGACACTGAACCCAATTTTCGACGGTTTTCAAGCATAAATCGGCTGATACTGTTGCAATTTCACGTTCGATATTCGCACGAAGTTCATCAATCGTCGCTGGCTTGTTGGCATAGACCATAGACTTGACGTACCTCCACAGGAAATAGCCTAACGGCGTCAAATCGCACGAACGTGGCGGCCAATTGACTGGGCCATTTCGTGAGATAACAAGTTCACCAAACTTGGTTTTCAATAAATCGATTGTGACATTCGATGTGTGACTTGTGGCGCCGTCCTCTTCGCCACATATTGTCCACATATTGTCCAAGTCCATATCATCCAATTCGGGCCAAAAATATTCGGTTATCATTTAGCGGTAGCGATTCTCATTCACAGTAACGTGCCGGCCTTGATCATCACGGAAGAAGTACGGCCCAATGACGCCGCCGGCCCATAAATCACACCAAACCGTAATTTTTTCGGGATGCAATGTTGACTCATGGAATACGAGTGGATTGCTGCCTGTCCAATAATGACAAAGCCGTCTAGCCAGAAATGACGATGACCATAAATTGGACGTAGCGCTCTTAAAGTTGAGGCCATTGACTCCGAATTTCGGTAGTAAATTTTAATAATTTCGACTCGTTCTTGGATCTCCCACCAAATCTTTTTTCGCAGACTTCGGGAGGCCTGTGACCAACAACAAGTTGGTCAGTTAAGGTTTTTATTAGGGAATAATATGAGAAAACAACAATTTTTCATATAGACTGTGAAAAAATTCTTAATATTTTCAGTACACACATTTTTCTGTAAGTCCACGAAATTTCATTCTTTTTCTTCAACCTTTAATAACATTAATAAAAAAAATGAATATTTAATAAATATTTATATCACGGGGTGTGCGTCTGATCCGCTATCTAATGAAATATTAATTTTCAAAATTGGTGATTTAGCGAAATTTTCAGGGTCCACTTAATGTGGTTTGACTCAACAATTACAAAAGCTAAATTTTTCATTTTGTCCTTTAGTTGCTTTTCAAAAGTGCTATTGAATAATCGCAAAATCCAAAATAACACCGGAGCTAAGAACAAATCAGTTGATGATCAAGTGAGTCAAATGTTTGCGAGAAGTCAAGTAGACACAACAGCATTATATGGCTTTTATCAATGGGTACTGCCGTCAATGATTTTTATCGTTGCAGTTCTGAAGCCGAACTGGAAAGCAGATGGTAAATTATTATATTTTATTGCGCTTTTAAGATTTCAAACTTCTTAGGCAAAGCAATCAGCATACTAATTGGGTTATAGCCAGAAGCCGAACTGACCAACAATACCCTGTATTCAAGATACATTACGACAAAATTAAGCTGCATGAAAAATTATACATATAATTTTTAACAAGAGAATATTTAGTTATATTATACATATATACAAATATATTTGTAGAATATATCATTCATAGAAATTTAAGATCAAATAGAGAAATTATAGGAAAAAAACAAATTTAGCTGTTTTTATAGGGTGGCGGAAAAAACAGGAATGTGAGATTATCATATGAGTTGAATGAAGCGAGAACAGTGAACAGTTGAAACGATCGTATATACTCAACTTTATCCCCGTTAATAACTGTATTGGTATTGAAAATCAAACCCTTATTGTAGTTTCAATTCTTCATTTAGACTCTCATACCCACTCACTCCACGGATTACGAACCAGTAAATGGTGCTTCAAATATTTGGACTGTGACTGCAATAAACATTAGATAAATCGACCATTCGTTGATCTTGCAATCGATAGCTGTTTTCCGAGCTTGTGGGTAGATTTATACTCATATTGAAATTTCCTTTATTTTTTACGAGGGTAATTTTATACCAAATCGTCCTGGCAGTTAGGGGCGGATCTTTTTTATTGCATAAAATGTTTTTACAGTTTCTACGGCGAAATCGATGAGACAAGTATTTTTTTCGTTTTTGTTGATTTTGAAATCGTAGGAAATTTTTGAAATTTTATTTTGAAAACGCGATAATTTTGTAATAAAAATGACCGATCTTCGAATTGTTTTTTCTGCTTTTAGGCATAAAAAAAAAAATGAGCTTGAGTTCATAATAAATGACCTTGAGTTCATAAAAATTAATATTGTTGATACAAATAAATAGGCCGACAAATTAATAAGGGTATATTTTATTTTAAGCTAAGTATCCTGCTCACAAGAAAAACAAAAAACGCATATGAAAGTTGTAACAAGAAATGCAAATGAATTTGCGTGTATCAAAATTTCTTAAATCGGTTTAGAACTTTCAAGAAGTAAATGCCTGTATGCATTTTTATTTCTTTAAACAATTTTGTAGTAACAACAAACCAATTTTCAAAGCAACATAAATAAGCAAAAATATTTCTTGTGAGTTTTCTTGAGTGCTGTGTTAAATTTAACACAAACTTCATCGAACCGTAAAGATTATTTTATTTAAAAAATATCTTCGACAAATTTATTTTATTTTACCCTCACTCAATCACACTCTTTTCTCAACACTACTTACTCGAGCTGCTATCTTAATAATCGCAAACTAACTTTACGCATACATTTTAAGCACTCAGAAGACAAGAAATGGTTAGCACAGCTAAAAGATTTTTAAAATGAAATCAAGCAAGTGAAATTTCAAGTTGCACTGTCTGATTAAGATAAACAGCTCAAGTATTACGCAATGCCGCTGGCAGTGTCAGTGTCGCTCACTCTGACGATTTTAAACATTTCTTATATTTATTTTTATTTTTATTGTTTTTGTTTTTGTTTTTTTTTTATTCAGGAAAATATTCGAATGTCCCCGCTGTTGGTATTTAAAATGCAATAAATCACTTTGACGCGCGCACATTTAAGATGGAAAAAGAAAAAAATAAAAATAAACACACACACACTCAAACATGTGTGTTTTAAAGACAAGTAATGAAAAAATGCAAAATGTAACAAGGATACAAAAAAAAAAAATAATAATCGAAAGATATACCAGTACGTTGTGGAAGTGAGTTAGCGCGAGGCAGTGACAGAGAGTGAATGAAGAAGGCAAATGAAGATGCACATAAATTCTTGTGAATGCCAAGGATTTACAACTTGAATGCCCTCAGTGACGACTCAAGTGTGCATTTAAACAAGAAACAATGCATATACTTTCAAATCAAATGGCTTTAATAAAACTTCCATTTGTATATAGAGTAGTCGCATACTCGCAAATCACTGGTAATGTAATTCGTGAGAGTAAAATATAAGTAGTAGTAGTATTGCTCAAATGAAACAGTTTGATTTTTATTTTCCTTCTTAAATTCAAATTTATATATGTACATACATATCTCGCCAAATGGCAGCTGCAGCAGCACATTCAGCATTGTAAACAAGCGCAAACCAAGCGTTTACCGACAAACGCGGACATTTTGACAGATGGCGGAAGAATTGCATGCGAATTAAGGAAGAGAAACTGTGCGCGCCAAAGTGACGCCACAGCATTGGCAGGCATTGCGTGAAGCGAGATTTTGCGTACACAGATTTCGCATGCATTTCAATAATTAAATGCTTAGTTTTGTTTTTCGAATTGCAAATAAATTTTGTTTTCTATGCAGATTGATGGTGAATAAAATGAAAATGAACGAACGGAGGTATAGTTGTATGAATGTAGGAAATTTAATTTGTGGTAGTTTTGTTGCTCATACGCAGTGTACAACAATTTGAGTTAAGCAAATTAGTGGAAATAATCAAAGTTCTCGTAAACAATTTAAATACGTATTAAGGTATTTTTCAGGAAAATACTTTGATTTTTTAACAATTTTAGTCATCATCAAATTTTCATATATTTCGTACAGTTTTTTCAAATCGTCAGCAGGGTGTTTTCTGTTTCTCTTAGCAATCAAAGTTATTTTATTGGGTTGCAGAAGTATAGTCCTTTTAGTAGACATCTAATAATTTGATTAAAATTGATTATTAATTTTGGTAGACGAATTGTAAAACTTTGTGCGTTCCAGATAAACCGCGGAAAAATTAAAAAAGGGTCAAAAGTTTACATGTTCTGGATTTAACGAGCTTAATATATATATTTTAAAGCTAAACCAATCACAGCGTTTTAAGAACGTTGTTAGTAGCAACCAACTGAATAATGCGAGCTTTTCTAAATTCTTTAGCGAAAATAATTTTAAGAAACGTTTGAACCGGCGACTGATACAAAAAGAGCACTTTTCAAGAGAACCGGTGCATTCGGGTCATGTTTTTATTTTTACATGAAACTCAAATATGCTGTTTCTTGGTCAAAATTATCAGACATGTTTTTTTTTTCTTTTGACCGAAAATTTTCTTTTCGATATTTTTCGGCGGTTTTATTTTCCCTGTGAAAACCATATTTTTCCGAATTTAAATATATTTTTAAAATGTACATAAATTCTTTAGAAACTGATCGGTTTTGCTGATTAAACTTTCAAAAAGTCAGAAAAAATTGTAAACTAGTGTCCAAAAAGTAAAACTTCTTTAGCGGTAGCGATTTTTTACATCGCGTAATGAAAGTCTCGTCAAAATATCGTCGCGCTAAAATTGCTTCGTTAATTTCTTCCACTATTTTTCTTAATTCTGCAAATATTTTTACTAATGGTACTACTTATTTCTACCACCATTTTTATTAATGCTATTATTATTATTAATTTCTATCACTATTTTTATTAATTTCTTCGACTATTTTACGATAGTCTACCACTTTTTTTACTAATGGTACTACTTAGTACGACGACTACTTTTATTAATTTCTACTACCACGAAGAAGTTTAACTTCTGGCTCGGGCATTTGGGTGCACGCGTGCTTTGTTTTTGTATATATTTTTTCACATCACTTCTAAATGTAGCCAAAACTCGTTGTTTAAGAGATGCAATGTTTTTGTTTAAATAATGCTCTACTGAATTTACTTAATAATCTAAGTAAGTTTTACTTATAAATTACTTCTAATGAGACATATCGCCGCCTACACCAATGAGTGAATGCACTCAAATCATAACCCTTCAAATGTTGTGTGTGGTTTTCAATTAGCACTACGGTGGGCTTGCTAATTTTTTACTATTTAGGTTAACTCGCTTCCAGAGTATATATTTTTTAATCAAAAATAATTTTAAATAAAAATAATGAGTGCATTTAATTAAACTTAGGTGCCCACTAAGTTTTTCAACCATTTTGTTTATAATTCTTATTTGCTTTTCAATCCTTCCAAACCACCGTCACGATTGGTTTATATAGGGGAATGTAGGAAGCGGCCATCGCTGGCCAGTGTATTTCCGAAGAGCGAATGATACCGGGTGCGTTGATTGTGTTAATTATTATTATTATTATTATTATGATTATTATTACTATTATTATTATTATTTTTGTTACAGCTACAAGGCTCTACGATCAGATTTCTTCTATTGTGCACGGCCGTTTTCTTTTTCAATCTTGGGATTTTGAAATATTTTATCACAGCTTTGGGTTTGTTCTTCCCCAGCTTATGTGATTGGACAACGATATCACCTTGATGACGGAGCCTTTGCCCGCCAAGTGTAGCACAACATGTTCTGAGTATTCTAATACAATTTTACCAAATCGACAAACGTCCGTCTCAGATTCCGTCTCAGATTGGCCCTACTTTCTCCCGTGATATTTTAGGTTGCAATGTCTTGTAAAGTACCCAGTAAGAATACGTAAGTCCTCTCTACCTTAGTGAAAGTAACTTTCTGTATATTTCCCTTGCCCTGCGCTATTTAACCAGTGGCTAGTAAATTTATTTTTTTCTAGTCTCTAGTCTAGTCTGTTAGCTTCGCCTCTGGAGAGTCCATAAAATGTTTCAGGACCAATAAAGGGTATACTGACACCTAGTTTTGTTAAGTGATCGTCTTTCTCATTTCTCTCATACCTCTCATGACAAGGAGTCCATCCTACAGTTAAGGAGTTTAAGTTTCTTAGTATGTTGAGAAAACTTAGGCCCCCAAATGCCAGTTTAGAGATGAACGCTTGACTGTCAGAAGGAATATATATTTTTTCTCCATGAATTTTCCTACGCGGGCATTCTCTAGCAATGATTTCTATTACATGCATTTTTGGCCTGTAATGTAAATAAATATGCACCAGTGATGTTTTTTTTATTTGGGGCCGTACATTCTTGCCCCTGTTCTACCATTATCCAATTTTGATCCATCTGTAAACCAAATCTGAGAATAAGGTCTCAAGTTGTTGGATTTTGTTCTCCAGTCTTCTCATTTATTCATATTGAATGCCGTTGCTGCTTTACGTGCCACCTTTCCGAGATGATTGTTCCTTTCAAAGAAAAAGATCAAATATAGGAAGCGACCTATCTAGGAATGTTCAATTGTGGTCTTATAATACCAAAAATAATAACCCGGAATGTAACCGGATTTTTAATAAATTAGTACATCACTAAATATTGTTCGTAGTAGACCGATAGCTAAGAAACTTGACAATTTCGTATTGTTCTATTCGAGTTCGAACTTTCGGTGAAAAATGTGGCTTTGCTTGCCACAATATTTGCTGCAACGCATCATGCCGCCATTGTTATCTATTCTACCTGGAAATACCTCAATAAAAATATGTGAATTTGTCAGTTTAGACAATGAAGGCTTCTGTGCATTCTGGCCTTTAGAATCGTAATGTATATTACCGCATATCTACCGTAAAAGTGAGTGTGTGTATATATGTATTGTACCTTACCGGAGCTCAAGATAATAATGAAAGCAAATTCAGCAGCTAAGAATCTTTCCGAAGCGTTTAGCTTAGTATTACCTGCCCTAACAATAGCAGTGCATTTTTAATCAACTGGAATGCGCAAATTGAATAATTCAAAGGTTAGAAAACAACAAATCGTATTCAACGAACGTAAAGCAGATAAAGTTAGTGATGTTGTCTGCAATATTCTTAGAAAATATTTACTTGCACAATATTACAGAAATAGGCAAAGTTTTATGCGCCAAATTGAATCAGCATTTACGAAATCTTAAAATCACTTTCAAACTCTATTTTTTCCAGCAACAGATTCAAGATTCATTGAAGTGTTCATTCAGTAGTGCAGATGCTACATACTCGCTCAACTTGTATTGCTATGAAATTGTACATATGTAAATAAATGAAGTTACAAAATAGAGCAAAAAAAAAAAAAAATTAAAAGAACAACAAAAATTCGTTAGACTAAGCACATTTACGCAATTACAACGAATGCTGCCAGAAAGTAAGTACATAATTGCATCAGTGCAGTGCAGAGGAACGATTTTGCAACTATTCAGTTATTCAGCTATTCAGTGAGGGTCAGAGATCAAGCAGTCAAATCTCTTTACAAATTATCAGCAGAACAAAACAAAACAAAAAAAGAAATAAAAAGAAGAAATATCAGCAAGTGAAAAGAAATGTTAAGGTAAAAGAGCAATGAAATAAAATTAAACAGAAACAAAAAGGTTAACTTAATGGTCGTGGGATTGAGATGAAGCAAAGCGAGGGGTAACAGATTGAATGGCAAGTGAAATTAAATTTTATAAATAGCAAATGCATTGAAGTGTAGCAATGCTTTCACCTTGCAAATGAACTGTGAGACGCATTCAAACAAAGATAACCGCCGCATACGCTTTCCCTGTCGGAAATATAATAGGTTGGTTATTTGCTGTGGCAAGTAAAGAACTCCAATTAGCATTATGATCGCCTTTTTAATACCACATATTTCCCGTCGAACTAGATAGAACAGAGAATGAAAAAGGGAAGAGATCTAGCCCGTGGGGTTCAAGAACCTAAGCAAATCATTTGAATCCACGTTATCCCATTCTTTCAGGTATCCAAAATGTGATTTAGGCACCCAGAAATTTCATTCTAGTTCGGAAAAGACCTGAACAGCTACAGAGGAGATGTTCCACCGTTTCTTCTGCGGCAGGAGGCGTTCTGTTCCAATCTGATTCAGGCAGCATGAGTACCCCGGAGCCCAGTGACCTGTGAAAACAGCGGTTAGCCTGGAGACGTTCGTCCCATTTATTTTAACTAGAGTATAAAACCTTTTAGCATTGAAAGAAGGTCACAGGCTCTTGCAAGCCGTGGAAACTTTTAAGTTTTTCCACTCTTACTTCATTTCATTTCATTGAAGACTCAGATGTACGAGGAATTCTACAGCCTCTGAGATATCTATGTAGGGTAGAACTGTTCCGGGTCTGCTTGTCGGCCTTTTCGTTGGCGTGAATGTTTGAATGCCCATCATCCATATTAGGATGACGCTGTGCCGACGAGCTAAGTTCGCAACGTACTCCCTGCAGCACTTCACCAGACTAGATGTCACCATTTAAGAGTTGAGAGTCCGGATCGCTGATGGAAGAGCGCAACAAAGGGCAGGTGGACTCATCGGCTCATCCCCAGAGTTGATGCCCCGCTTCAGGAGGCAAAAAAAACTAGAAGATAGTCTCGGCTGAAAATTCACGTCAGAGAACCTGATGCTGACGAGCAACAAAGCCTGGAATGAGGTATGAAGGTAAGAAAATCTAGAATCTAGAGAAATTGCGTCTTACGCAAAACTACTCAGAACTTCATACAAGCGGGAGCGCAGCCCGGGATCCAGTCCATTTCAACTGCCAAGACAGCACGGCTTTGGCACCAGTCCTTTCAGATCGCCTGTCCAACATAAAAAATAGAGTACGCAAATTTAACTTTAGGTGTGGCTTAGAATCCAGTATATTCCAAACGCCAAGGCGGCGTGACTTTGAAACTAGTTCTCTTATTTTTTGCTTAAGATGCAAAATTGACTGAACGGCCGAGGTACAAGGCAGGAACTTGCCAATACGAAATTTAATGATCAGACGGCTCGGAATTTCGTCCATTCTGACTGCTTTGGTAAGGGGTTTACATCAACTGCCAATACAAAGAACCGATGATGATGCAGCTTCCCACGGACTGTATCAGGACTGTAACGAACGGCGAGTTTGGTGCTCATTCCACCTCCCTATGAAATAAGTAATTGATGGTTGTATCGGAGGGAGTGATACTTAAACGGTAGGATGTTTAGTTCAGGTTCAAGTCCCACACTGACGATTTTTGGCTTTCGATGCAAAAATGCAGGTATAGGGGAGGTTAGTAAGATATAATGGTAATTTCGTGTTTTTTGTTTTTTAGTTTCATTAATAATTTTGCATTGCTTAACTGTTAAGTGCGATAATTGCATATCCTATTCGAAAGACAATCAATGCGATTTTAACGACATATAACTTGTAGTGTACTGGCTAAAAACATGCTGAGTTAAAACTGCTCAAAATGATTTTTTGTAAAAATTTTTTTTTAAAGTTTTTTTCACAATTTTTGCAATCGTTTTAAGAACAAACAAATTAAAACAAATACAAAAATTCTGAAATAAATACTTTTGAAATCAAAATTAAAAAAAAAAACAACTTCAAGGGAACAAATCATACCCATAAATTTACAAGCAACCCAAAAACATAATGGGAAAAACTATTCTTATTTCGTTTGTTAATTTGTAGGAATATTTGTTCCCAAGGAATTTGCGATATGGCTGATTTTCATTTCGACCAGCTATAACTCTGCATATTTTAAACGAAATATATATAGCTAGAATTTATCTACAAAATAATAATTAAATAAACTAATTACATTTTTATAAAGATATGCACATCATTTGTAGAAAAAATATTTTTTAGTTCAGAAAAATTATAATAGATTAAATACATACATTTGTACATATACACAGAGTGCAAGTTAGATCAACATAATTAATTTACATGCATTTTTTTCAATGCAGTTGGCGTCCAAATGTTTTTAAAATTGGTAATCTTTTTAGACTGTCTGCTTTTTTCCAGCAGGGTTTAAATTCACACCCATATACTTATCTATGTATGCGTATAGCATATGCATTAGTCAGTCATGTGCATTGTGTTTGTGTGACTGCGCTCGCAGACAAAACAACTGTACGCGCTCTAACCACTCTCGCTCTAATGTTGCAGTATAAATCTTCAAATGGTTCTCTTACTTGAACTACGAATATAATAAGTGATTGGGATTGTGTGCTGAAAAGAAAAATGAAGAAAGGGCGAAAATCGTAAAATTGAAGCGAAGTTTATGAGCTATAAATTACCATTAGTTAGTAGTAGTTAGAAGTGGTTGAAGGGCAGAAAATTTTAACCAATTAGAGTAAAGTGTTTATTTTTAATATGCGACTGTCAATAAGAATGTCCGAAAGAAGGCGAAATATAACTATATATATCTTGAGTTTACAACTATTTAAATAAATGAAGTATTTCAATGATTAAAACTAAATTCTACTTCACGTGGTTACTAATAAAACAGATATCGAAGATTTTAAATCTGCTCAGTGGACCCGCAAAAAAAAACCAAATACATTATTTTCCTATTTATTCTTAATCTCCGTCTGATTTATCTTCTCTATATAACTTTCTTACTTACTTAATTGGCACTTTTCACTTTGCCCTTCTAACGCAGAGGAGGCCGTCCTCTTCCTCTACTCCTGCCAGCTGGTACCAGCTGGTTGAATACTTTCAGGGCTGGATCATCTTCGTCTATTCGCACGACATGTCGCAGCCAACGTAGCTGCTGTATTTTAATTTGCTGGACTATGTCAATGTATAGGTAATCGTTCGATCGTTTACCGTATTCGCCGTCGCAAAAGCGTAGAGGTCCAAAAATCTTTCGTAGAATTTTTCTCTCGAACACTCCAAGGGCCGACTCATCTGAAATTGACAGCGTCCATGCTTCAGCGCCATACAATAGTACGGGCATAATCAGAGACTTAAAGAGCATATTTTTGATTCGTCGCTTTACTGTCCAATTGCCAACTCTACCCAAAAGTAGCACTTGTTGGCAAGAGAGATGCTGGTTCCCAGATAAACAAAGTCCTCCACTTTGTCGAAATTGCAATTGTCAACAGTGACCCGGTAGACAAGACGCGAATGCGCTGAGTGCATATTTGATGACAGGAGGTACTTAGTTTCGTCCTCGTTCACCCCCAGACCCATTCGCTTCGCTCCTTTATCCAGTTTGGTTAAGGCAGAAGTAACGGCACGGTTGCTGAGGCCGGTGATATCAATATTATCAGCTTGTATCAAAAGTTGCACACTTCTATAAAATATGGTGCTTGTACGGTTCAATTCAGCAACGCGAATTATCTTATCTAATATAAGGTTAAAGAAGCCGCAAGAAACAGAGCCCCCTGTTTGAAACCTCGTTTGGTTTTAAACGTATCGGAGAGGTAATTCTTGATTCTGATGGAACTGGTGGTGTTGCTCAACGTCAGCTTACATAGCCGCATTAGTTTGTTTTCTTTCTTGAGTCTTTTCCAAGATTTAGTGGATCGTGAATATTTGGCCGATGGTAGATTTGCCAGGTCTAAAGCTACGCTGATAAGGTCCAATGAGTTCGTTTACGGTGGGCTTCAGTCGTTCACACAATACGCTCGACAGAACCTTATATGCTATGCTTAAAAGACTGATTCCGCGGTAGTTGGCGCATATTGCATGATCGCCCTGTTTCTGGATTGGACAGAGCACACTTAAATTCCAATCAGCTGGCATGCGTGCGTCTGACCACATTTTGGCAGTCCGTTCGAGTTTCGTCCAGGTCGTGTAATGGTACTTCGACTCCGTCTTTATTGATTGGGGGTTCGGGTCTTATCTTCGATGGTTTCCACGCCACTACCATTAAGCAGTGCGAAGAAGTGCTTCCTTCAAAGTTTGAGTGTACTCTTGATGTCGGTCATCAGGTCGCTGTTTTCATTCTTACAGGAAATTGCCTCGGTCTTGATATCTTCTGTTATCCGCCGTACCTTCTGATAGAATTTTCGGGCGCGTTTTCTGACGGCTAGCCACTCAAGCTTTTCGCACTCGCGGATCTCGGCCTCTATCTTATTTTCTCGGAAGATGCGCCTCGCTTGCTTATTCAACTCCCGATATGACTCCCACATTCCTCATCACGCTAGTCGTTTTTTCAGGTACACTGATTTCTGATATCTGTTTGTTGAGCACTGCTCTCAGAAAGCTGGAGTGCTAGTCGGGTGGCGAAACGGCTATCTGTTGTGATTGCTGTTTTTGGACGTTGAGCTTCTCTTGTGTCACAGAGGCGCGTGCGAACCTTGGCTGTGACGAAAAGATGATCCGAGCCGAAGACACCTCCTCGAAAAGTGGGCACGTCTCAGACACTGGAAGCGTGCCTTCCGCCTATCACAACATGGTCAATTTGGCCACGTGGATTTCCATCAGGAATAGAAATGTAGCTTGATGCATCTTTTTATGTTTGAGCCTGGTACTACAAAATACCATGTTATCGATCAGCCTCAGTCCGTTAGCGGATGTTTCTTCAAATAGCCCTTCCCTTCTCACTTAGGTATTAAAATTTTCCTCAAATTGGCCCTAATGGAAGCGATGTTTGGTAACATTCTCCTCCGTAGAGGTGTGGGTGCCAATTAGCGAAATTTTGAAAAATCTCTGCGGATTACGACGATGGCAGCGCCATCTCTCTCCCAGCACAAATTCTTTATATCGCAGTTGTAGTAGACATCGTAAGGTCTGATCCTCTTCATTCCTTGACACGTTCTTTGCATATGTTGAATGGCGACATCAACCAGACGGGCAGAGGCATCTTCCCAATAAAGGAGCCGGACATTCTAGGTGTATGTCGTCAAATCATAGTCCTTAATACGTTACCTGTGGTCGTCATCAGAAAAGGGGTGGTCTCATCCGAGGCTTGCGCACAACCAGATTCTGGGTTCAAGTACTCGAGAATGTGTGAGCAAAAATCGTAACCAATTATAAGAATTACTGCGAATATTCTAAAATTTACTTTACACTCAATTTTATATATATCTTCGTGCATTCTAATAATTCACCAGTTAGTTTTATTTTGGCGACGACATTATATCCACATCTGCCTGTCTGTCTGTATTGCACCTATGAAAGCATTTGTATAGCCCCGAGCACAACTAATCAACAGCTAACGGCAAATAAATTATCTCGTTGCAGTGCAACATTCATTACATTTAACAATTTTGTGGTTGTGTGTGCATTGCATGCGGGCTTGTTTTTTTTTTTGTTTCAGTAACGTGCTTAGGTGTTGCAAAAAGCGCCAACATTTCAAATGCAACGATTCATTCATTTTCTGCACGTTTTTAGAGCTGCAGCACACCAAATAGCCCACCAACCAACTAACCGACCGACCAATACTTTACTCGCATCCTTCTAACAACCGCAGAAGATTGTTGCAACATTTTGCTGCCAATGCCAGTTACAGTGCCATTGAAGTTACATTTCTCCTCTCAACCATTTGCTGCCTCTTCAACCGTTAACGACCGGATGGCTGGCTGCTTGCTGCTGCTGGTGCGCGCAAACAAAGACCAAACTGAAAATTGAATGATGAATTAGCGTTTTTAGTGCGCACATTTCGTTGCACTTTTTCCTGTTCGGCTATTTTTTTTTTTTTTGTTTTTTTTTTTGTATGTTTGTTTTAGTTGTTGTAAGCACTCGCACTTGTACTCACACATCTATCGTTTCGTTCCATCTAACCATCGCTTTTTGTTTTATGGCATCTTTTAAGTTTGCGCACAGTATTTTCTTTATTTTTTGCGTTTTTATAGCAACGCGTTTTTCTATATTTTCTGCAAGGCGGTTTACTTTTATTCACGTTCGTATAAGTTTCTATGTTGGTATGCGTGTGTGTTTGTGTATGTGTGTATGTGTGTGTGCGTGTGTCTGTGCCGAATGAAGGATGGCTAGATAATTTCGCTTTAACGTATAAAAACATACGGGTTTTCTTTCTTTATAACAGAAAGATATTTGCCGATAAGCGAAGTAACTATGTATGTACATATGTATGTAAATATTTGTGCAATGTGTATGCAAAAGTAGCTTTCAATTGATTCTTTTCTTATGCATTTACAATTTCTTTGTTTCTATTCTCCACCTAGTTAAACGAAATAATTTTTTGCAAAGTCGCGTTAATGATGCGTAAACGTGCAGAAAAATTTCGAGACGAAAAATATGGTGGTGAAATTGAATAAATAGAAGAATGTTGACCTTTTTGTTACTCAATAATACTATTGAATGGTTTCCTGTGGTTCTAATGATAGTTTTATAAGAATTGGAACTGACAGCAAAGTAAAAGTGTAATGCAAACCCTGATTATTTGAAAAATATTTACTTTTGCAAAATTTTTGTAGAAAAACTTCTTTAGCGGCGCAAGAGCTATTTTTGACATCGACTAGAAATCATATGAAATTCCTCAAAAAAATTTCGGTTGCAATTCTAGAAAGAGATATTAAATTAAATATGGGTGAGCGTTTTATAAGAGATCCTTTTTAGTTTTTTAGTTTTAGAGTGAGTGAAAATTGTAGTAGAAATTATAAAAAATTGTAGTAGCATAAAAAAATAGAAGTAGTAATTAGTACTAGCATTGGTTAAAATAGTGGTAGAACTTAGTAGAAACAGTCATAGAAATTAACAAAAAAATAGCAGTAATTGGTAGTGGCATTAATAAAAATATTAGTAGAAAATAGCAAAAATAGTAGGAGTAATTAACAGCAGCATTAGTAAAAATAGTTGAAAAATTAGTAAAAAGTAGTAGTAGTTATTAGTAGTTATTAGTAAAAGTAGTTGAAAAATTAGTAAAAAGTAGTAGTAGTTATTAGTACTAGCACAAGTAAATAGTAATAGAAATAAGTAAATATAGTAGTAGATCACATTCAAAATAGTAATAGTAGCAAGTGTTTTATTAGTCCAAATTGTAGCAGTAAATATTGGTAGAAATAGTAGTAGTAATAAGTAGCAGCATTAGTAAAAAAAGTAGTAGACTATTGCAGTATTTCCATCTGGTTGTTGTTTAAGAATTTATAATTATTCGAAGACTTTCTTTTTTTTTTAAATTTATTACGAAAATTACAAAGTTCTTGGAATTTTTCATATTAAATTCTAATTTAAAAAAAACCTAAAATTTATTTATTTAATTCGTAACACTTTCGTCAGTGTAAATAGTAAAAACTGAAATATATAGCACCAGCCCAAAAGCCTAACTCAGTGTACCTCGGCTCCAGACTCTTTATTTGTAATTGCATTTACTGAACTTAATTCCTTATTAGCCCAAAATCCTTAATTTCATCTCATACCGATAATAATCTCCAAGATCATTGTAAACATTTTAGAAATAATTTAATATCTATGGTTAATATTGTAGGGTTCTTAACATCTAAATACTCGCACAACAAACCTTGTAAATATTGCAAGATCACTGATCCTATAAAAACTCGATTCAAGTCACCTACCACATAGCAGTGCGAGGAAGCATACACCCCTTATGCATCACTCCAATCAAAGCCGTCGTAACTGAAGTCTACCTACCCATCATTCAAGAAAGAACAAAGTAAACAAACAAAAATTAAAAAGAATGTAAAAAGCTAACAGTTAATAACAAGGCAATGCGTAGCTCTGGCAGAAGGATTTATAATATCCCCTACCAAATTATTTGTATAGTGGGATATTCACAATGGTTAACCCAAAAAGAGCACTTTATAAACACTCTGACTGCGCTCCAGTTTTTCAGTTTACACCACAGAGCTGTATTGCAGTGAGAGTTTAAGGCCGCTTTAAATTTGACTATTTTGTAGGGCAACACTGGGCCCGTTTTATTGTAACTGACTTGCAGAAGCAACCCTGTTAGCATCTTTCATGAAACCTGAGATTTATTTCGTGCTATTTAAAAACGGAATGCCAAATTATTTGTTGATTTAGTTATATTTTTAAAAATACTATGCAAATAATAACGAATTAGGTCTTAGACTGAAATTTCCCGTGTCTATTCTTCCGGCTCATTCCCAATAGCGCAGTTTTTTCACTTCGCAACAGTACATCGCAGGTCGGATAGCATTTTACCGAGTTGGCCCAACTCGCATATTTTTTCGAGCTAGTGTTGTTGCTTTACATGCATTTTGTTATCCTACCTATGCAACTTGATAATGTTAATAATTTCTCTTCGTCGTCTACTAGCCATTGCCGCCAATGATATCTTCATGCTAAAGTAATTCCTTCTAGAAACGAAAGGCGGAGAGCTTACCAATTTTCATACGATTCTACTTTCGTTTACGAGGTAATTGGACTCTCACCGAAAAAGTGGTCCTAAGATAAAAAACCAATGTCAGTGAATATCTCCAGCTCTTCAATGAGGGTAATGAGCCTTACAAACCACAATGGGAACTAATTTATACTGACTGGTCAAAAACAGATTCTACTACTACGCGTGCAGTATCAAAAAAAGTAAAAAGGATCGGCTGCAAAATTATTGTTGATTAAATTAATTATGATATTTTTGATTTATTTATTATTATTATTATGGTTTTTTTTGATAGTAGAAAATAGTAGGGCGAGTCATTTTAAGTAATTCAAATGACTTTGTGCTCATTTAAGGAAGTTACAGTAACTGAAATTCGAAGTGATTCTCAAACCAACGAATCTTTTCAAAAACACTTCAGTGCGCTAGCCCGAAGTAAAACTTCTTTGTGGTAGTAAAAATTATTAAAATTAGTCGTAGAAATTAAAATTAGCATTAGTAAAAATAGTGGTAAAAGTTATTACTACAACTAGTAAAAATAGTAGTAAAAATGAGTAAAAATAGTGGAAGAAATTAGTAAAAATAGTGGTTGCAATTAGTGGTAGAAATCAGTAAAAATAGTGGTAGAAAGTAGTGAAAATGGTGGTAGAAATTAGTAAAAATAGCGGTAGAAATTAGTAAAAGCAGTACAAGAAATTAGTGAAAATAGTGGTAGAAATTTGTAGTACTATTAATAAAAATAGTGGTAGAAATAAGTACAAATAATAGTAAAAATTAGTAGAAATAGTGGTAGAAATGAGCAAAAATAGTGGTCGTAATTAGTAAAAGCATGGCAAGAAATTAGTTAAAATAGGGGTAGAAATCAGTAAAAATACTGGTAGAAATTAGTAGTAGTATTAGGAATTAATAAAGCGATTCTGACGCAAATTTCGTAATGAGAAGAAAAAAAAATCACTGCTGCTGAAGAAGTTTTACTTAAAAAATTCTGATGAAAAACTTGACGAGATAGAAACACCTAGGCAATTAGAGACAGACATTTTTAGCGCATGTTGACGTTTTATTTAAAATTCCCGTTGCACTCAAGTAAAACATTCTACTTACTGGCAATCGCACCACATAAAGCCACAAAATATATGTAAATATGTTAGCACACACACACACCTACACGTTCTCATACCTGCATGTATGTAGTAGTTTTGCATACAAAAGCAACATTGAGCAAAGAGCCTAGAATAAAACCTTTTACAGCTGCATGCCTAGTTAAAGTGAACTCGCAACCAATGCGCCAGATGCAAACAGGCGATCACATCCCTCATTGCCTGAAAATGCTGTATAAGCTTATCACAGCCCAATAAATACATCGAAAACAGTTTCCCAATGACCTAAATGCACAAATTCATTTCATGGCAAAGCGTAGCTAAGGGTATCCACTGCGTCTACGTGTTATCGTCTAAGTTGGCATCCGATGGGAGAACGAATAAATTTCAGTTGTAAAGAAATAAGAAAGAGGTGGACTTAAAGGGAAATTTAAGAAAAAAAGAGAAGAAAATCGAGTGAAAGTGAGTTTGCAAAAGAAACATAAATGGGCGCACACATACTCCAATTTACATACACATGTATGTGTGTACGTATGTACGCATGCCTGTGGTAGAAGCAAAAATTAGCGAGCTGCAAAGCAAATTGCTTGATTTTAGCTTGCGAATATGCTGACTGCCTGCTGCTTGCAACATTCATAGCGTGTGATGGCTTTTATTGCCTTACAAGCTGAATTTGCTCAGTTGCTTGTTAAGCAGCACTCACTTGCAGTACGAGTACCAGCAGTAGCAGTACCAGTACCCGTACCATTTGACATCCTCCAACCCCTTCAACTAAGCAGACCTCTTTTGGTTTTACATCCATTGCATAACGGGGCAAATCAATGCTGTCGCTTTCGTTCTTGGCGTCCATATTTTCGATGTAGCAGCATATTTCGTAAATGCTACTATTTTGCATGTTGATGCAGCTAAGCAGCTAGCGTTTTGCAATTACTTGCCGCCACTAAAAGATGTTCTGATGCATATCATATATGTGCCTGCATGTTTTCAACGCCCACACGTTAACTGCTCGCAGTTTTTTCACATTCACATAGTACATAGTAGTACATTAAGCCGCATCACGTTATATGGAGGAAAATCAAGTTTAGCAAATGTCAGCTTTATTTGAACACTTATGTATGTCTTCGCAATCACGTATTTCGGCCTCTCTATTCTTTTGTCGGATAATACGTCTCTCTTCCATTCTAAACTCTAGGTATCATCCCCGTACAGCTGGCGTTGCACCCGATCGCAGCATTCCTTACCGTACCAGTTACTTCTTCGGGGCCGCTGAAAACCAATGACTTCCTTAGCGGTGGAACGTAGTAATAGAGAAATGTTCTCCTATTGCTCGCGAATTCTATCTTGTTGCGAAGTGCTCTTAGTGAGAAGGTGTGAGAGTCGAGTAGCGAAGTAAGCAGCTGTCTTTTGCGATTATTAATAATTCGATTCGATATTCGGTCCTCGGAGTGAACGTGCGTCTAATATACAGGAACCATTCATAATGTCAATCGCGCTATGATCGATTTGGTTTCGCGTCCTTCAATCTGGAGACAGCCTCAGTACGTTGGCGAGGGTTTTATCGTGAAGACTGAATATTCCGACAGTGTGGTCAAATATCCTTCCCTTGTCCACTATGGCATTGAAGTCGGCCCAAGCACGATTTTGATATTGCAGCGATTATAGGGCTTTCCAGGCGCTCATAGAAGTAATCCTTTATCCCATCGTGTTTTTCTTCTGTTGGCGAGATGTTCGCATCAAAGCGAGACGCTCGCCAACCGGAGTGAACGACAGTACTTGGCGATTAAGACTCTTATCCACCACAAATCCAACATCGAACTTGCGCTCTTTTTCATGGCAGCTGTAGTAAATATCTGAAGCTCCAATGGCTTTTTACTTTGCCCCTTCCATTTCATTTCTTGAGTGGTAGTGATGGCAGCCCTTACTTTTACGTGAACTTTAACCACTTTAAAGGTTCCAGGATCTAGATGCGTGACCGCAAATTATAGTCCTTAACACATTGTTGGTGGTCACCACAAATAAGGGAGATCTCGAGGCTTGTTGAGATTTTTCATTGGCTTTAGTTTTTTTACGTAGCGGATCCCAGCCAAAATCTAGCGCATAACGAGAAACTGGCGTTTAAATTTTTTTTTTATTTCAAGGGCACATTTATATAGTGATCTGTTTGCTCCAAGATAGACGACCGTTTGCAGCCATACCTACTGGTGAACAGACGGTACTGACTTTAGGGGACCCTCAAATCGAGTACGTCGGGTGGCCCCACTAAATCTCGCTCTCTCTCAGCCGCCACCCAAGGCTCCACACGAGATGGTTACCCTATCAACGCACTTGGGTTGCTTACGTTGTCCAGAGCGCACGAACGTGGGCGTAAGAGTTGGGATTGTGTACAGTCGCTCAACTCTCCGAAAGATTCCGTCAAGACTTTATTTGGCACTTATAGATCCTTATAGGTTGTTTCGATTTGTTCCTTCACTAATTTTGGAAATACTATCTCTAGTTATTTAATTTTATACTATTAATGTAAAGTTTTCGAAAAATTAGAGGACTTTGCTAAACACTCATTAAACTTAATCACAACCAAAAAAATAATAATTACTTAAATAATTAGTGATTATTTAAATTTTCATGATCTAAATTACATAAAGTATTTTTTATGGAAATAGCTCCACCAAAGAAAAATGTTAGTACACTTGGTTGGTTGTAACTCAGTTTTGAAAAAAAACTCGAATATTTAGTTCAGCTTCTGTGTTGCAAAATTTTATTTTCTTGGAAGTGAAAAATTTTAGTGTAGAACCCATCGCAGCTTTAAAAAATATTTTTTGAACCGAAGAGTCCATTCTTCAATAAGCTTCCAATAAATCGCAACGTAATACAGTACCTTATTTATTTAAAATAGAATGACATTTCAAATAAGCCAAGAAATTGCAAATCAATTTTATACTCACCAGAGCTAATTAAAAAATTTATGAAAATTTTGGAACGCGTGTAGACTCCAGTATGTATATAAACCTAGGTATCGAAAAATATTACTGTGATACAAAAAATCCAACTAAATGTATAGATCCGGATCGCCGTGCCTAAAAGCGGGATGGGTTTGGGGAAAATATGCAATTGTAGCGGCACAGCGAGAATATCATCAAGTTCAAGGTGATCGTTTTTTAACCAATGCGGTTCCAGGCAGTTACGTATTTCCACAACAAAATATAAACTTTAATAGCAATTCCAACGAGAAAACAATAGACTGGGATACATTTGAAAATACTGAGCCACCATGGTTGCAATTTTGTTTGCAAGAAGAGCTGCAAGAATATCATTATTGGAACAAAATTATTCAAATTCTCAGTGAGCATTTCGTTGCACAAAAATAAATACTAGATATATGCAATGTAATTTACTAATGAGACATTTCAGAAGCCTAATGGATATTTTATTTTATAATTAGACAGTCGAGAGCGGTACAGTCTACAGTACACTTTTTTTTAGCAAAATCCTCATAATTTTTCGAGAGCTTTAGATTTGTAGTATAAAAATAATAAAAATAAAAAACTAGGGATAGTATTTTCAATATAGTCTTGAGCGGAACCTATTCGGCTACATAAAAATTTTAAGAAAAAGAAAACTTGAAATATTCTCAGCAGGTGGCGCTCTAGGCACTCGTTACGTTTTTCAGTTCAATTCTATAACAGTTCAACACGTGCCGTAAAATCACATTTTGCTAAATGGCGACTGGCCACACGCATGGATTGCCATACAAGTAGTTTTTAAATAGAGTTGCCACCTTTTTAAAATGTTATATTAATTAAAGTAATTACTGAAATCAAATATTGCAATATGGGATCAAAAGAAAGGTTAATTTTCAACATATATGCATAGGTAAATGAATATCCGAAAGTAGGTTGCGTTTAAACGTAAATTTAGTGAAACCAGTAAACTAAATGATTTTTGTTTTTGTATAGAGCTGCCACCTGTTTTAAAATTAAATCTTTGCTAATTTATTAGTTTCTGCTCCGGCAAGGTTTTAGGTATGGCTTTGTTTAGTTGGGTGAGGGATGCCACCTGTTTTGAAAGTCAAATTTAACCCAAACCGTTCGAATTCGATAAAACTGCACACAAGTTAAATAAAACAATAAAATGTGTGCGTCCACGTGAAAAGGGCCCACTTTGTCGCATCTAATTTCCGAGATATATAGATTTTTCGATACATGGATCGAATTTCGTAATTTTTTATAATGGTTTATTATGAAACTATATACATTTACGCGTCGAATGACACCAAATTTATCTTCCTAGGTATAATAGAAGTAATTAATTTTATTTTTTGAAAAAAAAGAAAAGGGCCCACAAGGGACAACTTTCAACTTCAAATTGATTTTTCTCAATTAGTCATTTCTCGGATATTCACCTTCAAATTTCTATATTTCCCTCAATGCTTCAGTTAGCATGGTCTAATTTGTCTCAAAATGTTCGGAAATCAACCAGGAAGACGCCTATATGCATAACTCCAATACCGCCGAAGTGGGCCCTTTTCACGTGGACGCACACAAATATACATAGGTGTTAAATCCTTCGTTTTGCTGGGGGCACAGTTTATAGGTATATTTTGAAGAGGGTAGCCACCTGTTTGAAAAGTCAAATTTAATTAAATTCTGCACAATTTATACGTGAGTGAAACCGAAATGCATATTCTGCATACATATGCAAAGGGCAATTAATAAATAAATATTGGCAGGGCAACGTCTGTGGCGGTGGAGTCATTCGAAAATCGTATTTACAGTTAAATTTAGTTCAAATACCAAATATGTAAATATAAATTTAAGATATCTATGAAAGCTGTATTTATAGTCTGATTTCATTCAAATTCAGATCAAGTATGAGCCAGATAAATAAAATAAAATAAATTTGAAAGTTGGAACAATAAGTGGCGCTGTGATTGCGATATTTCTGAAAGCCGTATTTACAGTCCGATCTCATTCAAACTCAAATTCACGTATTAGCTACAAAAATGTAAATATTTTGTTTTAAACTTTAGTCGATAGGTGGCGCCAGGCCCGAGATATAATAAAATCATAATCGCATTCCCTCCCTTTGAAGGGTGTAGCGAAGCGCATCGAGTCAGCTTTTGTTCAACTAAAACTGACACTTACTGAACATTTTTTTTGTGATACGCCTTAATGTACATATCTACATATGTACGAGTATTCGTTTCAGCTAAGCAGGCAGGCAGGCAGGCCGGTATTCGTATTGAAATAGTGCTGGTCTAGAATGGGTAGTGCAATTTGGGTTCTCGGCTCAATTGCAATTTATAGACACATAACGGCATTAGAATGTTGTTCACTCTAATGAACGAAACGTACATAGATTCAGGTGCTATTTCTTGCTGTAAAAAGTAGCAGACTTGCATTGCAATAAGCAAGCAGTGAGCGGCTGTGCGTATGTGTGTGTGTGGTTGGACTAAAGTTTCGATTGCAATATTCTAATTGCGGTGTTAAAAGCGTAGTCAAATGAAGACTGTAGATGCTTTTTGATTGGTTTGTAGGCTGGACAAATGCCATTCTCTCAGGATAGGCGAATCAAGTGAATGAACTCGAGAAAATTATACTGGATTTTTGTTTAACTTTAACAAATTAAGAATACAAATTACGAATGTGTTGTGTTTGGAAAATGCGCAGACTAAATTTTTCTGTCAACTGTGAAAATTTTAAGACTAAAATCTGCATCTTCTGTCCCAAAGTGCATGGCTTATTCTCTCCATATAGAGTTAGTAGAGAATTTCACAATAGGATGATTCCAACTAATTTTTGTAATGCCAAAGTAATTTTTAAATGCTTAAAAGAAGAGGTTTGAGAAAAAGTGCAAAAAGGGTTTAAATTCATAGCTTAGTAAAATACAAAATTATATAATAGGTTCCGAGTTGCAAAAGAACACTAGGTATAATAACAAAATGCATGTAAAGCAACAACACTAACTCGAAAAATATGCGAGTTGAGCCAACCCGGTTAAATGATATTCGACTTGAGATGTAGTGTTGGGAAGTGAAAAAAATGCGCTATTGTGACTCAGCCGGAAGAAAATACATGGGAAATTTTAGTTTAAGACCTAATTCGGTTTTATTTTTATTTGCATGCTATTTTTAACTACATATATAAATACATCAACCAAAAATTTGTTGACACCATTATTTTGCGTTCTTAAATAGCAATAAACAAATCGCAACATTCATGAAAGAAGCTAACACAGGGTTGCTTTTGCAACAGAGGAAATTTTATCCGAGTTGGAGTGTTCATTTTTCAAGTCCGGTACAATGAAATGGGCCCAATATTGTAAACTTTCACGCGAAACTACAAATACTTGTATGGAACATATTAGTTTATTATCGGCTTCCCAAATGGGAAATTATGACCCTTATTTGAAAAGTTAGTAAACAATTTGATTTAGTAGTACATCAGGACTCGGCAAATATTATTAAGTGTCGCCTAAGATCAACGGAAAATAAAATATCAAACATTTGCTTACAAATGTCCAACATCTATTTATGCTATTCTTAATTAACATGGATATTAACGGGTTAAAAAAGCTGTACTCCTACTGCAAGAGAAAACTATATAAATTTTGTTTCTCGAGATATATAGCTAGTGAAATTTTCCTGGGGTATTTTTTATAAATTTCGAGAAAATGAAATGGAGTTATAACTTTGGGCCGATGTTTGTGAGTTTGTAGGAAGCTGATATAACTGATTGCTCAGATATGAGGATTTCTTTTAAAACTCTTTAATTAGACAGCAATTATTTAGTGAGCAATTTACTAATCAATTATTCTGCTAAGAAAATCAGCAATATCGGTGCTTTTTAAAGTTACTTTTTTTGTTTTATATCTCTTTTATTGAACAGCCAAGTACGCTGTGGAAAGTAAACATAGAAAATATATTGAAAATAAAAATATTATTATATTATTATTTTTTAATAATAACAAAAACTTGCCTCAAGCTCAATAAAATTACACTTGTTTTGAAAATAAAAATAGAATTTTTTCATTTACTTTCTCATGAGTTATTTTCGCTTTTGTTTTGTTGAATTTGGTGTAAGAAATAAATAGAGATGTTCCTTAATGTAATTTTTTTACAATTTAAAAAAGTTTTTTTTTAACATTTATTTTTCATAAACAAAATAATTTCATAAATATGGATTCTACATTTGTAACTACATAACAACCGAACAACGATTTTTTTTCTGGCCAATTTTGATTGAACCCGAACTGAATCCGCACCGAATATTTTGAAGTTCTGCAAGAGTAACCGAATGAATTCTAGATTTTTATTCAATCAATCAATAACTGGCGCTATAGCCGCCTAGGCGTTTTTGGGGCAATTCCAATAATAAAGCACGCCAGTCGTTACTTTGTTTTGCCAACTGGCGTTAACTGGATACACCAAGTAAACAACCTAAGTCCTTCTCCACCTAATCTCTCGAACGCAGGGGAGACCGTTCCCTTCCTCTATCACCACCAGCTGGGAATTTTAATTCGCTGGACTATGTCACTGTCGTTACAAAGCTCATACGACTCATCTTTCCATGGCGACATTTTAAATTAATGTTTTTTTTCACAGGCGTTTAGATGTGTAATTATTTTTGACTGAAATATTTTTCATACAATTTTTGAGTCAGTGCTTTATTACAATATAAGTATTTCTTATTATTATTTTTTTTTATTAAAAATTGTATTTATCGCTAATTAATAAATATAATAATAATCCAATATTTTAATAATTATCTAAAAAAAAACATACATTACCTAAACCGAAAGTTGAATTTCAGCAACAGATGTTAGTGAATTGCTACACACTTATTTACTTTCACAGAAAATTTTTAAAATCACTTATTGGAATTTAAATGTGAAAATGGAAGCGTGACCGATAATTGCGTTTTATGTAAATTTTTGGAAAACTGTTTTTTTAAATATTATTTACCAACTGAATCGTTGTCGCGAATAACATTGTAAAGGATAATAAATACACAAAATTTAAAGTATATTTGAAATAGTTGAAATATATGATAAGGGTTAAGAAATAGTGGGGCAGATAATTCAGAAAGAAATTTGAAAGGGCACATACAAAAATGTTCTCTCCAATGCCGAAGCTTTAAATCAGAAGCTATTCAGAAGCATTTATCTAATTTTTACACTCATTAATCGAATGGAAAGAACAGCATCTTAGATGAATTTTATTTTTTATTTATTTTAATTTTAAATTATTTACAAAAAAAATTAAATCACACGTTGATTAAACTTTCTTCTTTGTTGTAATAAAATATAAAAAATCGCAATAGAATAGTGTATACTTTATTTATAACATTAATTTGTACAAAAAGGTTGGAAGCTCTTAGTGGGAAAAGGTTTCGATTTTTTAAATATATGAATCCCTTCTTCTGACCTAAAAAAAGTATAGATATATATTTTTTGTTTACAAACAACTTTCTTGAAAACTACTACAATGAAAAATTTAAAAACCGAATCACCGAATTTTTGTTATTTACAAAGATTCAAGTGTGGAACAATAAATATTTAGTAAGTAATTTCAAAACTAATTCATGCAGTTCATGTGCAAGGTATAACTTGTAGTGGTATAGTTTTCGTGCTCATCTAAAAGTTACTTAAAAAATGTACAGTCGGTACATTTATACTGAAGAGATGTTTCTTTGCGAGTTATATGCAAGTTCTATAATACGTTTACCATAAAAAAATCGAGTTTCTAAGCAAGATACCGCTTAGGTACCGCTTTGAACGATCACAGTAAATTGTAAAAAAATAAGTTTTGTTATTCGATTTGCTTTTAAAATTACGCTGAATAATCGTGTGGAATGAAGCGTAGAAAACGCCATTATTTTCCGCTAAATAATTCATCCGCTATCTGATAATTAAATTACCATATTGAATAAAATACCTTTGAGGGGCGTTAGCTTTACGATTGAGTGCTTATTAAGTTTACACCTCGTTATGTGCTTTAAATTTGCGTGCATTTCCGTAACTATAAATACGCCAATATTTAAAATCCTTTATTTTGTTTTTACAAAGCTTTATGCGCGCAATCAGCAATATAAAACTATTTCGCCGCTAGCCATAACTCTGCGCTCAATGTGTGCATATTTTTAATGCGCCCTTCCCGTGCTCGTTTTCATATAAAAATTCCGCATGGACAATGACAATTTGCAACATTTCAGCGAGCTCGCTACACAATTATGAAAATATTTTTTTTTTGTTTCCTCTCACAGCGACGTTGAACAATCTTGATTTCAGTTGCTGCAACAACTAATTGCCATGGGCAACGTTGACAAGCGTGTTGTGTTGCATTATATATGATTTACAGGTGAGTATCCACATACATACATATACTATATAAACATATATTTATGTACTCATGTACATTAGTGTATTGCGAACCATTTTTTTTAAATAGCCAACAATAAACAATAAACAATAAACAATAAACAATAAACAATAAACAATAAACAATAAACAATAAACAATAAACAATAAACAATAAACAATAAACAATAAACAATAAACAATAAACAATAAACAATAAACAATAAACAATAAACATTAAACAATAAACAATAAACAATAAACAATAAACAATAAACAATAAACAATAAACAATAAACAATAAACAATAAACAATAAACAATAAACAATAAACAATAAACAATAAACAATAAACAATAAACAATAAGGAACTTGAAACTTCCACAAATAAAATTAAACAAGTTTTTAAAAATTCTTATTGAAATGTTTGAAAATTTGCTGCATTTTATAAAAAGTTTGAAGCCTTTATTTATATAGTTAATGCCAAACAATGAGTTATACTTTTATAAAAATTTTTAAAAAATAAATTAACTAACATAAGTGGCCAATTGTATTATATTGAATTTTTTTGAATATGATAGGCAAACACCCGTGCTTTGTGCCATGGTAACGAAATAACATTTTAAATTGTTATATTTTTGATTAATTGTGGTTCCTTGTTTAGGTGTTTTAGTCCTCTTTCATTTGATAGCAAAATTTGATTAATTTAGATAAGCGCTTTGTTTATTATTTTGGACCTAAAAAATACTTTGTCAAGTTTAACTGTTATTACTGGGTTAAAAAAATAAAAGTCAGAGTTAACCAAATCCGAGTTATTTCAAATAAAATAAAAGTCCAAAAACAGCTTTTATTTCAAAAGCGATACAAGTCGGGGCCCATCAATAGTGATTGTTCCAACGCACTTCTCGAAAAATTTAACTGATGCTATTTCTAGAGATGGTTTCATTGGAACCGGCTTGCAATCTCGAGCGGAAATGCCAAACCTGTAGTGCAATTCACTAACATATTTTTACGATATTCGCATGATTAGCTCATCTTAACGAAAATTTTAATGACGTTGCTATTTAGCAGCCATTTTTTTTAACGATTTTGGCTATCGCCGAATCAGCTGTTGTCGTTGGCTAGTCGATTACCGAAAACTAAACGACAACAAATTTAATGTTGTTAACTCAATAGAGAAAAGAGAAATTCGAGAGTTCAACTTAAATAAAAGAAAAAATTTAAAATTCGCTGTTTTGTTTGCTTGTAATTAAAAAAGGAACATTAAATGACGTCTTTATTTAAAGAAAAGAAGCCTGATGAGGAGATGTGGTGATCTCCGAAATAGCAGCTATCACTTCTACCACTTTGAAAAATTGTTGTTTTCTCATACTCGTATTTTCCTAATGCAAACCTGGCTACAAGCTCTATAAATTATACAAACTACATAATGTCGTTTGAATATTTGGCATATGATTTATCGCGAGGTAACGAAGAAGTAAACGCTGTAACAGTAGATGGACGTTTACTCCGAGTGATGGAAAATTCTTTTCATTTGAATGCAACAGAATTTCAGATGCTGTATTGGTTAACTCCAGACTTTGATGAATACCTAATTTCTCAGTTTGACAGGTTTCCTATGACCCATGTGGGGCGTCAAGCTGCTGAAGAAATGTTTGCTTTTGTGGGAGGCACTATTGCGACCGTCGATTGTACTCATATACGAATTTGGCGGCAAAAAATCATGAGGAAGCTTTTAGCAATCATCATATCTAGCATTCGAAATAGTAAAAGCAAACTTTTATCAAGGATTCTAGTATAAAAACAGAAATATGGTTTATTAATATATAGATAAATGATCCTAATTAAAAATTATTAAATCTAAATACCCTGGAGCACAACCCGATTCATAATGGAGCGAATATTGGAAACGAAAACCATGGCATGTTTGCAGGTGATTCCAGATATTTTATGGAGTCGAGCTGATGACTACTCTACCAAATCACTCAGAGGAGAGTCCGAAACTCCACTACAATGGAATATTGCAATATATAAAAACAATTATAAATTTTTGTAGTATCTTATTTGACTTAAATCAAATATAATAAAAACGCGCTCAAATTTTAATTCGGCAGCAGGCATTCGTTTGTTTTTTCTCTATTCCTCTTTGTGCTTTTCGTTTATTTTGACATTTAGTTTGACAGAGGTGACACTCTTTATCACTTTAAATAAATACAGCGAGACAGCTGATAAGTGTCGATAGAAATAAGTTAGTGAATCGCGCAATAGTTACTGCTAACGACAAATATTTTCGAGAAAAATTACGATTATCGGATCGCTTAAAGTTAGTGAATCGCACTACTGTATATTAAAACATATTGATTTTCTAAGTTTTTGTAACTTGTTAAAAGCTGAGGGCTATAAAAATTGTTTCCTTGCATTGTGTATGATTAAATTTAGTAATAATAAAATAAGTATAGTTTTTCTATTATTTTTGCCAAACAGTTAAGGGTTGTGAAAACGTAAAATTTACAAAACTTCTTTTTCTTCTTTTTATAATCTGTGTGAAACCACAAAAATTTGAGTGCTTTTTGCGTTATAGCAGCTTAAGAAAAATTTCCACCCATACTTAGACGGCACACCCTAATCTGCATACATACAAATCTACATACATATGTGTGTAGGTGTAAAAATGATTGTACGAGTATGTGAAAGTTATTGTTATACAACTTGACAGCGAACACAGAAATTTAAAGAAATGAGTGGCAATGATTTTTGTGGTGTGTGTGTTATTGTAAGAGGTGTAAAGCGCCTATATGTATGTATGGATGTATGTATGTGTGTGTGCATCTACGTGTAATACGGGTACTACATGGCGTATGCGTGACGGGCAATAACCGCACATTGTTGATAAACAATTTTGCTTGTATCGAATTTGTAGCATGCCACAAAAAAAGAGAGTAATTTAATGTACAAGCATTTTTGTTTTCGGTTTTTGGTTTTTTTTTTGTAACGGCTGATGTGTTCAATTAAAACTTATTGATAGTCATATGAATAACTGCGCGAAATGTCGTTAACAAAACACACACACACACACACACGCACACATACAAGAGTATAGTATTAAGAGCACATGGGTAGTGTGACAAAACGAGGAATGTGTGCAGTTTGGCAGAAACGCGGTTAGTGGTTTACAACAGCTGCCACAACAACTGCACACACGTCGCGTTGCTTTTCGTTTTTTTTTTTTTTTTGGTTTTTTTTTTTTTGATTTTGTGAGAAACGAAAGTGGATTTGTAGGCAAGGGCATGTCTGTGTGTGTGTGTGTGCGGTTCTATAGCATGTTGCAATTAACGTACTTCATATTAATGATCCCCGCATAGCTGTCAGCCAAGTGACAGTTTATAAAAAATAAATCGAAGAAAAAGTATAATTTGTAAACAAAAAACCATTAAATAAATGAACGATACAGTACTGCGCGCGGATATATGGGAATAAAGCAAAAAAAAAAATTGCTCACCAATTTAAGTGTGACAAGAACAACTACAACATCGGCCGATCACACAGCAAACCCGACGTTTATGTGCCAGTGTTAGTGTGTACGTAACGTGCGTGATTGGGGAAAAAGTGGTAATTAATTCACTTTGCTGCGGTAAAATATGTTGCCACCTTTGGAATGCGTGCCAAACGTGCAATGTGGCACGTGACAAAGGCGCAAACCGCCAATGGCCAAGTGAAAAAAAAACCAAAAAAAAAACGAAAACACAACTACTTGTATTCATATTCTGGCGTTAAATACGCAAATGATCGACATACATATATACAGTGTCCGACAAAACTAAAGCATGAAATGATATTTTCAAAGAATTATTAAAACCAAATTTTTCAACAAAAAAATAACAAGAGATTACATTTGTTGTTGTGTGAAAAAAGCAAATACAATAAAACTTTATAATAAAGTGAAATATTAATTCAAATATTCAAATATGGTGCGACAAAACTAAAGCACATTAATATGTAATTGAGAAAAAAAAATTGTTACATCTAATATTTCGTTGCGTATCCATTGGTTTTCAATACCGCAGCACATCTGCGCAATGCTTTTCCATTGTTGTTGTTACAATGTTCGCGTTGAATTTTACGATCTACAATCTCCCATAGGTTCCCTAAGGGATTGAGATCGGCAGATTGTGCAGGCTACTGCAAAATGTCGATTTTGTTGGAAATAAACTACTTTTTCATTTAGCCGTGTGTTCAGGATCGTTGTCCTGTTGGTATATCTTTACTCTAACGGCATTTTCTTCTCAGCGTGGGGCAGCATAATGGTTTGAACAATGTCGTTGTACACAAAGCTGTCCATTATGCCATTAACTCTGTGAACTGGACCCACTCCATTTCCTGAAAAATACCCCCAGAAGATTACGCTACCTCCCCCATATTTTACAGTACCTTTGGAATAGCGCGGATTTAAGTCTAGCCCTTTTGGTCTACGTACCAGCTTCAATCCATCAGAATATTTAATATTGAACTTGGATTCATCTGAGAAAAGGACCGTTCGCCACTTACTGATAGTTCAGTTAATGTGTGCTTTTGCAAACTCCAGCAGTGCTTTGCGGTTCTTTTGGGAAATTAAAGATTTTTTCACACTTCTGAAGGTTGCTAAACTGCCTTAGAAAGTTCGTCGGTGAATGAATCTAAACATAATTCATTTCATGTTGATGTGGCCGTCGTATTGTTCGGGAAATTACACTGTTATGGTTATTGAATTTCGAGCAATATTGGTAACTGATTCACGTTTATTAAATTCATCATCATCGATAATTTTTGCACGTAAAATGAAAAAATTGTAGAAATGTTTCGCGGAAAAAGATCCACAAGAAGACGACAATTTCCGCTATTATCAAGAAAATTGCGGTCGGGGAAATCGCGCGATCTTGTATCGATTGCCACTTTTCCGATAAAAACGGGAATTTTCGCCTCTTTACACAATTTTTTTAAACACACTTAGCTACATTACTTATTTATCAGCAAACTAGCAAAGGGCTCGTATTGCCAGCTGCTTATACGGACCCTTTTCTACAGGCTCTTGTGAGTCACAAATGTTTTCCGAAAGCGATGCAAACTTGTTTCTGAATTAAATATTTCAACTCACCTTAAGGACAGCCTTCCAACTCTAAGTTCACAAAATTGCTCTGGCCTCTGGCGGATCAATTTCATTCTCGAAGCACCGAGCATAATACATATAACTACATTCTTGGAACACGAAAAACTTCAAACAAAGTCGCAAATTCTCAAGTTGGAGACGTTAGGTTGTAGTTTGGAGAGTTTTGTGCTTTAGTTTTGTCGGACACTGTTAATACAGAAACATACATATATATTTATGTGCGCGTGTGCACCATCGCCGCACGGCACGTTACCGCAAAAGTTGAAAGTGTGCAACCACAGCCGCAACAATGGGCATAAGATAAACATAGAGAGTGAAAGCGCTTTTACAGAATGCAACAAATAAGAGTGGACAATGCTTTAAATAAACATATATATATATATATATACATATATGATGAAAATATCAAACGTTATACATGGCTTGTGGGTGCTACTTGCTATGCGGTGACGCTGATGTCATCAGTCAACGCTTTGCATATTAACTCGGCCCTCATCAATCATTATACTTATCTATACGTAGTTGTAAATCTGTTTAAATGTTGCTTTTGCCGAAAGCCTACACGTTATTGTAGGTATACATTCTGCGCTGATATGCTATGCGTCCTTTGTGCTTATTATTGTTAATATGTGGTGAGAATAATTGAAATACTGCCCACTTTGATTTTACTTTCTTGGAAGCGCCAAGCCAGTTTGTGCTATTATGAAATTCATTTAAACATGGAGCTCCTCCGCACCAAAGGCCTTTTTGTAAGTGTACAATGAATATTTTTTTTAAAGAGTTTTAGGTAAATTTGTTTCAATAGCTTCACTATTGACTTACTCGAGTATCCAAAAAGGAATAGAGCGGCAATGACCTTCAAAGTAATGTTTGCATATAGCCAATAACTACATCTACTACTACTACTACTACTACTAATATCTCGCAAATAACGTATACATGTTATGGGGTTTCTTATTTGAATGGATAGTTAAAAAATTAGTTTTTTGTCAAGCGGGGTTTGGTAATTTTTTTTTCAATTGAAAGAAACCCACAAAGAAAATTTTGATGTTTGATAAAAGCGAAAATTGTGAAAAATTATGAACATAATTTTTACTAGCTTTCAAAATTTTAATTGCTTTGTCCTGAATATCTAGTTTATTTATACGTAGATAATATTTTGGCACTTAAAGCATATAGCTCGATCTTTGGTTGAACTTCTTCTACAATTTGTGATGTGCGTCTTGATGTTGTAATACCAATTGAGGGGGGAATCTACAATTCCACATTGCAGTGTCACTTATTCCTTGATAATAATAAAATAGTCCTCTATACCTTGGTTGAAGATTTGTAAATACAGATACAAATTAATTAAGCGACGAGACTTTTAACTTCTATCTCCCATTCAAACCAACTACTAAAAATACCGTAAAAGTTATAGCAATAAATAAATAAATCTAAACGACAACAAATTTGATGTTGTTACATAACTCAATCGAGAAAAGAGAAATTCGTGATTTAAAATTAAATAAAAGATAAATTTAAAATGCGGTAATTTGTGTTCTTGTAATTAAAAAAGTAACATTAAATAATGTCGTTTGAATATTTGGCATATGATTTATCATGAGGTGACGAAGAAGTAAGCGCTTCAACAGTGAATCGACGTTTGCTCCGAGATGTGGAAAATCCCCTTCATTTGAATGCAACATAATTTAAAAAGCTGTATCGGTTAACTCCAGACTTGGCTGAATACTTAATTTATCAGCTTGGCAAGCAAATAAGAAGCTCCAGAATAACAGCAAAATCGACTGAGAGACAAGCAGCTCATGTAATCTTTAAGCCTGTAAGCAATTTTAAATTTTACTATTATATTGGTAGGTTCTAGCGGCTTTGAGATTCTTCGCAACTGTTTGCTATCAACGACCCATAGGTGAGCAATGAGGAATATGCATGAGCCAGTCATCCGTAAGCCGGCATTCATCGGGTAACGGATGCAATCAGTGATTCATTGTTTCACCAGTAAGTGAGGTTTCCTATGACTTAAGTGCAACGCCAAGCTGCTAAAGAAATTTTTGCTTCAGCGAGGTCTCCCTTTGTGGGAGGCACTATTGGGGCCGTCGATTCCACGCATAAATCAATTTTGCCACCAAGGAATCATGAGGAGGCTTATGCTAATCACCATATCAACCATTCAATTAATGTGGGAATAGTAAAAACAAACTTTTATCAAGGATCCAAGTATAAAAACAGAAATGTAGTTTAGTTTTAATATATAGATAAATAATTTTAATTTAAAAATATTTAGATACATTATGTAAGTCCTTAACACGCTGGAGCAGAACGCGAATTTTGAAAACGAAAACCATGGCATATTTGCAGGTGATTCCGGATATTACTTGGAGTCGAGCTGATGACTATTCTACCAAATAACTTAGAGGATAGTTCGGAATTCTGCTACAATGGAACGTTGCAATATATAAAAAAATTATAGACGTTTTTAGTTTGAAATAAACTAGTATCTTATTTCACATTAATGAAATATAATAAAAACGTTGAAATTTACATATATTTGGCAGCAGGCATTCGTTTGCTTTTCCTCTATTCCTCTTTGTGCTTTTCGCTTATTTTGACATTTGGTTTGACAGAGGTGCCACTCTTTATTACTTTAAATAAATACAACGAGACAGCTGATAAGTGTCGTTAGAAATAAGTTAGTGAATCGCACAATAGTTACTGCAAACTGCAAAATTTTGCGACAAGAATTGCGATTGTCGGATCGTTTAAAGTTAGTGAATCGCACTACAGAACGCGATAATGAGACTTCTATAAATGGCACTATCGCTTACAGTACTAACAATAAATTGAGAATTGGAAAGTTCAAGTAAATTAATGATAAATGAATTAATTCGAGTGAGGAAAATTTATAAAATTTATTACGTTTAATTTTTCTTCTGTTTATGTGAATATATAATGAAAAATGTAAATAAAGCGATTTCGAAGGCTCCAAATAATATTTAGATATTCGATTTGATCAATTTAAAAATGACTTTTATAATGTAGAATAACGAGGTAAACTTCTTTCCTTTCGGAATATAAAATTCTATTAAAAATTTAAATGCAACAGATCATAATTCGTCCAACCATTCATTCCAGCCTTCAATTAAAAGACTAATGATTATGCTACCTTTGCACAGTTAGGATACTGCGGCCATTTAAAATTATTCAGTGGGCAGGTCCGACTTTTTATAAACTTCAAAAAGACATGTTTTTGTTAAACAGGCGAGTATATAAATTTGCCGAATTCTTTATATAAACTTATCATATTAAATTATATAAACAACAAAATATTCTAATTTTACCATTATTTATTTTCTTGTTCTATTAAAAAAAATTTTTTTTATAAAAAATCAAAATATAATAAATAATATAAATAATAAAATAATTTATAATAAACTTGTAAATTATTGATAATTCTACACATACATTTATATTCAACTATTATTAATAATTTTTTTATTTAAATAAATAAACAAAAAATTAAAAATTTGTAAATTAAATTTATTTCTAAAAAAAACTAGATACCTTTATAAACGAAAAACATTTAATTTCTAATAATTTATTTAAAATAGTTTTGATACAATAAATTTTATAAATTATTAACTCTTATAAAATCGAGATAATTAAATATTTAATAATTATTTAATAAACCCTGATACACAAGGCACAAAAAATAAAATTTTCTTTTAAAATAAAAATTTTTCAAATTTCAATATTCTTTCACAATACATAATAAACTATTATAAAAATTATTTTTTCAATAAAAATTACTAAAACATTAAATTATATAATTATTTTTAATAAATTATAATAAATAAAATAAAAATTAATAAATAAATTTTAAATATAATCAATTTATATTGATTTGCGCAAAAATCCTTTCAATGTAAATGAAATAATTTGGGCATTCGGCAAACGTTGTTGTACTGGCGATGAAGAGTGTGAAAGGGCTGTTCAAAAAACTTTTATTTTTAATCCAATTTATAAAGAGTCTGAAAAACAGTCTTGCAAATCCATTACGTCATCTTTAATCAGAACGAAAATTAGTTTTGCATGGAAATATTGAATATCATACAGAGAGTAAAAAGAAACTAACAACCAAAAGGCATGGGCACACAAAACCACATTTTTCCTGTAAAAAAGTCAAACGGTGTCATTTTTTGCTATATTTTTGTTTACTTTTGTGCAACAACTGATCGTTTCATACTTTTCACGATTGTACCAGGAGAAAAAATTCGAGTCAACCTTTGCAACTTCATTTTCTAGACAAACTCTCCAAAAATTGTCGCTCTTTCATAGGATTGAGGATTAAAAATGTGAAAATGAAATGCGCGCAGATTTCAATTTTTTAGTTGCTCTTTTTTACTTAAATTGTTTCAAATCGTTTGCATTTTGGTTTAGTATTTTTGTACCTTTTGTGTTAAATTTTGCAGCTTCCGAATTTATTTGTTGAATTGGAAGTGTTCTCGTAAAAAATGTGGAATATGTTTGCAAAGTGAATGCATATACAGTGCCGGATAATTTAATAGAGAGGGTACATTTGGAAAAAATTTAAAATTTTTCTTGTGTTTGTTTAATGTTTAATTAATAAATAATGTTTATGAATATTTTATTGCCCATTAAATTTTTGTTTAATAAAGTGCAAGTTCAATTAGCAGAAAGTTGCGATTAATTTTTGATATTTTATTTTGCGCATTCTCTTCCATACAAAGTGCGTTCGATAAAAAATTATCAAAAACTAACGAAAAATGTTCGGCTGATTGTAACTGGCGCAATACAATTTAATGAACTATAAAACTGCATATCTAACATTTTAATATAAAGTTTGAAAAGTTAATAAAATCTAGAATTTTTTTTTAATTTTTTCTACACAGTTCGAAATGTGGATTTGTAGAGTTTTTGTTATATAACGAGCTATACTTTTATAAAAAATTAATAAACACTAAGAAAACAACAGAAAAATTATCAGAACCAGTCAGAATGCTACGACCCATTAATTGCGCGACACTGTAGGTAATTAAAAAAATAAATATATAGTACGTATTTTTTTGGAAATCATGTAGTTTTAGTTTTGCTCATATTTATATCCATTTACGTACAATAGTTTACTAGACCTGACACGAAAACAGAAAATGTATGCATAAAATCCATGTACGTACAAAAATGAATGTATGTGTGGGTGTGTGTGCAAAAATGCACACATAGCAGTGAAAGTAAGAATTGTAAAAATTTCCCTGCACTTGTTACAATTCGATTAAACGAGGGAAAAAAGTGAACCGCAAACACGCACACATACACATACGCATACACGTACACATAAACACACACATACTTGGTACACATTGCAATTGATTGCTCGTTAGTGCAGCTGGCACCATGAAACACGTAATTAAAATTGCATTCATAAAATGAATCTGAATGCAACTGAACTGACCCAACCAAACAACTGAACTTCCGGGTAATCGAGAACGTTGTAAATAAAAGTGGAATAATGGCGCGACGGGCGAACCAAAAATAAGAACAGAAGAAAAATCAAGAATGATAGTAAAAAAGAAAAGAAGGCAACAAATTATACAATAACAACAAATATATCTATAAAACTGTATACAACTATATATACATAGGTACATAGATATGTATGTTGACCCGCACACAGGTGCCGATACTGCTACTTACTTATTTTACATAACATTTTACAAACAGTGCATTCAGCCATACAAATATGAGTTTCATATAAGTACAAGTGTACTCTTGACAAACAGACAAAGCGTGCATAGTTTATTGTAGTATTTTCCAACTACATACATACTGAATTACCTAGACATAGCTACCCTACAGTCAAATTTACTAGTTCTATGCTATATTACAATGAAGTAGCTTACTTGCGTCTCCAAATTGTAAAATTTTCTGAAGCATAATTTTCTATGTATAAAATTTTAGGCCTCTAACAACTTTTCAAATTTAGTTTTTGAGGTGGGAGCTAATGAGGTGAAATGTTCTACGAAAATATTTAACGCGAAATTCTACAGTATATGTCTTAACTAGAGGTGGCGCGTGACTAAACATTCGGTCGCCCATCCTAACGATTTTCTAATTCGTCAAACAGATCCCGTGTACCCACGATATCTATCACACTTGAATTTAAAATTAGTTCAAAATAAAATTTGTCATTTAACAAACTCTGTGCAAAGAACGTAGATTACTAAGAAGTTGCATACTTTCACCGAATATGCCAATAGAATATTTTAGCTTATTTCACCATACCAGATCAAATTTGACGTTTACTGCTTGATATTAGAATTTGATTGGATCCAATTGGTTTGTGGTGTGGTGAAGTAAGCTAATATTTCTTACCATAGGATAATTTCACTGATGCAACTTCTATGTAATCTACGTGCTTTGCTTAGCTGTGTTTGATTTTTTTATTACTGAACACTTTTTTTTTATACGAATAATATTGAAATTTTTTAAGTCATGTTCGCCAGTCCGTCTGTCCGGGCAATGGATTTTTTTGTTTTTTTTTTTTGGATAACTCGAGTAAATATTCAGCTATCAGAACGAAACTTGGCACACACATTGCCTTGAACCCAACACGGGGTTACATTGCAAATGGGCGAAATGTGATAATAACACTAAACGGTATTTTGAAAAGTTGAAAAGAATATGATATTTCGGTAACCAGTAAAGATAATTTACTGAAATTTAACATATATGATTGAGCGTGGGAGAGAAACACGCGTGGAATTTTTTTTTGGAAAATGTGCGTGGCCCAACCACTTCAGTGAAAAAGCTATATCTTCGAAACTATGTGCCAAAACTCGACCAATTTTGGTACATACATTGCATTTGAAGCCAGTAAGCTAATTCGAACAAAAGCCATGCCCAGCTTGCATATATCGATAATTTCTCAAAACTAAAAAAAACGTATTAGAGCGAAATTGCACATATTTAATGTGCAGAATGAAGTTGCACCAACAAATACACGCAACGAAAAAATTTTGGAAATGGGTGTTATTATGTTACCAAACTCTACCATACTTACATTACGTTTCAAGTTAGTAAGAAAAAGCTTTAATATTGTGAAATTCTGACAGAAATCACACCCACCTCTCTCATATAGCGGTAATGTACAAAAATCAAAGAAGACTGGATGACGACATATGTACATGGAATTAAAAATTTTTAGGAATAAAAACCACGCTGACCTTTTATATACAGTAGTTTACAACAAATCCAGAAAATACGATATTCCAGAGAGTGCCAGACGTGGGTTACAAACGTTGTGGAAATCAGCGTCGTATCATCACCCTTTAACCCAATAGGTATATTTTTAAAGTACCTTAGCAAACTCTAGCAATTTTGGTGCACCCATATTTTTCAACTTAATTAATATAATTTCAAAATTGATTAAAATCGTACCAAACAATTTATATATTCGAAATTTGAGTAACTATTGAACGTAATTTGCTCAAATTCATAGAAATGGGTTCAAGAGAGAATAACGGCAAATATAGAAATTAAAAAAATCCGATGCAAACGTGGGTTTGAGGATGAAGCACAAGCACATTAAACATCCTGGGAATATGCGTGGCATATTCCGAATTGCATTGTCAGACTCTACCAAATTTCATAACCATTTCACATTTCTAGTCAGAAATCACAATTTCGAAAATGATAGGAATCAGACGAAAGCCAGCAGTAATTTTGAAATTACAATATTTTTTATACCTTGATCGAAACCTAATAGCTGAAAAGATATTGTAAATAGTAGTTTCGTTTTAAATGGGGACCGGAAGGGTTCGCGCCCAAGCCCAGATTCAAAAATGTGTTGCACTGTAAGCATTAATTTTTCTATGATCAAATCTTACCAACGTTAGAAAAACTTTTTCTTCACATTTTTCAATAAAATTAAAGAAAAAAATCCAGTTGAAATTGGTTTAGAAAAAATTTATTTGTTTATTAATTTTCGATGTTCGTTGTTAAATAATTAATGAAGTTTAATTTAAGTATACTTTATTTGGCAGTTGAGAACAAATTACTCTAATCATCTGTTGTTGAAATTTTCATATCTCCCTTAGGTACTGCAGTACATGCAATAGCAAAGTGGTTATTTTGCGGGAATGAAATTTGAAAAAAATTTTCTAGAAAACTTGCGCAACATACTGTTATAAAAAATACGTACCGAATATTTTCGCCTGCATAACAAGAAAAAAAATATGCAACGCGAAAAAAAACTTTGCTGGCAAATTTTGTGTGGTATAGCCCATACATATTGGGTTTAATTTGCAAATAACTTTGCAAACCGAAAAAATTGACGGAGTCGAAATAAATAACACCTATCGATTCCCAAAAATTTGTGCGGAATTGAAATGCAGAGCAGGCCTGCAATTATTATGAGTTAAGGATCTTTTTTGCCTCTAAATTTTCATAATTTAAATGATCTCATATCTTCTCTTCAAAAAAAAAAAAAAGTATTGTTAGGAATAAAATGTATTTGCATTTTTTCACGACAACTCCTTAAACAAATGTGCGAAGTGTCGTAAAGAAAGTAAGTGTATAAATTATCTCTAATTTGAGGACCTGTACAAAGCTGAAAGTAATGGCAAAATATTCTACAAAAATTTCTACGTAGGAATTTCACTTTCAAAGTATACAAATGATTTGTATTTGCAAAACACTTTGGCATTTTTGTCCACGTTCGGCGCACTGTGCGCCGCCACGAGCAATATCCAAATTCTTTACGCAGACGTCGCAGACCCAACTGCGGTCGCTATCGAAGTAGTGTAGCTATTTGCCTACATTAAATATCAGTTCATGAGGTAGATTATTTGTTGACTCTACCGATTTTTTTCAGCTGGGTATATTTCTGTTCAAACTCATAAAAACAGAGCTTACGATTGTTATACTTTCTTTTTTTTATACTACACATTTCCGTGGCTGAGCGCAGCTGTTTGCGTGTGGCGTGTTGCCTCGTGGCTATTGCAAGCAGTGAGGGGCAAACGGATTACCATTGAAATGTTCAATGTTCAATTTGATATTTGAATTTTTTATTTACAATGAAAAGTATATAGGTTTTAAATATATAAGCAAAAAAAAAAAATAATAATAAAAAAATGTAGAATTGAAAAACTTTGAAAAATTGTGTTGCAAATTTTGGAACAGTTGCGAACTCGGCGCAGATACTCATCAATAATGGATAAATAATGCGTAAATTGTGTAGATTAATCAAAAATAGAACTCCTTGTAATGGATGCTGGAGTGAATAGAAAATATTTATTTATATTACCATATGGAATCAAAATATCTGTAATGTAACATAATAATACAATTGGACCAATTTCAGAATTTTATTTGTCTCTTCGTCTGTTTGAACTCGCTAAATTCCGAAACTACAAAAGGCATTTTCGTGGGACTTTAATTGGGAAGACAATAACATCGTGGGAAGAAATGGTTTAGAATCATTTAATATAAATTAAATACAAAATTAAATCTCAAAAGGAATCCTCATTATTGTCGATGCGACTCTGTCTCTAAATAAGTAGAAAAGAGCCTAAGTTCAGGTGCAGCCGAATTTTTTATTTGAAAGAAGGTGGCATCCTGTTTAAATGCAAATTAAGGTAATTTAAAAATATAAATGGCGTTTTCGAGTATGAGTGTCAAACTAAAAGTTTTAAGAAAACTTAATTTCAAAAATAGTTTTGAAGGGGTTGCCACCTGTTTAAAAAATTAATTGAAATTATAATAAGGTAAATCAAATCCTACTAGTTTTATATATATGAAAGCTGCTTATGTGTGAGCTTGTGCGACGGATTTGTATAAGATTTGGTGTAAGCCGACTGAACAGCTAGGATAACAATTGATCCATTCATATATCGTCCGTTGTATTTGTTGCATTATAAATCATTTCTTGTAAGGAGTTTTCACCTATTGAAAAACTTAAATTGATTTAAACTAATGAATGAAGTCAAATATGGGGAAATGGGTATTGTACGAAAGTTTTAAAGAAGGTTGCCATCTGTTCAAAGGCCCATTTAGTTACATATATTAAATAATATGAAAACCCTAAATTTCAAAAATCTTTTAGCAAAGATTTGAAAAATCAATTAAATTATCATAAGTTAAGTCAAATATTGTAAAGTGAGCCATATACGAACTAGTTTTAAGAAAGCTTTATTGGGAAAATACCTTTGATGTGCTGTTTTCTACTTAAACAAAATATACAGCGTGTGTTTCAAAGGAAGTAGGCTTAATCATGGAACTTCATATGACTTCTTAATGCCAGCATCGTTTGATTACGTTGTGCATTTCTAAAACTACAAATTAGGTTTTCCTAAACCCGAAAGGCTTACTGCGCATTTTCCGATGGCAAACAAGTTTCAGCAATCAATCGCCATCGGCAATTATGAAGTACGGATAGGTTTTTTTTAGATAATAAAAAATTGAAAACCAACACTAAAAATTTATGAAAAGTTGGTGGAAGCCGGGATTTACTATTTTGTAAAAATTGAAATATTCTGCCCATTATTCGTTTTCTAATTCCATATATTTTTTATTAGCTAAATTTCCTTGTGTATTTTTTATAAATGGTGTTAACTTAATTTAGCAGGGATCTAGCAGATAGCTTAGCAGTCGAATCGGTCATTGTATTATCTCATATTCCGACATGGCCAGCTAGTTCCACAGGAGCTTAAGTTTACCAGGTTTAGTTTAGTTTGGCGGTAAGGATGCCTCTGATCCTGCATTTCGTTGAGTCGGAAAAACTTTCATTCATGAGGACTATCAATGTAATGCATGATTTACTGCATATAATGTGCTTGTTTGGGCTTTTTTTTTCCGCGGCTTGACAAGCGTAAATAATGATTGCTGCTTCGGATGCGAATACTGACGCGTATAGAGATAAAATTGCGACATGATTGCCGATTTTTTGTCCACTACGATGCATCCGGTTACATTGTCGTACTTTGAACCATCTGTAAAATACATTCACCAATTCAGGTGCGAGCTGCATATGGCTGAGAACCTTCACATTGGGTGAAGTGTTACCTTTGGAAAGGAATGGTAAGACCAGTATGATGGAAGTTTCTTGAAATGCCCAAGGAGGAGTACAAAGTGGGTAGGTTGAAGATGTAGTAACGTAGACGTCTTCCTGTTTAGCCATACATACATACAAGGTTTTGCAATACTGAAGTTTTTCTAAGTCTTCTTTTTCTTTTTAAGCTGTTTTTAAGATTGTTTTGTATTGCGAATCCTCGCGGGTCTACTAACTGTGTAGTCATTCCAGCGATTGCATTAATTCAGTTGTCCTGAAGACGGCTACCGCAGTGTAACCGAAATATATTGGAGAGAAGAAAGTAAAAGCTTTTGTTTTTTATTAACACCCAATACCCCCGTTAACCTCGAGTGGACAAAATTTGGAAAGGTCGCTAAAAAATAGTATTTTATAATAGTTTATTAAATCATGTCGCGGAGTCTTTGGAATTTGGTATAAAGAAATTAATCCGAAATTTTGAGAAATGAATGTGATGTGTTAAAATTATAATAACCTCCTTTCGTTTATACATATTTAAATCAATAAACGTCCTTTCAGATTTCAGAATGATGGTATATTCGCTAACCCGGAATGCTTTGATGCGCCAAATAAGGCATATTTTTTTTTTTAGATATTGAACAGTAATGTTGAGCTTAAAATATTCTTTATAATTTGATTTATATATGGGATATCATATATCCAAGTCAAATAGCTGAGAAGATGTGGTGAATTTTATTTTCGTCTTCACCAACAAATAATATATAGCCTCATACATAGGATATAAATACTAACTATTATACAGCTGCATCAAATAGTTGCGGAGTTGTTAGAAACTATAATTTTTTGTTGTATAGGGCGCGGCAACGCCCATTTTTTTTCAAAACGATACACAGTTTGATTTATAAGGCATATTCTATATATACCCAAATGTTAATCAAATCCACCGAATAGTTGCGGAGAATTCTCTTCCATAAGGGCGTGGCCCTACCCACTTTTCAATTTATAAGTGTACCCTGAGTTTGCCCAGGATACCATATGTACCTACTGTAAAAATTTCAAAAGGATAGGTTGAGTATTTTGGACGCCTATAAAGGACTCAAATTAATTTGCATATGTAAGATCCACTTTTTTGAATGCATACAACAAGTACGTAATATTAATGTGAAACAAAAGCTTGCGCTGTGTTTTAAAGCTCGGTTCCACCCGAAGTTAGACTCCTCCGTACTTGTTTTTATTTAGTTTTTATATTTTAGAAAAAGTTCCTTACGATATTCCATCAACATATTTTTGTCTATAGTTCTAACGTCAGTGGAAAAATAATTTGGAGTTAATAAGTAGTAAAAATACAAATAAGAAAATCTCAATTTTATGTATAGTGCAAAAGTAAAAATATATAAATATTGTATAGTATTATTCGTGTAAGTATATGATTTCAACAGACCTACATATTTACGTGCACTCACTTACAGGGCACAGTTACAAATGCAATAAATTTTCGGACGTTGACGCGCATTATTTTCCACTACGCCACTACGATGACGACAGCGAGTATGAAAAATGCATTTATGACATAAACTAATGAAATTTTCGTGTAATTCGTTGAACGAACGACCGACCGACCGACCAACAACCTGAGTGAGGCTGAGTGAGTGGACAAATTCAAAATGGCGTGATGGAATAAGTGGCTAGGTAATTGTGATAGCTATGGCCACTGGTAAGGTAAGTGGGGTGGTCACTCGATAAAATTTAAATAGATTAAATCAAAAGGAAATGCGCACAAAACTCGAAAAGTGGAAAAGGTTGCATTAGTTGAAATTTATGCCATTCGTGAAAATTGAAATCGTGTACAGTTATGTTGATATGGATATTTTTGGGCTACATTTATTTTGAAAATACTTGTGTGCAGAAAAATTAAATATTGCATGTGGCTAAATTTCATATTTATTTGCAGTGGTAGCCGCCATAAAATGATAATTGGCATGAATTATTTAAAATTATTTGAAAAAATGTGTCTCTTACTTTGCTCTATATTTGATGTTTTTCATAAAATATTTATTTTTTATTAATTGTTGCTTTAATACACTCCATTCTATTAAATAAACGATGTAAATAAAAGATTAAAACTTAAGGGGGGAATTAGAAGTTTAAAAGAAAAAAATGTTTTGTTTTGTACTGTTTTAATCGATAGGTATGTCGCCTAAGAATGTCGTTTCAAAGGTTCAACAGCTAATTCTTGAAATTGTAGAAAAAACGCTTCTCGGAAGTCGCTGGCGTCAAGCCCGCCTAGCTTTAAACGGGGTTTTCTCAAACTTAATTATTTTTTTCAAAATTGTGTAAGTGATAATAAAAAAAAACTAGTGAATCGATTATCATCATCTAACATTCATTTCAAAGAGCATAAAAAATATAATAGGACTTTCAAAAACAAATAATTTTTAGACCCTTATACACTGCAAGCACAACGACATGGCTTTTCAAAATCGTAATATATATATATATATATATCGCATATATTTTCGTCTATATACGATAAAATTACCCTCTTAAGTAAGAAAATGCTTGGTTTGTTGCTTTCAGATGAAAATTGCGGCCAGCATCGCTTACGCAATTTACGACATGACTTTCAAATTTTTTTCATTTTTTTTAAATTTTCCTTTTCCACCTTTGTATATTCTTTTTTTCAAGTTTAGATATCACTCTAAATAAATATTATACTTATTTGAAAAGAACTGTCTTCGTTTCTCTTCAATTCAGCTGCAAAAAAATACCTTTTTTCGACTTATGTACCAGACGACGTGTCTCGCAAATGGGTATCAGTCGACGGTTTTTACAGCGAATTTTGGTACAAGATTTCAAGATGTTTCCGTACAAAGTCCAGACGGTGCATCAGCTGTTAGCTGCTGACCGCCAATCGCGTCTAACATACGCTCAAGCCATCCTTAATCACCACCAAGAGGAAGATGATTTTTCATCAAAAATAATCATGAGTGATGAGGCCCATTTCCATCTTCGCGGGTACGTAAATAAGCAAAATTTACGCTTCTGGGACACTGAAAATCCACGTGTAACCCACGAAGAACCATTACACCCGCTCAAAGTAACTGTATGGTGTGCTGTTTTCGCTGGAGGAGTCATCGGACCTTTTTTCTTCGAAGACGTCGCGGGCCAAACGGTTACTGTGATTGGCGAGCGCTACAGAGCAATGATCAACGAGTTCTTTTTGCCGCAACTTGATGAATTGGGATTGGAAAACATGTGGTTCCAACAGGACGGTGCAACCGATATGCTGAAGGATGCATTTCCCGGGCGCCTAATCTCCCGTTTTGGCGATTTGCACTGGCCAGCAAGATCGCCTGATTTGACCGCTCCAGACTTCTTTTTGTGGGGCTTTTTGAAGTCGCGGGTTTATGTCAACAAGCCTCAGACTCTTGCAGCTCTTAAAGAGAATATCCGTCAAAAATGTGAGGACCTATCGCCGGAAGTTTTGGCCAAAGTGATGGAAAATGCCATAAAAAGGGCTCAAATGACAATCAACTGTGGCGGCGGCCATTTACATGACATCATATTCTCGACTTGATGTAAAAAAAGTTAAAAGACCAAGTAAAAATAATCCACAAGAAGAATCAAAATTTTTCATTTTTTTTTAAATTACAGCCAAAAAACATCGGAAGTTTACTTTTGCGCCACCTTGTATGTACTTGCCCCCTTAATATAAACTTTATAAAATTAAAAAAAAATGATGTCAAAAATTTGTTATACAATTTGCAAACATTTTAATCCCAATTCCAAAAAAATTGCTTTTGCTGTCTATAAATCTAAAATTATAAACTAACTACATATTAAAATGTTTGATGCTAATTAAAAAAATCTGTCTCTTATATTTTCTATGAGTTCTTTTTTATATACTTATAAACAGATAACAACCGAACTTCGGCTTAAGCAGGGTTTGACTTTGGTACAAAACCAACCAGGATTCAAATGAGACTTGTACGCATTTCTTTGTAGAAGTACCTTTACCATTTAACCGTTTAGACTTTTTGGGTCAGAAGTTATGGAAAAAATATAATTCGATTACTTAGCATAAAAATGACACTAACATTATGAAAATTTATATAAATATAAACATTTTCGATTTCAATTTGAATAATTTTATGGTACAATTTAGATTAGTTTTTAGAATTGCGATTTACAAAACAGCTAGAAAAATGCTTTGGAAAACTCCCCAACACTCTGTGTCTCAAAATCGTGATGAAAAAATTTGAGTACTATTTGCAGAATCAGCAGCTGCAAATCTATATAAAAGGTGATATTTTATCAAATTCATGTTCCAAACTTTTTTTGCATTACGGTATTTCCTATCGTTTCTCCGTTTTTCAATGGGTTTTCTCGACGTTTGAATATTGACCAGTTTCATTCAATTTGGAATTACTTTCACATATCCTCACCTACTAGATCGCTATTACGCTCCACATTACGGTTATGCAATTCACTTCTATAAAATATTTTTACTTACTTTTTTTTACAAAGTTTATCAACTAAAAATAATGAATAAAATAGAAAAATTTTCGGAAATGCTTCATTTTTTTAATTTGAACTTGTAGAACTATAGTTTTTTGATTTTTGTAGCAACATAATTTTTGTTTACTTATTTGGATACAATTCCTCCAAATATGCCATAAAATGTTTACTTTTTATATAAATGTAATTTAAATGTAATTTTTATAATAATAGAAGGTGTTTCTAACCTTCTATGCAAGCTAAGCCAAGTGTAAGTTTTGCATTACCGGGCCATAAGTTAAATTGTGTTTTTTCAATTTCCAGCTCATGTCAAGTCTTTCATTGCTGAGCCATTATTCACATCAAGGGTAGACAGGTACTTGTACTTGTACCAGAGAACATCAAACAATGAGAAGGTGCAAACGACTCAGGTCGAACATTTTTATTTATTTCTTAACAGAGTTGAAAGGATTGGGCAGAGGAACGCTAACTAACATTTTCTGGCTATGTTAAAATGCTGTCAAATGTTAAAATGCATGTTGCAAAAGCGAAAAAATACACAAATTCAATGTTGCAGGAACATTTTCTGGTTGATAGGTATTTTCCGAATTAAATAACTTTAAAAAAGTAAATAATTTATTGAAAATTTAATTTTTATATATAATGTAATAAAAACGAATTTAATATACATAATGGATCTTTTTATTAAAATTTATTTCAATATTTTTATTTTCTAGTAACTGATGCAGTGAAATAATTCAAATTTAATTTTAATTGATATATTTTTTTAATATTAAATAATATTAAACATAATAGTTTAATAAAATATTTTATTCCAATTTCTTTATATGTATTACACATCTTAAAATATTTAAAACAATGAAAACTTTTCAATAATTTTGTATATTCATTCGTAAAGAAATGAAATCAGAATTAGAATGTGAATGAAAAAAGATTTCCAAAAATTTATGAAAGTTAATAAATATATTGTATTTAATTTAAAAAAAAAATCCATAAAAATTAGACATGGCACGAGAAAAAAGCTAGGATTCGAACTATGAGTCAAAAGCTAAAACATGCAATATGATAATGTGGCTGGCGACTATACGCGCTAAGCCACAGCAGACACTTCATTGCGTACGCTTAAACGGCTATTTATGCAAATCATAGCAATGTGTGTGCAAAGCAGAAGAAGAATTTACGAATCCAACTAAAAATGAAACAAAGAAGAAAAAGTAGTAACCCGAGAAAAAAACTGTTTTTTGCTTGCCAGCGGGGCAAGTTGAGACGGAAGAGGAGTTATGCAAGAATTGTGGATAAGAGAAGGGTTGAAAGGGAAAGGGAACGGTAAGCAAAAGAATATTCTTTTCTGCTTTTCGGCAATTTTTGTGTCGATTCGCCAATTGCGCGTGCACGTGTACGCAAATGAATTGATGCGCATTTGGTCAGAAGTTCTAAAATGTTCTAGAATGTTCTAGAACATTCTGGAATGCCAGCAATTTGTCAGACTACGTTGGCAATTTGCATTATTGTCTGATATTGCGGTGTTGAAATTTTCAATGACCGTCGATGGTTTGTAAAATTGAAGATTTTAGCATTTTTGTGTTCGTCGCGAAGAAGATCGTTGAGGGGAACATTTGCGTGCGCGGGGAGATGAAATGCTTGCGCTTGTGAATGAACGGCATTTGTTTTTAGGAATACGCGCACGCGTTTATGAATGAATTTTTTGTTGTTGTATGTAGTTACAGATAGTATTTTAGAATATTTGGCGCCGGCGCAGGCACAAGTGCAGCTGCGGTTGTGATTGCGCTGTGATTTGATTTTGATCTAGCGTAGGTCAAGGTTGAATTTATGCACACGCACGTATGTATGTAAGTACATACATAGTATGTGAGTATGTATGTACATGGATGCATATGAATTTATGTACATAGATAGATATGTACATAGATTTGCATACATATGGATATGGGCATATATGATTGTGTACTTGATGATATATTAGTTATTTATGAAAAATGTAGTATTCTCTGGAAGTATACATATTTATATCAATATAAGTACATATGTACATACATACGTATGTATGTACGCTAGTGCAAGAATTTGCAAAAAAGTAAAAATCTAAATAAATTTTAAGCCAAAAGCGCGTGGCCAGGTTTGTTGTAAGTTCTCTGATTCTATCTTCTGCGGTATCTGCCAGAGAACTTACAACTTAAGTTCTCTGTATCTGCCACCCTATCGGATAGGATCATAGATCTTGCGTAGAAGAGTTCTCTCTCTCTCTCTCACCGCTACCAAGGCCTTCCCATCTTTTTGCGCCGTAAACAGAGAAGGGGGAATCTTGAGAGATTTGTAAAATGAGATTTTTATTCGACGAGAGAGGGCTCCGTTTTTCATTTGCCTACTGAGACCTGTTGACAAAATTTATTATTCGCTTAACCTCCAAGCTGGCATTATTGGTAGACATATTTCCGCGTATTATTCTGAGACTTATATTTTAAAAAGTCTTTCCATAATAATTCTGAGTGAGTACAAATGTTTAAAATCTTAAAATAAGGAGCTGCAAAGTGACTGCTGAATATTACCAAATAATGAACTTTTTAGATAAATTTTGGAATTTATTTTTATTTCTTTATTTGAAAGTGGAATTTCTTGAGATAAGCTTATTAGGGAATTTGAGTTGCAATTCTATCATAGCAGGTCTGGGTATGTGCCAAGTTGTACCATCTTGTTGATACCGCACAGAGTTAAAGGGAATTATTTTTCGACGTTGTTCAGGAAAGAACATTTTTTTAACATATTTAAATAGCGGTCTACATTGACCGTAATAGTAACGTCATGTTCAACAACGAAGTATTGCTCGATAATGCACCTTGAAGAGACAGCACGCCACACTGGGAAGCGTCGATAAAAATCTCCTTCATGTACTAATAGTATCTGCGACTTAGAGTCACTCCTTATTCGACAATTTTATTTGATAAGATTGCTGTGTAGGTCAAAATGATCCTCCTTAGACATAAAAGTGCTGCCCAACATGTTTTCTTCCTCTTCCATCATTTGAATGAACTTCTAGCAAAATTCCAAGCAAATCTGCAAGTCTACTGCATTCAGTATGTTTGTGCGGGAATAAGTTTTAAACTTTAAGTAGAATCGTTTGCAGTGATTGTCTACGGATAACGATTTGTACAGATAAAATCCTCGTCGAAATTCTAGCAGCTACAACTGCAAATTATTCACAACCCTTCTCCTGCTAAGAGAAGTGCTACCAAATGCGCTTATATTCCAAGCGACGGCCAATCCAAATCCTAGTTTCATTGAACCAATCCTCCACTTTTGTAACATACATATAAGGACCTATGAACAATATAAAAAAAGATTCCGTAAACAGAAGTGAATTTACGGAAATATTTCAAGTCAACAAATGTCACACTTTTTTCTGTACAATACATTGACTAAATGCACGTAAAGGGCCAATAGCGTTCGCAGTTAGCGCTAGTATATCATTCACTCCCATCATATGCTGCGGTAACATGAGCATGATTTTACGCTAAAAATAACGATAATTAAATCAAATTATTTATTACGGAAAGAATAACACATTTGCAGCAATATAAAATAATAATTATGCTAATATTTTCAAAGCTACTCAATTAAGCAATATGTGTAATGTTTATTAACTGTACGCAAACTGATATCATGTATTAAAATAGTATGAAAATAAAAATAAATAAATGAAAATATGGCAAATATGTGTGCTTTGATTTGTTGCATAAATATTAACCAATATGATGGCTATCAATAAAATTTATTTAACGTTCGTTTAAATTACCACGATGAAATTCAAATACGAAGTATCTACATATGTACGCAAATGCCCTTTGCCATCATACACTATACATATATACATACATACATAAAAGTACATACATATTTGTTATAAATTTATGAAAGTATACGAGTTACGAATAATAAGTGGCTCTTCTACTATACTTACATTATTGATTGATCATTTATTTTAATGATTATATACTTATGGTATAGTAAACAAACTAATTCTTATTTATTAGTAGTATATTTCTAGCATATTTATACTGGCAATAATTGGCAAATGAATATTAGAAATATGACTATAGCTGTATTTGCATAACAGTATTAGTTAACACACACACACACACACGCACACACACACTAACAAAGATATCTATGTAATGAAAGTGTTATATAAATGTGAGCGCTAGCATTTAATGTTTCACACAATTTCATATTCACATTTTGACATAATCAAGTGTAGTTCACAGGCAATAAATCAAAATAAGCAACAGCATCAAAGTCAACATCAGCATCAGCATCAGTAGCATCAGCATCAACAGCAGCAGCAGCAGCAGCAGCATCAGCAGCATCGGCAGCAGCAGCAGCATCAGCAGCAGCGGCAGCAATGTTTGCAAGTTGCATAAAACCATAGCTGCCACAAGCGAAACCACTCATAAAATATTTTCGAAGGCATGCAAACGCTAGGATAGAAACATTAAACTTAGTGATGATATTGTATTTATTAAAACGCATAAATGTACAGCTAACTATATATGTATGTAAATATTCATATGATTTTGTTTGGTATGCAACACATACTTTCACTGCATCTGTAATATATATCTACTTATGCCCTAACCGATGTGTGTTAGGGCGTCTCTTATATGAGAAAAACAATTTTTTTTTAAATTTAAAATGCATACCACCTAAATCCATTTTTATTACTAAAATATACAAAGATAAATATGAAATTTCTTGAATTCAAAGTTTCACCTTGAGAGAATAAATAACAACTTGAGGAGGTGCGGTTTCCAGAAGCGATTAAAATAATGTACCATTTATTATGGTGACCTTTTTATTGTAGTACTAAACACTTAAATAAAGCATTATATTTTTTAAATAAAACTTCTTGTACGGCATAAAAATGATTTTTAAATCGCGTAACACAAGTCGCGTCGATATCTCACATGACGTTTACGTGAGAAAAAGCCGACACACAATAAATACATATAACAACATTGATACGTCGCTATCTTAGTATGCGTTAGAGTCATTTGGTGACTTCGTTACGCGATATCGACACGACTTGCGTTGAAACCATTTCGACATTAGTTCGGGACCATTTCGCCACTTATTGCGGACTAGATATTTGGCGATCACTTCAGGTCCTTTTCGTATTTCGGGACTTCTACTATCACGCCGACAACCCTAATGCTAATATTCTATTATTCTGGAGCCTTCTCATGCATCGAGAGCCTAGTATGAGCGCGAGCTTCTCGATACTCAATTTTCAAAATTGTATATATTTTGTTACTTTTCACTTGTACGTACTATCTTGTTTGTGCTAAATAACCTCGTCTCGATACATGCTCGTCTCGATAATACTAGTGTCGTAAAACATTTGATTGCTCTAACATCGAAGTAATCGATAATGTGTAAAACTTTTTTTCCGACTTGATAAAGAGCGAGGGTAAATATGGGCGTGGTAGTAATTAGTAGCAATAAATGTCAGTAGTACTTAGAAGAAGCATTAGAAAAAATAGTAGTAGAAATTAGTACAAATAATAGTTGTAATTAGCTGTAGCATTAGCAAAAATAGTGGTAGCATTATTAAAAACGGTAGTCAAAATTAGTAAAAATGAATAGTGGTAGTATTATATAAAATTATTGGTAGAAGCATTAGTGAAGATAGTAGTAGAAATTAGTAAAAATAGTAGTCAAAATTAGTAAAAGATAGTAGAAATGTATAAAAATAGTAGGAGTAGCAATAGTGGCATTAGTCAAAATTTTAGTAGAAATGAGTAAAAATAGTTGCATTACTAGTAAAAAGAGAGTATAGGAAATGAAAATAGAAATGACTTAAGCATAGTAGCAGTAATTACTAGTAGCATTAGTAAAAATAGTAGTAATAATTTGTAGTAGCATTAGTAAAAATAGTAGTAGAAATTAGTAAGAATAGTGGAAGAATTAGGTAAAATTAGTGGTAGTTATTTGTAAAAGTAGTGAAAGAAATTAGTAAAAATAGTAGTAGAAAATAGTAGTAGAAATTAGTAAAAATAGTGGTAGAAATCAGTAGTAGCATTAGTAAAAATAGTGGTAGAAAATAGTGAAAATTGCGGTAGAAATAACTAAAAATAGTGGTAGAAATTAGTAGTAAAAATAATGATAAAAATTAGTAAAAATAGTGGTAGAAATTAGTAAGAATAGTGGTAGGAATAAGTAACAATAGTGGTAGAAATTATTAGAATTAGAGGTAGTAATTAGTAATAAAAATAGTGATAGAAATTAGTAAAAAAAAAAATTGCGGAAGAGATTAGTAAAAATAGTGGTAGAAATTAGCAAAAATACTGATAGCAATTAGCAATATTATTAGTAAGACAATTAGTAGAAATTAGTAAAAATAGTGGTAGAAATTAGAGTAGCATTAATAAAAATAGTGGTGAAATTTGTAAAGCGATTCTGACGCGACTTTCGTTACGCAAATTAAAAAAATCGCCACCGCTAAAGAAGTTTTATTTCACTAATTAAATGGTATGCCTGTGTATAACTTTGAAACACAAGTTACACCCTAATGTGTATGTTCGTTCATGTGGCTAGTGTGGCTGCCGCGCTCTAGCATTTAATCTTCGTTACTTTGTTACTTAAGTGAAAAGTTCTGCTTGCTGCAACAACCACATCATCCATTCCCTATTTATTAGATGCCGCGCAGTCATTTGAGCTATGTTATCTGCTTGCTCGCTCGCTTGCCATGCATACTCCGTCTTTGCAAATATATGTTGTATATATGTATATAAAACCAACATATTTGTTACATAGTTGCTGGCTATCCGGACCGATCCCACAATGTGTTGACTACTACCACAGCTGCTATTATTCGTAACATTGCAAGATTGCAACATTGATGAGGTTACACTTTGGGGCTTGGCCTGGAACGAAACGGATCGGATATTTTAACAGACTACCTACAAGTACTTGAAATCAGCGGCTGCTAATTTGCTGAAAGCAAGGCGTGTAAAATGCGTATTAGCTAGAAGTAAAGAATGGCAAAGTATTAGCAGAAATTGCTACACCAAGTGCGCGCTTTTAGTTGTAGGACATCAGATGTGGAAGAAATTGCATGTGACTTGAATGACGATGGTGGTGGGAGAGTGTGGGGTCGTGTAGCAGGTCTTGAGTTCGTGATGAATTTGCTAACACTTGCAGCATTATAAATGCAACAAACAACCGCAACAATGCAACGTCTGTTGGAACAATGCAGCTGTGCGCATTCACGTGTCGTTGTGTTGATAACCAAGTATGTAGGTATGTTTGTATGTAACTATTTGCGTGTGCTGCTAGCGTGCGTGCCATTTATGTAGAATGCGTATATTGTGTACGTTCGTGTCAACTTAGTATGGACAGAGTGGCCAACTACTCTTTAGTTTCTTTAAGTTCTTAAAAATATAAAAAATCGAGCGTATCTCCTTAAATATCCTTGAGAATTCGGTTTCCCTTTAAAACACTTTAAACCAACCCGATTTACAACTAACTGGGATTAGACTGCCGGTTGTAAAGAGCCCAGGTATCTCTCAATGCATCTCCCTCTCTCTCTCAACGCTGGTATCTCTCACCGCTGGTCTCTCTCACCGCTGGTCTCTCTCACCGCTGGTCTCTCACCCGACTGGTTGATGTTCTCGTAAAAATAAGGGCTGGCATCACCACCAACCAAATGGTTGGGAGCAATATTAGTAAATACACTCGGAGGATCGAATATCACCTGGGATCATTATCTTGTCGCACCAAGATGCGCATACGCCTTTGCGATGCAAATCAAATGCGTATAAATACACAAGGAAAGCTCGACGTCGGAAAGCTGTGATCGCAAAAGACAGCTGCTACCTTCGCTATTTGACTCTGATTGCTGTTCACTAAGAGCACTTTGCAGCAAACCTAAATTTATGAGCATTGTATGCCCATTTCGTTATCACTACAATGAGGATTGCAGCGTCGCTACGAAAAGTGAAGAAATTGCCTACTGGGTCACGGTGCGATCGGGTGCAACGCGAGCTGTATGGGAACGTCACTAGATGTTGCGGAAAGAGGAGAGACGTATTGTTCGCAGAAAGAAGAGACAGGCCGAATTGCGTGAGTGCGAAGAGCTTGAGATGGTTGCTGACAGGAGAATCGCCAGAAAATTTTACCAGAAGGTGCCGCAGCTTACGGAGGGTATCTAACTAAGTGGATTAATGTCCAAAATATACTCAAATGGTGGAATGGACATTTCTTCACTTTGTTAAATAGTGACAGTGAAAGCATTTCCGGAAAAGATGAAGATCCGGAACCCCAAATCGCTGATGACCGCATCAACATCTCGTCACCTGACTTCGAATTCGGATAGCAATAACGCGACTAAGGAACAACAAAGCCGCAGGCGCTGATGCAGCTATTAAATCTTTAAGAAAAACGTCCACTACATCAGGGGTAACTGCGGAATGCCATAGATCTACTAACGAGATAGCTGAGACATTTCCAACGCATATGAAGTGTGTGTTTCCGTTCAACAAAAAAAATTCCTACCCAGCCTGGGAAGACTTTACATTAAGGTGAGGACTGCAGCCCTAACCGGACATTGTTTAAAACGTGCGCGTGCAGCAAGACTAGGACCCATTGGTTTGACTACTACAGGAGTTGCCGTGACGTGGAGGAGGAGGACACCACATATCAACTTCTCTGACGCTAGCTAGAAGGAGAGCCGAACGTGTGAGTGGCTACTTCCTTAATGAGCTTGACGATCTCAGGTCAGTCAAAACTAGAGGTCTGACGAGGTTTCTTTAGACCACAAAGTGATTTTAGAGTAACAGGGGTCAGTTAGCAGCCCCAGTGCAAGTACCACAATGGACCATGGGCCTAAGTGTGTCCCTTTAGGCACTGCCTCATTGAGAATGGAGTTATGCCTGAATGTCCGTTAATTCAACCTGAGATTAGGCGCCTAAAACCAAGACACTTTAAGGAATGAGCGAAGAAAATGTGTACAGGCTCACGGCAGTCTGCGCAGGGTACTGGCTCTACAGTGTGCATGCCGAAAGAATCCGCTGACCCTGCAGCAGGTTTTGTCGCAGCTGCGAGGGCCCCGGCTCAAGAGAGGCAGTCGAAAACCATTTGCTGTGCGGGTGCACAGCTCGCGCTAGGATGAGGCTAAATATACTCTGTAGATCATTACTGCAGAATATTTCAGAGTATTACCGCCACTTTGTGTATGATATACTGGAATTCATTCAGGTTCTCCAAGTTTTGTGAAATCAAAATGGCTAATTGGCTAATTGCTGGCTACCAGAGTGACAATCCACTTCAACCAACCAACCAACCAACCAACCAAGGGGTTGCCACCTAACCTAACCTAAGCTAAAGCTCAGGTTTTGAGCTCATTTGATTTATATTTTAGTTAAAACTCATTTCTGGTTTTTAATGTGATATGGCAACTCTACCACAATGCTCTACACTTAGCATGATAGCAAGCCCACACATACACATTACATACGTACATACATACATCTGTTCGATGTGCCTTGTAGCATTGCACGCCATTGTTTTCGGCTAATAAAACTTGTACAGCGTCTAAAAACCAATCGATCAAGCAACCAACCAACCAAGCAGCCAGCGCGCTCTTGCCTTCATGCGAACACTAACGCTACCAACTTGGCGATTTAGCGGCTATGACCGCCGCATGTTTACCATCGTCATGTGATTTTTAGAGTGCGCACTTTCTTGGCTCCAATTTGACTGGGGGGGGGGGGGCAAACAATGCAACTAAGCCAGCGACACAACGGCGACGGAAGTGAATGCTTAAACTTTTACAATATAAATTTCCGACATGCAAATTTTGCCAAAGCGTTGAAAGCGGCACAAGAGAAGTTTCCTGTTATGCTTGCAAAACAACAACAATAACCAGCACTTCTTATTCTTCCGCATTTTATGTAAACGCGCAATAGACTACTTAAAGTTTGGCTGGCCGCAAACTTGACGGTTGTTGGTGGTGGTGGTTCTGCGTGCGTGTCTGGCAACCGTACTTGTGCTGCCTTTATGGCCAATTTTCATGACTGCCATAGCGTATTATTAAAGCGCGGTAAATTTGTTGTTGTTTTCCACACGTACGAACGTGCACCGAAATTAACACATATATGTACGTGTGCGTGTGTGTGTGTGTGCATAGACAAGCATATTGTCCAATACGCCAAATTCCTCCTCCATTTACACTCCTTACGCAAACACTCACTCTCACACTCACACACACACACACAGTAATAAAAATGCATGTTAAGGCGGTAAATGTCTTTTATCGTAAAATGCCCGCAGGTGGAAAATTTTACCATATTTCATGGCTATGGACTATCGTCGGCGGCAAGCACTTACTTTACAGCTACTATCCGGAATGCAAGTCCGTCGTTCGTTGTAGTACAGCTTCCTTTGGCACTGCCGTTGTTGCTTTTCCTGCTGGCTGGTGTGAAAAACGAACAAGCAAATTTGCTGTTTACACACCCGCTTGCATTATTCTTCCTTTAACTCCGGCCCCTCTAATGTGTGGGTGTGTGTAATACCCAAGCTATGCTGCACTACATTTCGAACTGTCATGTGTCTTGCAATTTTCGTATTCATGCAAAATCTATTGTTGTGAAATTTTCGTAATTCACAAGTGCCCCTTCAGTTTGACTCGTTTCCAGATCGCCTTTTCAATTCAACTTTAGCTGTCTCAGTTGTTTCAGTTGCCCTCTTTTGATTTGAAGTGCCATGCTTTGTTTCGCACGCTGATTGCATGCCTGTGCAAACACGCTCCTCACATGAACTACAGTACGTACGAAAAGTAATCGTAGCTATATTAGAAAATCTGACCTCTCCATTTACCGCTCCCACGACTATCTATTGGCGGTGTGTGCGAGTGTGCATGTGTTTGTGTGTGGCGTCGAATTGTGGTAAGATTTCAGAATTATCCACAATGGTATAGTTACATACATAAAATTGCAGCGTAAGTATCAGCAGGAATTGTTTGTTTGGCAAAATTGATTAAAAGTTCCACTCAAACATTCTATGTAAATATGTATGCGAAATAATAATGTTTGTTCGCTTGTAGAGATTTTAGCGTAGATCGTGCGATGTGACGTATTAAATTATGCATGTTTATTTACAGATGTGGATTGAATTTGAAATTGTAATTTCGTTAGGTTTATGTACTTTGAGTAGCAAGCTGAAAGTAGACAAGTTAATTGAAAAGTAGAATGAGTGAATGCGAAGTTAAAATTGATGATAATAAGAGGGTTGGGCGAATGATTGGTGTGAACTAATATTGGTGGTCCCAAATGTTTTAAATATCATACAAAAGCGTAGAATATTTGTAAGCTGGGCACTAGTTATAATAGTAAAGTCCAAAGCAGCATTGCAACTGAGGGAATTGAACCAGGATTTTAATTTCTTTCTAGGTACGAACGTGTTCTTTTTAACTTGTAATAGAAGATTGAGAGAAATTTAGAAACAATGAAGTTTAATGAAACCGAATGTTAAATACCTGGCGAATGTTTTTGTTTCAAATAAACACTACTTGTTGTTTTCAATAATCTAGTTAACATTATATATAGAAGTGAATGTATGTTCTTTGTAGGCGTCTCAACCGATACTTATTTATGTAGTTTTGACAGTAGGTTCATGGACACACACGCAAGCCAAACTCTTCCAGCATTTAGGTAATAAATCTCAGCCACCACGACACTCCCCATATGAGGCCAAGGGTCCACCACGTGGTGGATCGCGCTCAATAGGCTCCTGTTCCACGTGGAACCAGAATAAAGTCTCCCGTCAGATTTCGTGACCGAGACGATTTCCAGTTGAGCTGCTCTTCCGCATCTGTAGTGGTAGCCGTTAGTCCAGAGTATTGTGAACGCCCGGCCATCAGCGACTCTAATCACAAAGCCCAACCAGAGATCAACCCAATAAAAGAGGGAAACAGGACCTCAAAAGAGTCGTCCAACTTTATTGTGGGATCGAACTCACGGATCGTTCTTCACTCCACTCTCCACCTTCTCGACCACAGAGCCCGACCAGAGACCAACATGGCACCAAAGAAATGGAAAATCCCACAGTGGGGCGCTCTAGGGGTTCCAAGCTCTCATAGTACCAGTCAGTCTCCAGCCAGACCCAGCAACTGAGATCGCGACCCGAACACGGCACTTACTGGGAACTCAATATACCAAAAACACGGTACCGTCTATCATTCTTTCATCATCTTACCTCCTGTTTCAACTACTTATTATTACGTACGAATTGAGTTTTTTTTTAATACGGCGGTAGGAAGAAAAATTGCGACCATGGTTTTAAAAGATTTGAAAAATTCATATATGATTTATCGGTTGAGTTAAAAGCCTGGGTAAATTGCATCAAATTTTTACCGAATTATAAGCATTTAAAGTGGAAATTTTGGGTCAAATTGATCCGAAGACCGCATGGGGGTTAATATAAAGTTCATTTAAATATTAACTACCTTCTTTGTTACAACTTTTTCAGAAAAGCCATTCAAATTATTGCCCCCTTTCTAATTCCTTCTCAAATTACATTGAATGTGATAAGGCGGTGCAAATCTTTATTATATCCCTTACTGGAGACTAAATATCACATATCACTAATAAATCGCAAGTTCGGCTAAATTTATATACTTATATCATATGAGGGCATGCAGTAGAAATAATAACTTTCAGTACACAATCGGTTTATTCACAAATATCGATTTTAAGCAACGTATGCACTTAGCTAGAGAAGTTGTTTGGAAATTGCCTGCTGTTTTGTGAGACACATTTAAAGCTTAATATTATTTCTTCAAAAATACTTTTTTTTTTAGTAAGCACAAGTTTAAATAACAAAGTCCTTGAATTGCCAAAAATACTTTTATTATTTTTTCTTTTTCCTTTTTTGAGCTGTTTAGCCTTCGAATGATAAATGTGCAAATTTACTCTAGTACATTCATCATCTGCTATGGTTTTAGCAAATATGTTAAACTAGCAACGGAAATGATGGAATTTAAATATCTAAGTATTGTCTGTTTGCGTAGACTTAACAAAATCTACGTACTACATGCAAAATACAAGAATATACAATATGAAAATTTACATACAAATCGACAAATGAAATTACGCCAGCTGTGTGGCAGTAACAACATAGATCTACGCCTAACCCCACCTCCTCCCGTATCAGTATCGCGAAAACTACGGAGAGCCACTCTGAAAAGAAGCAACCAAGAAGCAGTAATTTCTTGTCTAGACGGAAAATGCAACACAGACACAGTGCTATATCCGGCAATGGCGGCACACAGGTGGGGCTATCGCTTCGGTCCCGCAGTTAAGTAAGGTAAAGTAAATCTGGTTAAATGAAGTAAGTAGTTCAGATTCCAAAGGTGTTTTTTTTTTTTGTAATGTTTGTGTGAGTTAATTTAATGGCGTTGGAGCTGAGCACAAATAGGCGGTTGGTTGTCAGCGTGAAATTCGACATGCATATAATTTTAAGAAAAATGCGCAAATGCAGGCGTGCACGAAAAAGGTGCAGAAATAAGAATAAAAATATTATAAACCTGTAGTATACTCCTACATTAATTACAATGCAATTTTTTAACTTTCAAAAATTTTGAAAAGAATTTGTATAGATGAATCTGTATTTAAATGTATGTTGATAAACCGCGTTATCAGTTTTTTTCTAATTTTACCTTTAATTTATGGTACTATTTTTGGTCGAGGATCATTCCTAAAGTTATTATTACTATTAATAATGAAAAATAATTTGTTGAACACCTTAACTCAAAAAAATTTATATTTAGAGGTATTTTTGACACTCGTTTATCAAAAGTGCTTTCGATAAAATATGGCATCCAGGGATACGCTACAAAATAAAAAAAAGACTTCCGGCACCTTACTTTTTACTTCTAAAGTCATATCTGAGTGACCGTAAGTTCTATGTAAATGAAAAAGGTGAATCTTCAATGTTGTATTCGATTGATGCTGGAGTTCCCCAAGGGAGCGCATTGGGCCCCGTCTTATACACAATTTTTACAGCTGACTTGCCGGTAACCAACGATATAGAGGTTGCCACATATGCTGATGATACGGCATTAATTGCCACAAGCTATAATTGCAAGAACAGCTAACAAGAACAGCTAACATTGGTTGAAAAATGGCTAAAGATATGGAAGATTAAAGTTAACACACAGAAGTCTGTTCAGATAACATTTACATTAAGAACGGGAAACTGTCCCTCCGTATTTTTAAATGGCTCTATCATACCTGAAAAATAAACCGTTAAATACCTGGGAGTACATTTGGACAGAAGAATGACTTGGAAGACCCATATAAAAGAGAAGCAGAAACAGCTCAAATTAAAAACTGAAAAAATTTACTGGTTTTTAGGTCCGCAATCGGAACTTAGCCTCGAAAACAAGGTACGGCTCTACAAGGCAATCCTCAAGCCCGTATGGACGTATGCAATGCAGCTGTAGGGGACGGCGAGTACCTCTAACATTGAAGTCCTCCAAAGATACCAATCAATGACGTTACGAAGTATTGCGGGTGCTCCTTGGTATCTAAGCAACATCGAAATTCGCAAAGACTTAAGTGTACCTTATGTTAGAGACGAAATCAGCAAAGCATCTCGAAGATACCTAGATAGACGGTCTTACCATGAAAACTTACTGGCAATTAATTTACTAGACAATAATAGTATTAGACGCCTGAAAGGATTTCATGTTTTGGACCTTCCAACTAGATTTGAAGAAGTATAACTAACTAACTTGATTTATAGCAAAATAAAAAAATGTTTGTACTATATATTGATTGGTCTCAATGGAGTACCATCTATCTTGCCATGATTTTTGTATTTATAAAATTTGCTGATTGTCAGCTGATAGATTGCAAATAAAATATATTTCTAAAAAAAAAAACAAAAAAAAAATACTTCGTTTCACCATGTTCGACACGCTGAGTTAAGGGTCAAAAAATGCAACTAAACTAAAATATACTAATAACTATTATAAATGTGAAAGTTTGGAGATAACAGTGTGAGTGTGTTTGTTACCTTTTCACGCCGACAAGGCTTCACAGATTTATAGAAAGTTTAGAGTATAAATAGCTTATGGCCTGAGTTAAAATACAAAGAAATTTTTAAAGTGTTGCCAGTTGCTTAAAAATGTATTGTCAATTAAATCTATACATATGTTAAATAACAATAATATGACACATATGTATATATACCGTTTTATAGAATATCCATGTAAGCAGTTTTCAAAGGGAGTTGCCACCATTTAAAATATAATAATAATTTAAAGTAATCCGCAGAATTAAATATTGCAATATGGGTTCCAAACGAAAGAGAGTTAATAAAGCTACATTTTCGAAATATTTTGGAAGAAGGTTGCCACCTGTTTAAATATAAATTAGATTAAAATAATGAATTAAATGTAATCTAAATGTTATCTAAATCTAATCTAAACTTAAGATTGTAAAACTAAAGGCGCAAGAGCGCTTAATTTAAAAAAAAATGTTGTACATAGTTGCCACCTATTTAAAAATATTATTCGAAATAATAACAAGTTAAATCAAATATTGCAGTATAGGCCATATACGAAGAAGGTTTAAGCGTTATATTGAAAATAGCTTTGGAGAGAGTTTCCTACTACTTAAAGAGGTAACCTAAACGGTGAAAAACGAATCGTTTGTTAGAACGCATTTCTGAAGAGGGTTACCATCTTGTTTCGAACGTTGATTTAATGAAATTAGTTTGGTCACAATTTCTTAAGAGGTTATAGCGCCAATTAAGTTAAGTAACTAAGTGTGGTCACCGAACTAAGGTCACTGAATACTGAATTTTCAAAATATTTTCACTGAACAGAAGTTGCCACATGCTTAACAAATTTAAATACAATTAAAGCTATTAGATAAATGAAGCATTTTAATATAGGTGTGCATCGAAATAGGTTTTGGAAGGCCAAAAAAAAAATGAAGGGGTTGCCAACTGTTGGAAAAAGTTAATAGTTACAAATTAATTAATAATATTAGTTAATAATTTACATAAAACATTTTTTAATTCTTTTTATAAAAGAGTATAGTAAATACTGGCATTTATAAAAAAGGTTGCTTTTTTTTTTAAACACTAAAAATAGCAGTATAAATTAGTTATAGCACTATGAAAAAAGTAGTAGAAATTAGTTAAACTAGAAGTAGCATTCGTGAAAATAGTAGTAGAAATTAGTAAAAATAGTAGTAGTAATTTGTGGTAGCATTACCAAAAATAGTAGAACACATTAGTTAAAGCAGTTGTTGGAATCAGTAGTAGCATAAGTAAAAGAGTAGCAGAAATTAGTAAGTAGTAGTAGTAATTACAAGACGCACACCACAAGTTGTAGGAGAAGTTCGGCCAAAATCGCTTAAGTGGTTATAGCGCCAACTAAGTAAGTAAGTAAGTAGTAATAATAAGTGGTAGCATTAGTCAACATAGTGGTAGAAATTAGTAAATATACTACTATGTACTACTACTATTAGTAGTAGCATTAGTAAAAACAGTAGTATAATCAATAGTAGCATTACCAAGAGCCGTATTAGAAATTAGTAAAAATAATAGTAGTAATTAGCAGTAGCATTCGCAAAATTAGTTGTAGTAATTAGTCGTAGCATTAGTAAAAATAGTACTAGTTGTTTGTAGTAATACTAGTGGTAGAAGTAGTAGTAGTAGAAGTTGTAGTTGTAACAATAGCATTAGATGTTAGTAATGGTAGTAAATAGTAGTATACGTCTCATATAAGTGCCAAGTAGTGATTTCGTGGCGCGATATCGACGCGATTTGCCTTACAGGATGTAAAAAATCACTCAAATGACGCTAAAGAAGTTTGACTTCAAAATTGAAGGGAAAGTAGTTACATTTCGTCAAATTATTTATTTCCTTTTCTATTACGATCGAATTCGTAACGTTGAACCGATTGTCATGAGAGCGACGCGCGGATAAAATCTATTATATTCATGTCGATCATTGTCGTTGTTTCGTTTAATGATTTAATTAACTAATTTAATGTGTGTCAATTGTGATTAATTTGCTCCCACATAGTTAAGTCACCGAATATCTAATGTTTAGTGCTTGAAAAATCTATTTGAATAATAAATAGTTAATATGCGTTAATAGTTGTCAACCAATAGTTTTTTTTTTTAGAAAATAATGACACACTAATAGGTTAATTTTCTTTTCCTGATTGCTAAGCATGTGGAAATTACACAAACAATGCGTAGACTGCAAGTTCGTAAAGAAACTCCTTAAATGAAACATAATAGTTTTTTTCAGACAATAACCCATCGACTAAATAGCATTTGTGGTGATTAGCGCTATTAACGAACTATTTCACTCACTATCATTATTGTTTGTTGTTGCGGCTGAATTTTTTTCAATGTTTACGATTAGTACATACTTAGGGTATTAGTTTTGTAATTATAGCAGTTAATGATTTGCCCATTAGAGTGAATGTGACGAATATAAAAGTGTGCTCATTCCGTATCGCTGCCTTTCAATATACTTATAGCATGTCCATATGTATGCGTGTAATTACGCATGTGTTAATTTATATCGTATTTATATAACGCTTAGTTATGTAGTTGACTTTGCGTGATTTTGTCAAATCAATAGGTCATCTCGAACTCATTAAATAATTTCTTTTTGTGCTTAAGATTCGCGTAAGAAGGGCGAACAATTTATTATTATTCAAGTTTAATGACAACCAATAATTATGGTCGCTTAGATGCACAAATTTATGCACATGGGTGGAGTCATGTAGGGGGAGCTACGAAATAAAGTCGAAATTAAAAAAAAAAAACAACAAAATTGTATGCGTAGTCCAGAGTAAACACCTAGTCGAGAAGCACACCAGAAGAAGAGAGGTTTTCTGGACCATGGCTCATGAACGTCTCAAAGAAACTGATTTACGAGATGGTTGGAAGAGAAAAATGCTGATTCCTAGAAAAACAGAGTCCTCTAGTTTGTCAAGATTTTAGCTATCAACAGCGACACGAGAGGCAAGACGTAAAGCGCTGATTGTTCTGGCCTCGCTCACATCCAGATCCATTCGCTTTGAGTCCTTGGAAAAGTCAGAACCAACGGCGCGGTTAATGAGGCCAATAAAAGATGATGCCTGACCGGTTTAATTCGAGTTATCTTTCCAGCATGTTGTTGAAGAAATGACACTATAGGGAGGTCATTCCCAATTCTGAATGAGCTGGTGGTGTTGCTCAACGTGATTTTACATAGTCGTGTTAGTATCGCCGGGATACCGAATTCAGACATCGCACAATACAGGAGCTTATCGGTGTGGCTTTAGACCTGGTAGTTCTACAATCGACCAGATATAAACGATACATCAAATATTAGAAGAGAAGGAGAAGAGGATCGACATACACCATATATTTGTCGACTTTAAATCAGCTTACGACAACAGGGGAAGAAGTTGATGGTTGGTTTAAGTCTTTCACCCAATACGCTCGATAGAAGACTGACCCCGCGGTAGTTGTCGCATATTGTAGTATCACCCTTCTTGTGAATTGAGCAGAGCACACTTAAGTTCAAATCGGCAGGCATGCGTTCCGGTATCGTAGAACCGACTGTCGTGGGAACGATTAAAATTTTCTCTCCGTGTCGGTATTGCATCGCCTACTTCTCCAAACTTATAACACATTCAACTGTACAAAATTTTATAAAGATCAGTTGAAAATTTGCGACACCTATAAAGGCCACACATTAATTTGTATATATAAGACTAACTTTTCCACGTAGTCTGGAATTCGAAGCTAACATTAAAATGCATTCGTAAGGACATGTTAATATTAGACTTAATTTCATAAACCTATTTGATATCTTCGATGAGATAGTAAGAATATTTAATAATCTAATTTATAACTTATTGTTCTATAATTAAATGTGATATAATTTATAAATATTGTGACTACATTTGCGAGTTTTCATACTTATTAAGATAAAGGAAAAAATACAACTTATGCAACTCACAACAAAATTGGAGAATAAAATAAAAAGCATAGAACGTAATCATTAAAAAAATTGCTTTTTATTCGTTATTTCTTGAGTTAAATTTTTTGTACGGAATATAATCATTATTTCTTGAATTAATTTTAGAGCCCTAAAAATTTAATTTTATTTTCTCAGCGATAAATAAAACTCCAGAAATAACGCTTAACATAGATTTTTTAAATTTAACACAAAAAATAAAAATCAAAATCACGCAAGGTAGTCCCTATTACAAGGAATAAGTTGCTTTAATTCTTATACTATAATACTGTAAAATTTCTCTTTCTGCATGATTTTTTGCTTTGAAATTGGGACAGTAATCCTTATTTGCGGTGCGGCTAAAATCGAAAAAAAAAAACATCTTTTCTAACAGAGTTTGCTCAGAATGTTGCTCGTAACATAAATTACAAATTTCGCTCTCATGTTAAAATATCCCGCTGTTAAATAATTGGCGGCTGCTGCCTACCATTATAACTCTCACTAACCTATATCTATCTCTTATACAGCACATATGTACTTCGTTCTTTTCTATGCTCGGCACTCACTCACTGCCTCGTTTTTCACCACTGCTTCAAAAGCTTTCCAATCTCTCAAATGTGTTGTGCTCTCTTTCTGCACTCTGCAACTCTAGAGTTGAAGCGAAAATATTCTGTGCGCCACCATCTAACTGCTTCTTCGCAGATATACACCGATTTTTCTAGCAAATTGGAACAAAAATTGATGTAAAACCACTATTGGTATGCACCACACTGAGCTTACCACGAATGTTCTACTAATTAACTGCAATCGACAATTTGGCTACACCTCGCTTAGTTGGTATCTGCTGTTATTGCTGTGAGCAGTCCACCGCCAAGTACCAAATGCACGAGGAGGAATCATTTAGATGGGACGTGCTGAAAACTAAAAGCATATAACATATATACATATGAGATGTTTACAAATATATGATTTCGTATATGATTTCGTATGTTCACATCTGATGGTGTATGTGACATTAGTAAAGTATACGCTTGAGCTTAAGCAGAGCGTTATTGACAGTTAATGAACGGACGATGAGGGGGACGATTATATTTTTGATGCTTGTAGCTACAGAATTCGAAATTTAATAATACGATATTTTCTTCTTATCATTATCAACTGTACAACGTGGCTACGAACAACTGTAACACAATTTTTTATTGAAAAGGGAAATCGAAAATCGAAATTATGAAAAGAAAATATTGTTTTTCTACAAATTTAATTATATTCTCAATTATTGATTTCGAAACGTTTACAGTTATTCTTTTTTGACAGCTCAAAACGTGTCGGAAAAGCAGCACAGTCGGCGTACAAGGCATTGCCCGGTATTTTATCCCATATATCGTCAAGGGTTAGTGTCATTTGAATTGCTCCATCTGCAAGGGTTTTATGTTCTTTATTTTTTCGAATATGTTGCCCCATATACTTAGTCCTGCCAAAAGTTATGTTACAAGTTCAGATCGTTTTAAAACTGAAATTATAATACATTTTTTAATAAAGTTAATTTTATTTAATAATGCATATATTATATGAGCGATATACAAAATTTTATTCGAAATGCTCACCTTTGGCTTTCACACAACCGCTCAAATGATTCGGCCATTGTTGAATAGTAGCAGGGACAGTATCTATATGTATTGACGACACTGCACGAACCAAATATTTTTTGAGACTCTCCAAATTTCCGTGGGGTATTCGACAGGCCATGTTCCCCAACCATGAGCACAAACTTTAGTCTAAAGGATTGAAATCTGGACTTCCCGGCGGCCAATTATCTGCGGCTATGAAATCAGGAATATTGCTTTTAAGCCCTTGCTGAGTAATTTTTGCCTTGTGTGCTGGAGCAGAATCTTGTTGGAAAATCCAATGCTCTCCATCGAAGAGAGTGTTGCTTAACTGCTTTACCATGTCTTCTAAAACATCCTGCTGGTACATTTTTGCACCCATTTTAACCTATTTCTTAGAAGTGAAGAGGTGCAACGTCTTTACAGGAGATTCCTCCACCAAACCATTACATCAGCTGGATGGTGACCGCGTTGAACCCTTTGAATAATATTTTTTACGTCTTTGGAAGATTTTGCGTACATTATGTCGTTTTGCTTATTAAAAATTTCTTCTACAGTGAAAATATTCTCATCTTTAAAAGAAATACTTTAATGGCCATTGACCGTGTGCCACTAAAGAAGCCGCTTACATCTGCTTCAAGCAGATGACCACTTGACCGACGGTAGGCCTTCATATGTAGATCCTCTCGAATGAGTCTTGACATTGTTCTGGTCAATATATCCATTTCCTTGACAAAGTTTTCTGTTTTCTAAGGGGATTTCTGCGAATGCGTTCGCGAAAAGTTGTTAGGTCTGAATCGGTTCGAACCGCGCGAGGACGACCACTTCTCTTTTTTTTGATCAATTGTAGACGTTTGGGAAAAACGAGCAAACATTCTCAAAATATTAAGTTTTTTGATCGAAATGGCACACAGTTTCTTATTGTGCTCCGTCGTTGAAATTCTAACCTAAGCTAGCAAAAGTAAGTAAGAGTAAAATTTCCTTAGCACAAATTAAGATTCTGCATATGCAACAGAAAGGACGCCGCCTGAACGATCTTGGGAAAGTGGAAATATACAAGCAGAAACCATTTGACGAAAGAATAATAATAGAACAGACGAACATGAACTCAGACGCAATATTTGTGTTAAAAAAAAAAACAAAAACAATAACCTAGAGAGCCAGAGATGTCAACATATAGAACGAACACAAAATATCCTACAATACACTTTACTAGTTTCTAACTGGAAATATACAACGAAAAGTCCGCGAAGTAACCCAAATACATTCAGTAATGCAGATATTTACACAGGGGATTCTAATTATAACACGAACCCTTATTACCTGCTAATAATACGAACGAATAGACGTTAACTGAATAGAACGAATAATTAAACGAAGATGACAGAACTCTGAAATGGGTTTGTCTCCAAACAAAAGTGTAATGATTTTTAGTGAAAGAAGAGTACTTGAAAAAATTTTCATCATCCTCCTGTCAGGCAGGCCCATGGGCAGGAGCGGGAGGGATTGGCTGTTTGTAGATTCAAATCATGAGTTTAATTTGGGTAGACTGATTGACTTTAACGGTGAATGTTACGACGGTGCAAGTGCAATCAATGGAGAATTTCACGGGTCACGAGCTTACATCCAGGAAACTTGATATATATTCGTAATTTGCAGCTGATAGTTTTAATTTGGTCGTTAGTGGTTTACGCAAAATTTTTTCAGTCAGAAATTCTGTAGGCGTAATCCAAAGTGTGTACACTTTTTTCAATTATCCTAAACATTTGCTCTCACTGCATGATACAAATTTTTAAAACGAAAATCTTTAAAATAGTTCAAGGACTAAATTGAAACAATCCTGTGCATTGAGGTGGGTGGAATGTCACGAATCAGTTAGAATTGATCTCCATTTACAACTAACAGCTATAAGAGCCTTAGAAAACATTTCGAATATCTGGAGAGATTCAAAAACAATATCTCAGATTTTAAGGTTTTGTTGCAGGTGCAGGATTCGATTCATTATCTGGCCTTATCATTGAGTTGACTTCTGCAAAATGAAAATCAAGATCTCGATGAAGCCATAAAGCTGGGAGATGCAACAAAGAATGAAGAATTAGTCAGGAGAGAGAATGCAGAAGAATATTTCAGCAAAATTTTCTAAATAGCCGGCTAGATTTGTAAAGAGTACGATATTGAAGTGAAGAAAAATAGAATACCACGTCGTCAGACTCATCGGTGCAATGTGGAGACTAACGACATTAGTGGATGTCGACTTTCATACCATATTTGCATTTTTATGGTAACTCAACTTGAAGACTGTTTTTTAAAGCACTGAACAATAAATACTTTTAAACCTCATAAGTCTTTTTCCATCGAAAAGGTGGCAGGTGCTTTTGAAACGACACATATAAATCATTCCCGCTTCACAAATAACAGCAAGGTACTTCCACATCCAGTAAATCAAATTAAAAGCCAAATAAGTGGATGCACATCTATTTTTTTCTGTAAGCAGATATGGTTGGTAAAAAATAAAAAATAGTAAATACTTATACTCGGTTTTGACTACAAATTTCTACCTTCACTTCCATTCTTGCTTGCAATTCAAATGGCCTTTCGAGAATTCCTTCGGGGTTCTTGTTTACCTGCTAACTTTTGCCTATTCGTATGAAATGTTTGCCATTACATTTTACACATATGTACATATTTGATTTGACTTTGTATATATGTATGTATGCATATATGTTGGGCATTTTATCACACTTTGAGAGCTAACAACCATCGAAGTGCAAATATGATGCAAGCTGGCAAACACTAAGAGCTGCGAAAAGTTAATTTCACTAAATTGCTGCTTCGTTGCGATTGACACTTGTCTATTGCTCTAACAATTACACAAGCAATTACCGATTGACAATTGTGTGTTACAGCAGATTTGGTTAGTGTCGGCTTGTATCTACGTAAATTTGTATAGTATTTATATATTGAAACTAAATTTAAGGGAACGAAAAATGTAAAGTTGGTTACGTGTATCTATACATCCATTACATAATAGATATATTTACACAATAAATGCATACACATTAAGGTGGTCTTCCTTTTTTATTTCCGATTTTCCAAAATCGGAGCCCTGCTTTGTGTGAGGTGGGGTGAGTAAAAATTTGACAAAAATTTGAACTCGATGGGTATCAAATTGGCGTGCCTCTCGCACTTTGAAGTTTTTGGGAACGATATTCGTAACTACTCAGAACTTATACCTAGAGAAGTAAAATATATGCACAACCCCATTTTTTGTAGTCTTACTTCTTTTTTGGAATAAACTTAATCTCCATTGCCAACCCTTAAAGAGGTCCTCATAAAAAAAAGACGCGTACACTAAAATTCTCTACCGATTCTACAAAGAGATATAGAGTTAAATATGGGAGAGAGTTTTATAAGACATCCTTTTTAGTTTTCTTAGCATAAGCATGTGTGAAAATACTAGTACAAATTAATAAATATAGTAGTAGCAGTATTAAAAATAGTAGTAGTAATTAGTAGTAGAATAAGTGAAAATAGTAGCAGAAATTATTAAAAACAATAGGAGAAGGAATTAGTAAAAATGGTAGCAGTACTGAGTAGTATCATTAGTAAAAATAGTAGTAGAAATTAGTAAAAATGTTAGTAGGAATTAATAGTAGTAGCATAAGTGAAAATAGTAGTATAATTTTTTTAAAACAAAAGCAGAAGTTAGCAAAAAAAAGTAGTAGTAATTAGTAATTATGATAAATTCGTAAAAATGGTAGCAGTAATAAGTAGTACCATTAGTAAAAATAGTAGCAGAAATTAGCAAAAATAGTAGCAGGAATTAACAGTAGTGGCATAAGTGAAAACAGTAGTATACATTTTTGAAAAACAAAAGAAGAAGTTAGTAAAAAGAAAATAGTAGTAATTAGTAATAGGGGAAATTAGTAAAAATGGTAGCAGTAATGAGTAGTATCATTAGTAAAAATAGTAGTAGAAATTAGTAAAAATAGTTGTAGTAATTAATAGCAGTAGTAGTAGTAGTCGTAGTAGAAGTTGTAGGAGTAGTAGGAATAGTAATAGTAAATAGTAGTAGTAGTTGTGGTGGTGAACCAGTCCCTAACTATGAAAAGGTTCTGAAATGGCCTCGAAATATCTAGTCCGAAAATAGTGCAGAAACAGTCAAGAACCAGTGCCGAAATGTTTCCAGGACATACATCCCTATAAGACATCGCTGAAAAGTTAAGGCAAAAATTCTAACACACTTACAATTTATTTTTATTCGTCTCTAAAACAAGTTAATTTTCAAAATAATTTGTTTTTGTATTTTTTTAATGATAACAGCAATAAGTAGTTTTAGTGTTTGTGTTAAGCATCAAAATAATGAGATGCCTAGTCATGTAGAGCAAATATGAAGTTGTGTTAGAAAAAAGGTGATAAAATATCAAATATCTTTTTTTGCCCATGGAAATACAACAATAATGGGAGCTGTGCATACATTTTAGCTCTCAAAGGATGACTCCTCAGTAGTCAGGGCTGCTTTTCTATCCATTTTTCTCAAATCTCTAAAATTTAAATTATGCACCAATTTTCAACCGATCGAGTTCAAATTTTCTTTCAAATTTTTATTTACTCTAAGCTCACACAAAATTGGCCTCCGATTTAAAAGCAGTTTAGTTTTCATTTCTCCCATACATTGAGGGTCATGCAACACTTGAAAAATTTAAAATTGAGTAAGTGAATAAAATAAAATACTTTTTACATTCACTTGGTGGAAGCCTGAAAAATATCACCTTGAAACTTTTATTTGAATTCCGTCACAATTACCCAGACACATTTTGCTTGAATATTTTCTGTGTTATACATCGCAGCTGCATTAATGAAAATATATTTTAAGTTGTGAAATAATCTTTTTAAATGCATAGAAAATGTTTCAATGTAGCATTTCGATGGCTCTGAAGCTTTTATATCTGCATGTGACCATATATGTTTATATCTGTAAGGATAGAATTTGGTATTTTGTATTGATTTTTTTTACTTCACATGGGCGCAATGTTTAAGTAAATCTTGTAAAGCTCTTCAGTTTTATCGAAATAGCTTTATTTGCATGTAAATAAAATCGAACATGATATTCCTTCTAAGTTGTAACATTTGACAATGTAGAATACTAAATTTCCTGCTTTGCTTAACTTAAACGATATTTGATGTACATGGCGTATGAGTAACATTTAAGTTGTTTCATTTGACAAAATTTGATTTGCTAAAACTTTAACGTATTGGTAAAAAACTATGCAAATATAAATAAAATAATGAATACTATAATAATATCGACAATTAATTATTATCTATAAGTGAATTATATATTCAATATTTTATTTTCTTTGTGATTTTTTAAAATTCGTTTTAGGTAATAATTATATTAAAAAATGTGTTTTATGACAGAAAATTTTCTAATTTTGTTATAACTATTTAATTTTGTTACATATAATTCTTTTAAGTGGAAGAAAAATTTTTTTTTGTTGTTTTTTTTTTTAATATGAGGCAACTCTTTCAAAAAGTATTTTTTAAACAAAGCTTTCTTAAACCCATTTTGTTTGACACCAGTATTGAAGGCTTTCATTTCCAGCACTAATTAAATTAAATCAACGTTAAAAAAATGTTGCCACCATTCTCTCTTCAAAAATCTGTCCATATAAATGGTTTCGTCTCGCAGCAATACTATTATATTTCATTTAAATTCATGTATTAAATTAAAATAATATTTTAAACCTACTTCCATTGAATCCCACAATGCAAAATTTAATTTAAATTAACTTAAATTATTATAATTAACTTACGTTAAAACTGGTGGCAACTTTATTTTAAATTTTTTGAGAATTTAGCTTTTGTCATTTCAGTGATTAAATTAATTGAATGTACGCTTTTAAAAAGGTCGAAACTGTCTTTAGGGACTGCTTATATAGATGGAAGCTCATACAGTTATTGAATTAAAGTGAATAACGAAATGTGCGCCTGCCGCGCCACCTGTTAAGTTTTTGACGACTTTTATTTTTTTCTTAACTTTTGCGTAGTTGGTGCTAGTTACGACATTCACTGGGACGCATTGAACTCGCTGTGCATCTTGGTACGCTTGCTGTAATGGATTCGCTAGGTCGTCGGAGTTGGGTGGGTTGATGTTGTCAGCAAATTCATGCGCCGCAGTAACCATAAAATTGAATATTGGACTTTCAAACATATCGCTGTCCGGGTTAGACCACCACCTCTCCATTTTGTCTGGCATGTAGCGCTCTGGAACCTCTCCCCTCCTCAACTTTGTTCATTCCGAACTGTCCGCTGTTGATCCCACAATGTACCCCCCCAACGTCTATGTCTTGGTTCGCCTCCAACTGTAAGAAGCCGGCCGATCCGCACCTTCACAACCAATGCTAACCTTGGCCTTTACCAGTTAGCCCCTATGCAAACCACACCCCTTTGCGTAGAGCTCCCCCATCTACCGATGCCCCCCATCACGTCCATCCGTCAAAGGTCCCACTCAGGAAATTACTCATCACACATCACCACTTCTCTTTAACAATTAATTTCATTTATTCATTTATACTTATATATCGGCTTCACGTGTCTGTTTTTTCATTTGTCATTGACTCGGGACACCCGGTATATGAGACAAGGTCAGCCAAGGGAGCTCACATATCCGAGTTGAGTTATCAAAACAAGAACCTATAAACATGCCACCTAAGACGTCTTGGTATCCAGTCTAGAGGTTTGCGAACTAAGCCGCCGCTCAATTGAGAAAACTGTCTCTTCTTACGCCCCTTGTTCTCAGCACCTGGCATTAATCCGGCATGACTATACGCCTACAATTAATCTTTTATTTTAATCTTATATTACTAAGCTATTAATTCCATAAATCAATAAAATTATTCTTTGTCACATATGTAAAATTAAACTGCATCAACTATTAGAATCCAAAACGAAATACTAAACAGATCGCAGATGAGATGGGGTGTGTCTTGACCTCTTGTCGATCTACAACATGTCTTGGGTGTGCGCCTGATCAGCGACTTAAATAACAATCATGGCAAACATTCAATTTAATTTGTTAATTTTGTTGCGCTGCTGCTTTGTCTGCGAGAGTCGTGGATACACCGAAAGCCTGTACAATCTATACGTGTTTAGCAATGAGTATACTTGCCAATTGCGCTCAACGCAAATCGCACCGCTCATCTGTTGATCGCCAATATCTCGCTTGGTATGAGTCTCTCCCACCGCTGATACTCGCCGTCAATTTCTGCACTCCGTCGGGCTCTGTTTCTGGATCGGCTTCCGCGGTCACAACGCCAATCGGGGAAAACATGCCCCTTCGTCTTCGCTTCACCCACTTGGGACTCTCTGCGGCTCACGCACTTTTTATCGCCTGCATCAAACTGCCCGTGAAATATGCGCACTCGAAAGCTCGTCTTTTGAGAGCTTTAATCGTTAGTGTCACTTGAAAATTAAATAAACTTTTTATGTTTAGCTTCTGAGTTAGAAACTATAGCTTTCTATAGAAATTTGCTCGCATGCAATTCCAAAAGGTAACCGCAAAATCCACATGCCGAAAATGATGTCCCCTTGACATCAGGTGCTCCTCTTCTTTGCATTTTAAATTCGCGATATTTTTGTAGTGTGCATAATGCGTAGCGCTATAACTATGGCGTGCAAACACATTGTCTGCTTCAAGCGCCCTACCGGCCGTAACAAAATAATTACGAACACACCCGCAGAGGGAAGTATACATGATATATAAAATTTTTCCTCAAACTTATGTTACAGGGTCATATGTAAGATTTGGGAAAAATTTAAAACCTTATATTTAAAAAAATTTTAATTCTATGAATGTTTCTGCCTTTGCCCCCTAATATCACATGAAATATAAGTTTGAACAAAAAAAATTTATGTAAGTACCAATATTTTTAGTTTTACTTGATTATCTGCTATAATTAGAAAACTACCATTACGTCAGCTTTTATACAAATTCAATTGGCTCTTTAAAATCCTGAAGCAAAACAGCAAAACAGCTTCGTGTTAATGAAATGTATGTTATATGGAAACGAAAAATTTTATTAGACACGTAAAGTGGTGTCCGTGAAAACTCCATATGTTCTATTTGTCAACGGTACTACCTTATTTCAGAAAATGGTGACATTCTATCGAGTTTTTTTATTACCAAATAGGTATGCTCTTTCATAAAAGTGATAGTATATACTACCATTGAAGGTAATTATCTATTTATCAGTTTAGCTTTTCTTCACCTTTATTACCTGCCTTTGTAAATAATTCGCAATTTATTCGCATTTAATGCATACTGTTTTTAATAGTAACCCCGGACGGTATTTCATTCCCATATAAATGAAATGCGAAAGCACGTAAGTTCTGTGTGCATAATTTTCCTCTTTAGCCCAATTGGACACTTCCATGAAATTTCCAAACTAATTTCTCGAAACAAAAAAAAAAGTTCTCTACGCTCGTTATTCTCTTCTGTCAATTAAATGCAGACAAATATTCACCAACACTTTTCGCGGCAACCTTCTGGTCAAATTTGTAATATCACCGACTACTTGGACGAACGTGTTGCATTTTGTTGCTGTTGTTAAAAACAGTGGTGCTGGTGAAGTTTACAATATCGCACCATCAAACTAAAAGTGAAGAAAAACGTACAATGAATGGAATGTAAGAAAGAGGGGGAAAAATGTATGCAAATAATTTTTTTTTTTAATAAAAATGTGAACAACGATTTTCAATCAACAACACTTTTTGGTTACTCAGGCGCCAGCAATGTCGTTGGTGTCCTGTTGTCCTGTTGTCCTGTTGCCATCTACGAGTATTTATTTGTGAGATGGCTGCTTTTGGAGGAGTTGCATATGTGGAAAAGCTGTAGGGGACATGTCACGATATTTGAGCGCATTAGGGCGTTCTTTATTTTTAGAAGATATAAAAAAGTACGCCTACACTCTAATTATTATTAGTTTTATTACATCCTATTGTGTTCTTAAAACAAATTTTAGCTCACTCCTAAACACGGGCCCCTCTAGAGGGGGGAGATCGGGGACAATTCCTTCCGGGCCCGGATCTCTCAGGGGGTCCGGTACTCTGCAACAATTTTTTGCAGATTTTTTTTTCCGACAATTCACTACAATTGTCGCCATTATAAGTTCTATCTTTTATAACAATAATTGCATGTAGTGTTATAACTTAAAATTATGCTCCTGCAGATTTCTCAGCGGTCAACATCAATTGAAGAATTTAAAGTAGAATCGTATTTGTTAATTTTTTAATATGAAAGTTCACATATATTTTGGAATTTAAAAATTTACGTCAACTAAATTAATTACAGTTCTTATTAATCGGAGTACTGTTTAAAAGAAAAAGTCGTAGATTTAACTAAATATATAAGCTAAACTTTTTTCTTCATTCTTTTCTCAATATTTTATATCAATATTTCCGTAAATCCCCTGATTACGTATGATTTTAACCATTAGAGCGGACAGAAACTTATATTTGAATGTTCATAAATAATACAGAAATGGAATATTTAGTCGTAAAAAATTTGACTATGTTCCCTTAACATGATTGAACAGTATTTACATTGGCTTAAAGAATTTGTTTTTAAAACTGGATTAAAAAATTGTATATAAAATCTATCGGGGACCAGTGGGCTTCTTAGGAGCTCTGGGAATCATAAACATATACAAACAATATGATGATATTTTGAAATATATTAGTGGATTTGAATCTGTCATCTACATGGTTCAAGATTCTCACATCATTAAATTACGTGAGTTCAGTTCTACAAAAAAAGAAATCTGCTATCGAGGATGAAGTGAAAAATCTTGAAAGTCTTCTTGCTGATTTGCAGTTTTTACGGAACCGGTGGAGTGCGATTTTGAATGCAGGTCGAACAGTTGCTGAAGGTTTGATAGGTACTTCGTCTACTTTACCGGTCAGTCGTAAAAAGAAACGCGATAAAGAAGTGCCCTACGATTCAGAAGGAAATTGTACTGCTGAAGTGATTGATTTCCAAGGAAACACTTTCTTTGTTATCATAAACTCGATCATGGCTGTTTCCAAAAATGGAAATAGAAGACGTTTAGACTGCTGCTCTAAAATTTGCTGAAAAACATCCTACTGATGTATCTAATGAAATATCAACTGAGATGATCCACTTAAAAAACTTGTACAAGGCCAATTTTACTGACGGTTCGATTTGTTGAATGCCGCCACTTCAAAGAATTTGGATACACTGTTCCCACATACCTGCATTGCTTTGTGAATATTTTACACGCTGTCAGTCTCAGTTGCTAGCGCCGAGCGAACATTTAGCGCTTTTGTATAGAAAAAGAAACTCTCATCGTTTTTGTTCAACTCGAGTGTCAGGACTGGGAACTTTATGTTTGTACCCTGATATTTCCTCTTGCGCTTTTTTTTTTTTGGAACAAAAGCTACAAAGAGAGGTATTACTTTCTCCAAGTCGTCAACACACTTTAGAACTCCTTTTCGTTAGTGTTTTTGCAGCGCGTTTCCGAACTCAGTTAAAGCCGAGATATTCCTGTTTTCGTAAGTCTACCAAAAAAAAGCTCGCGTGCAGTAGTAGTTAGTAGTATTAGTAGTTAGTAATACTTAGTAATAGCATTAGTAGAAACAGTAGTATAAATGTGGAATAGTAGCATTAGCAAAAGAGGTAGTGAAAGTTTGTAAAAATAGTAGTAATAATTAGTAGTAGTAAAAATAGTAGTAGAGATTAGTAAAATAGTGGTAGTAATTATTAATAGCAATAGTAAAAATAGTAGTAGAAATTAGTGTAGTATTTAGTCGCAGCATTAGTAAAAACAGTAATAGAAATTAGTTAAAATCGTAGTAGTAATTAGTAGTAGTCAAAATAGTACTAGAAATTTGTCAAAATAGTTGTAATAGCAATAGTAAAAATAGCGGTAGAAATTAGTAAAATAGTAGTAATAATTAGTACTAGTCAAAATAGTAGTAGAAATTAGACAAAAAGTAGTAATAATTAGTAGTGCCAGTAGTAGGCGTGGTGATAGTAGTAGTAGTCGTAGTATTAAGTGGTAGAAGTTGTAGTTGTAGTAGTAGTCGTTAATTGTTATAGTTGTATTAGTAATTAATAGTAATAGTTGTTTATAAATGAAGATGGAGTTCGAGAGCTCAATTTAGAATGCGAAAAAGGTTGGAGAAGTGCGCAAAAAAAAAGTCGTTACCGGTTCCCCAGATTAAAAAATCTTTCATTAAAATATTATTAAAAAAAATACTGAGTATGCATTTGAGATTAAAAGATAACAACTTTTTTGCTCATATAAGGCACACCCTAATGTACTTGGATACGTGAACAATTTGTGAATTCCATTGCGAGAGAGGAGGCGAAAGCTGAGTATGCTATGCATATATCCCCAGTTTATATTCTGAAGAGATTACCTCATAGTTTTGGTACGCAAAAAAGGCTCCTTTATGTAAAAAAACTTCTAATTGATGATAAAATTTTGCGAACAGCCAAATTTAAACCCTAGAAAATCGCCAATCAACATCCATCTCTAGCACAAATTTAAATAAAAACTTGGCCTTAACCCGTCAACTAGATACGTGCCATCTATTGTTGTTGACCATGGGCGGCAACGAAATCAACAGGCAATGTTTATTTATTCATTATATTTGTAAGTAAGGTCCTTAAAGATGATTGAATGCAATTGCGTGTGAAATGGATGGACCGGCGACTGCGTTACCTTTGCACGTTGTAGGTTTTACCCCCTTGTATTAATACCTACATTTTTTTTTTGTAAAACTCGATTTCCAGACGATAGCTCTCATCAATATTTCAACGCTTTTCGATTTGAAATTTGTCAGTTACAAAATTGGCTTAGGAGAGATTCCTAAAATATTTGAAATAGTAAACAAAAATTTCAACGGCTTCGTTAACTAAGGAAATAAATTATATTTTTCAATTTGGTGGATATAAATTCAGTGGATACATATACTTACTACTATACAAAAAAAATAAAATTTGTTCAACAAAAGCTTCAAAACATTTTAGTGAATTCTACGCCTGGCCCTCCAATTAAACAAAATGCGAGCCTACCCGAACCGAACATTTTCAAGGTTTAAAATAATCAATAATTAAATAATTAGATTTTTTGTTTACTTTAAAAAAATATTTTTGTAAACATAACTATAAAAACTTATATTTTTCATGTTCGAGATTTAATATTGCAATTTCCAATATCGGTATAAAGCTGACCAGTTGATGGAGGAGTATACAGTTAGTTTGAACATTTTTTCAACAGAAAATATGGGTTTAAAAAAGACTTCATAAAGAGATGGAGAGTTATGTAAATATGCCAGTAGTACTGGTAGTAGTCGTTAGTAGTAAGTAGTAGTAGTAGCAGTAATAGTTGTGGTAGTGTAGTAGTAGTAGTATTGGTTAGTAGCACTTTGTAGCAAAAGTAGTCAGTAAATATTACTAAGTGTAAGTAAAAACAGCAGTAGTAATTAGCTGTAGCATTTTCTAAGATATTAGTAGAAATTAGTAAAAATAGTAGTAGGAATTAGTAAAAATAGCAGTTATTAGTAATTGGCGAAAAAAGTAGTAGTTACTAGAAGAAGCATTAGTGCAAATAGTATTAGGTATAAGTAAAAATTGTGGTTTAGTTTAATAAAAAATAGTAGTAGAATTTACTACAAATTGCAATACAGATTAGTAGTAGTAATTAGAAGTAGCATTAGTACAAAGAGTAGTAAAAATTAGTAAAAAATGTGGTTCTAATTAATAGTAGCACTAGTAAAAATAGTAGTAGAAATTAGTAAAAGTGGAAATAGTAATTAGTAGTAGCATTACTAAAACCGTTGTAGCATTAGTAAAAAAATAGTAGCAGAATATAGTAAAAATAATAGTAGAAATTAGTATAGATTGTAGTAGTAATTAGTTGTAGCATTAGGAAAAAGTAGTAGAATTTATTGACAATATTAGTCGTAATAGCATAAGTGAAAATAGTGGTAGAAATTAGTATAAAGGCTAGTAGTATTAGTGAAAATCGCTGTAGAAATTGGTAAAAATACTAGTGATAATGAGTAGTAGCATTAGTAAAAATAGTAGTAGTAGTTAGTAGCAGTCGTAGTGAAATGTGGAATTTGTCGTTTGGTTTGAAGCACGTTGAACCCTATCAATTTTCTATTGAAATGCGAAAATAATGGCATTTTCATATTGCAATTGTAGCACTGAATAATTGCTTACTCGACACACTCCATGGAGGAGAAGACATATGTTTTTGTACGTATAAGTATATATCAAGGAATTTTTTTTTCTATAATAGAGGCTCAAAAAGTATACAAAAATGCCACGATTTTTTAGCCACAGATGCTTATTGGAAGAAAAAGTACAATTCATTACGCAGTGAATAATTTCCGGAAATTATAATCTTTATCATGTACTTATAAATCCGAAAGGCTTATTGGACTTTTTCTGCAAGCATCATTAATAAATTAATATTGACAAATGTTTGTCCAATGTTCGGGCTTTTTGTGGCGGAAGCTGAACCGAACTTTGTTGGCCAAACATTGTCGAAGCATAAGTTCGGTCGTTCTGTAAAAATAAGTTATAAGTTATGGTGGTGTGATTTTGATCTTTTTCGTTGAAACTTTCGAAGCGTAGTAAATGACATAAGTGCTGCTTTGGTGTGGGAGTTATAACTGAAAACCTCATAGCTGAAAAATCAGATACATAACAGCTGCATGCATATATGTATATTGTCCCATCTTACCTGTTTCGACAAATGATTAATAAATCATAAAAAATCATGTGCATACTAAATTTCAGTACGATATTCCTAAAACTGAAGGAATAGTTTGCGTTCTATCAAACAGATAGCAGGGCATACGATAATTAGCTAAATAGAATGAGCTCGTCTTCCTGATTGTTATGGTGTACGTGGGTATGGGTTTATCTCTTCTTCTTTTAATTCTTACAAACATCGCCAATTAGTTATAGTACCACGTTATTTTCGTGAAAGTTATAAAAAACAAAATAATATGCAAAATAATCATGAACCCCAGTACTTTGGTTTTGGTACACTAGACCATATTTCAAATCGAATAATTTTGTTAAAAAAGACAAGTCTCTTTCTTTCAATTGCCTAAGTTCTTTTATTTATCCTAAATAACAATAATCCGGGCTATGGAACAAATACATAAACTAATATTTACATTAAAAGGAAGAATACCCTATTGTGGGTATGTCGGTATCGGGGTATTAACACATGGGTTAAAAATACTTGTTTCTTATACATAGCTATAGAAACTTCTCACATATCTATCTAAGAATTTCATGTATATTTTGACCACAAAGAAAGACACGATACATAGAAATGCTTGCAGCGTAAATGCAATCAATTTTTATTTGCTTTTCCCTTGATTCTATTTGGCTGTGGATGTTAAAACGCGACATTGGCTTTAAGGCAAGTGGGTGGTTGCTTGAATATTTAGTTCGCCAAAAATTTTGCTTTAGCAACAAACTGTTGCTCAATTACTGCGACTTGCGTTTGAAGTCCGTCGCAACAATGTGTATCCTAAATGGTGAAAATCAGCTAGAGCAATACATGAGATATAATTTAATATATGCTTGACTAAAAATAATATTAGCTTAATCCAAAATGAAGTAAAGAAAAGTCTGGGTTTGGATAAAGCCGAACTTTAAATACCCGCTGAATATTTTTATTTAAAATTAACGGTAATTGTTGTATTCATTAAAAGCAGTTTAGTAATTTTTATTCAAAATGTAAGTATCTGCTTTATTCTTCGAAAAATAGTTATTTGCATCGTTGAATTCCACCTGAAAGTGCGATTTTCTTAAAACAAATATAAATTTCAGATAATTATAAAGTTAATGCAGTTTTAAATTTTCACATTTTTGATACTTACAATTATTTTCGAAAAACCATGAAGAAAACAGTGTGTATCTACAAAAATAGCGCAGTACGGGATATAGGGAAAAACTCTGTTTCGAAGTCTTTTTGGAGTTATTGCACAAAAAACATTATAACATTACATTTTTATAGATTTCCTTAAGCCAATTAAAACGTTCTTATGCTCCACATTTTTCGAATCACATTCTCTTCCAACTAATTTCTTTTATAAAATGTGTTCACTAAAAAAAAATCTCAAAATCTCAAAAATGTTCTTATTTTTTGGATGTAGACGGCAGTAACTCCAAAATTGCTATTCCAACGTATACTTGTGATATATCAGAGTGAAGAACCTAAACGTATATACTTTTAAAACAATATCCATAAAAGATTAGGTTTATTTGCTATTCTGGAGTTGTGTTTAGCCAAAACTGCAAAATGACCTCGAAAACTGAGGTTTGCTTATATCTCGAAAATGATTCTTTGGAAATTAAATGAAACTCACTTTCATGTTTAGCGACCCAAAATTAGTTTGAAAACCATTTTTTCAATTAAGTATTTTTTTTGTGTAAACTAGTGTATTTGAGTGCGTATAATATCTTCTGGTAAAAATTTTTCAATTTCTGTTAGTATAGTTTGCTACCTGCAAATCCATTTTAAACATAAAAGAAGAAGATTTTTTAAGTCTGCAAATTAATTTCGAAGGAAACAAAAGTAATTTCAGATTTGAAAAATGTATAATTCGAGGCGTAGAATAACTTTTTTTTTTATTGAAAAACGTAAAAGGATTAAAAAAAGGATATCCAAAATCTCCTTTTTAAGTGCATTTTTGGCAGATTTTAGCGATGAAAAAAGGAACGGGATAAGGGGAGTGAATTATTTTTGACAGCCGATATATTCCAATTGCAATTACAGCGCGTTGTTCAAAGATAAAATTCTCGAATCTTCGCTTAAAAAACTATAAAATTGGTGGCCAGGAAAATTTGGTGTTGCAAAGTTTAATCAACAAATTTCTACTATACTCAATTACATAAAAGGTTATGTAAATAATAGAAAAATGGTAAACAGCAGCTGCAAGAGAGTCACGAAACAACAAAAAATTATGCCTGTTCCAAATTTGAAGCAGCACAGCGAGTTCGCCGATCAGAGGTAAAGAAGAAAGTCATTTCACAGCAGACTGGGTATAGTGTTGCAATAAATTTATTGAAGCATAAATAACAAATTCTTTTTGTGATTTGTACAATTTTATTTTTTGGTTTATTATATAATTATCGAAATTCTGAAGTTTAAGCAAAAATATTCACTACATTGTGTAGAGATTTTTATCTCACTGCCTTCATAAGCACTTCAGCTTCACTTATGCTTTCCTTGTTCTCAAAGCCTCCACCGGACATTATTATATTAAATGCTGCATGGATTAAATATCACCCTATTCATTGATTTAAAAATGTACAATGCTTTATTCACTTTGTGCGAACAATTTCAAAGTTGCAACCATTGGCATAATTGTGGCTGCCTTTTTTCGCACAAGAGGGCAGATTTCCTAAGAGTAATTGCTACTAGGCTATTTTAAGAGCCTATACAGCTTCATAAACCTCTCTTTCGAAACACTGAAAGAATCCGTAGACTCTCTGAAGGATTTGTGCTTTTTGCGAGAGTTGTTCTTTAATGTTCTTTGTGAATCTGTAAAGATTTGCCTTTATCAGCGCGGTTTTATTAATGATAGGTCAAATCTCTACAACATTGCTACCTTCATTGAAGATATTGCAATAAGATTTTCATTTTTTTCATTTAACTTTTTTCCATTGGATTAAATTCTACCTTTCGAATAAGTTTTGGACAGTTTCATCGACAATATATTTTCAATACCTTTCTTTGCCACTTCTGGTGTACCTCAAGTTATCATATGTGGGGCTATCTTTACTTTGTGCTCTTCATAAATGATGTGTGGTCTGCTTTCTGTCTTCTAGGTATTTATGATATGGCAATAATCTGAATATGATCAGAAACTCACTGGATTCTGGATTGTTACAATCTGATTTAGATAATCTTCCCTCACGCTCTTGATTTTTAATTTTAATAAATGTTGCTATTTTAGGTTAACCAGAAAGCTTCTTCCCTTTCAAAGCAAATATACTCGTAATAATATCTGTTTATCTATATAAATCGGACGGAAATGATTCAAAAAGTTTTAATTAAATTTGCAAACTTATTAATTCAAATTCATTCCTCATCGCCTCTTTTGTGGCCAAAATAATCGAAGACACCGTCGACTGTCCTAATATTTTAGAGAAACTATCTTTATAACGTTAAAGTTAACGTTGTAATTTGCGGCATGTTTCATTATTCCATATGGGATTCCTGAAATCCAACTACGTGAAAATTTTCTCTTTGTCCAGAACCCTAGCTTAGTTAAAGAAGCTTGCAGAATATGATACGTTTCTTTCACTTGTAATAGTTCGTTGGGATTTGCTAAATTAATTTAAATAGTTTTTTAAACAATTTTGTATTAGTCAGTAAGGATTTGCATTCCGTTTGACTGAAATAAATTAATGAATAAAATAAAAATAAAATACAAGAAATTCGTAGCTACTCTATAGAAAAATTACATTGATTACCGACCAAGTTAATTTTTTTTAAATCCATTTAATGATTAGTTACCTTTATATCTACTTTTTCATAATCAATGACCGGTTACCATTAAAAACATCAGAAAGTTTTCATATTCATATTTCCAACCATTAGAAGAAAAAATCGGAAATAATCAAAAAACCTTATGCGATTACTTTTTCTATAAATGAAATTTGTTTGATTATATTTTTATATTTTGAACGAAAATAAATAGTGCTGTATTACAGTATAAATAAACTGGAGAAATTTATAGGAAACAACATATGTATGTATGCACATAATGAAGGCAATAACAGCTATATATTAATAAATAAGAAAATCATTTTTTTTAATTGCCTTAAAAGTTACCAGTCTCTTTAAGTCCAAAGTGCGTCTTTCTGTTTCTATCGCTAAAATCCCGTTGCTCGCAGTCTCAGGGTCACAAAATTCTGTTGTCGTACTGAATTCTATTTCTTTTTCTGCACATCGGCAGCTTATTGAATCCTGCTTAGTATAGCTATGGAAGGTTATGAGAAAGGGAAAATAATATCATCCATGATATGGAAATGCTGAGCACAAGGCTTCCACTAGCCCCGGAACCCCAGTGATGACATCACCAATGTTACTAAATTCGGGAAACTATTTAAGAGAATTAAGATCGATTTCTGAATAAAGTGGCATAGAGGGCGTCTTCACTGGAAGGACACCTCCAGGCGAGCAAACTGCGCTAAGACTCCACGTTTGTGCCAAAGGGAAGGATCCCAATCATCATTCAGTTGGAGTTATTTGCCACTCTGCTGTGCGCAGAGGTTAACTTAGAGAGGAACAAGTGACATCTAAGCAGTATCCAAGGTCCTATCATTGTGTGATATTAAGTCCTCATTAGTGGTTGAGTGCAAAGCGAGTCAACTCTATAGTAATGAGGAACCATAATCTGCTGCTGTGGATTCCAGGTCCTAAAGGCATTGAAGGAAATAGTCCGAGGCCATCATGGCGTTTGGACAACGCTCTATTAAGGCGGAGTGGTAAGAAAGAAGAAACTGCCATTTGTATATTCTACATATGAGCAATGAAATATTCAAAAAAACAAGTATATTTCTTTGCAGTAGAAAAGGGAAAATAATTTAATATAATTAAAATAATCAAGAATAATTTAAAATAATCAAAACATCGTCAGATTATTTTTCGTTTTTTTTTTAAATAATTTTTGATTGAATTTTTTTTTAATTGCAAATTACTATGCTTTATTTTTGATTATTTTCTAGTATAGTTGAATCCAATTTTTTTGATTCTGAAAACAAATGAATTGAATTATTATGATTACCGCACCCAACTAATGGTTTTAATTACAATCATTATGTGAATTTAGTTTATTTCAGTAGATTGTTCTCTTTAAAATCAGAGGTGAGTTTTACTTGCGTGAAAAAGTTCAAAGTGTGTACCGAATTTCGCTGAGTATGATGAAGCAGTTTCGGAGATATGCCTATTTGCTGTTCAATAGGTGGCGTTACGCATATTTTTCAACCCCAATCTGGTAAATTGAGCTTGAGAAAGTTATTCTGAAATTTCGCACCATAGACCTCAATAATGTTCGAGCGGTCAGGGTGAGGTGAAAAAAAATATTTTGGAAATAAATTGCGCATGGGCTTCAATATTGTGCCTTCAGTTTAATATTTATGATGGTACACTAATTTTGAAACCACGCGTATTTTTTTATTTTTTTGATGATGGACCGTTTTGTCGAACCTCATTTTCAATATGTTGAAAATCATAGGCAACAACTGCGAAAATTGCAGGTTACAAAAAGTGGAGCATAGCTACTTTATAAATCGCTAAGTGGCGCATATCTTTTACGTAGAAATAGTGAACTCTCATCTACTCTAAAAAGATGAAACTAACTAGGCTCCAATTCTAACCGAAAGTTATACGTCGCGGACTAATTATAGACCAATTGGTCTGATTAGTTGATGTGGGACAACACTTTCTAACTCTTTCTTTCCCAACTTGTTGCTGGGTATTATCAACACCAAATTGTGTAATACCGTTACACCTTTTAGCCAAAAAAATGTTATGCTACTGAGATTTCTTTTAATTTGATATGTGTTGGAAGCTCGCAAAAATTAAAAAAAACTATATATTTAAAAAACCTGTAAACACTTGTAAGCTTACAGATGCATTTCATCTAAGTACTCTGCCATAGCGCTGCAACTGCTGTTTTACGCACACCAACAACATCAGCAATTTCGGGCAGTGTGTACGCTCTCAGGCGTAGCCGTGAACCGCAGCGAAGCATGAGCTTAGCAGATTTTTGCTGATGTTTGCGGTAAAAGTGAAAATGCATGAACAAAAAAATGCTGGCAACGAATAATTTTGCGAAACGCACGAAATGAAACAATCGGTTATATGGATCTTACGTTTTATACATACATACATACAGGGTGTGCCATTTGCTCCTCCGGTATGTAAACTACTCGCCATTTGTTAACCGATTTCTTAGACAAATTTTGGACATTTCAAACCAGTACAATTTTAATCATGGACGGCATTCATATACAAGGTGGCGCAAAAGTAAACTACCGATGTTTTTTGTTTGTAATTTAAAAAAAAAATGAAAAACTTTGATTCTTCTTGTGGATCATTTTTATTTGGTCTTTTAATTTTTTTCACATCAAGTCGAGAATATGATGTCATGTAAATGGCCCCCGCCACAGTTGATTGTCATTTGAGCCCTTTTTATGGCATTTTCCATCACTTTGGCCAAAACTTCCGGCGATAGGTCCTCACATTCTTGACGGAAATTCTCTTTAAGAGCTGCAAGAGTCTGAGGCTTGTTGACATAAACCCGCGACTTTAAAAAGCCCCACAAAAAGAAGTCTGAAGCGGTCAAATCAGGCGATCTTGCTGGCCAGTGCAAATCGCCAAAACGGGAGATTAGGCGCCCGGGAAATGCATCCTTCAGCATATTGGTTGTGGCACGTGCAGTGTGTGCCGTTGCACCGTCCTGTTGGAACCACATGTTTTCCAATCCCTATTCATCAAGTTGCGGCAAAAAGAACTCGTTGATCATTGCTCTGTAGCGCTCACCATTCACAGTAACTGTTTGGCCCGCGACGTCTTCGAAAAAAAAGGTCCGATGACTCCTCCAGCGAAAACAGCACACCATACAGTGACTTTGAGCGGGTGTAATGGCTCTTCGTGGGTTACACGCGGATTTTCAGTGCCCCAGAAGCGTAAATTTTGTACGTTACATTAGGGGCCAATCGCAAAATTTATAGCATTTTCTGATAGGAGGATTACTTTTCGCCACCTTGTATGTATGTAGAAAGAATTAAAAGAATGATTGTTGCAAAACCCTGTCGGACTTTTGGCTGAATGTTTTAATGATTGACGAGTTGCATTCCACCCTCTCTGGCGGTGTTAATAAACAAAATTGAAACACTTTGGGAATAGAAAATCCTCATGAAACTTATGCAACACCATTCCATGATCAAAAAGTGACTCTTTGAGCTGGCCATCAGTGGGCTAGAAGGAAGGCGAAATAGTCCATGGCAATCGATATGGGTAGTGTTGGTTCGAAAAGTCTCTGACTGACTTGCGGTTTCAATAAGGCGTAGCACTATGCTACACAGCAACCCAAATAATGCCGTTTTTGCAACAAAATTTCCCTTGACGTGTGATATCAGAAAGAAGCGATATTGACTGGCTCTGGGGTCGATTTATTCCCCGGATTTCTTTTTATGGTGTTATTTAACATATTTTCGGCTTTTCGAATTTTGTGATTTTTCGATCACCATATCTCTGAAACTAAGTGTTAGTGAGTACCTTCACGATATTGAAAATATACTTAGTTGAGCTTTCGAACTTTCTAATTTCTCCTTTTTAGCTAAAGGTCTGACAGCACCTATGCTATTGCAACCTTTTTGTATAATATATTTATCTCGCTCCATCCGAGGTAACGTAAAATTTGAATGCGTGATTCTCCGAATTGATTTTCTTTGATTTTATGGTTTAATCGCATTCAGTACATACTAACTCTGGCGTGTTGAAAGTTCTTCTAAATTAGTATAATTATTAGGCGTAGACAATGCCGATTCGTAAACAGATAAAATTATGTGAAATTATAATAATTTTTCTCTCTTTTAGATATATTGAGTTCATAAAAGTCGGCATCTTATACATTCCACAGAGCATGACTAATGAGGAAGATCTGGATGGTGACCAAATTAATGTAAATTACCACAATGATGACTACGTACGAGTATACGAAATCGCGGCCACTGCCGAACTGCATATGGCGGATTTAAGAGGAAATCGGATTTTGCTCTTCCCATATGCCGAAAACCCAGAGATTTTAAATACATCAGAATACCAATAAATGTGGAAGCTCTCAAAATGGAAGACATTTTATCTGAAATTCCAAAGCAATTGATTCACTAATTGTTTATTTTCGTACACATAAAAGATTCCACTTTTTTGCATGCTCGAAATCTCCCTATGATCTTTTTAAGTTGTACTTTAATAAGCGAATTTTGACAGAGATTACGAGTTTCACAAATGGAGCTGCCAATCAATACAATGCTCTCATTAACGTCACGATATTAGAAATATGTAGATTTGTTGGAATTTTGTACCTCTCGGGGTATCATACTCTACCACTTATTAACCATTATTAGTCTATTGTATCAGACTTGGGGATTCCAATTGAGAAATAGGCAATGAGTCGTGATCGGTTTAAAAAAATTTAACAGTTCTTTCATCTTGCTGATAACACCAATTTAAATACAGCAGATCGCTTTGCCAAGGTTCGCCTATTACTAACGCTCTTAACACTCAGATTTGTGCAATTTGGAGTCTTTTGCCATATTCTCTCCATAGACGAACAGATGAGTCCGTACTTTGGTCGCCACTCTTACAAAATATTTATCAAATTAAAACTCATGCGGTTTGGATTTAAGTCAGAGGGCTTATGCTCTGAAAGTGGAAACTGTCTTAGACTTGCTGTCAAATATATCTTTGCTATTTTTTTCTTTTCATACCACCTTATGTGCCTTTTGAACGAGTGTCGTTTTTTCACAACTGGAATTATACGCAAAAACAGAATGTACAAACCTCCCTTGAGGAAATAAAAAAAACAAAACAAAAGAAAGTGCGGAAAATTGACCAGCAACTTGATCGTGAGCAAAAAATATTGACGGTTCGATGGAACGCTAATGCCATTGCCAATGGTATAACTAATAACTCTACAATCGAACCAATTATTTTTGCTAAAAGATATTGTCGTAAGAAAGCGAAAAAACTATCACCAGAAAAAAGTTATTCAAGAGAGTAATCAAGGCTTGGGTGGTGTGGACCTTTGTGGTGGCAAATTATAGAAAATGTATGCGAGAAAAGAAATGGTGGTGGCCAATATACATAGGCAAACGGTCTTGGTAATGCAATGGTCAATGCATGGAAGCTTCACTGTATGATAACGAAAATCGAAAAAAAACGGAACCACACTCTGAAATTGATTTGCGTTCCAAAGTCACAACCGAATTATTGAATTACGGCAATAACGATGTGTACGAGTATGAGGATGAAGATGGAGATAGATGTCATTCGTCGAATCTTATACGAAGCAACGAAAGTTGGAAAGTTTCGAAAACAAATATCGGCGATGTAAATTATGCAAGAAATACACTATTTTTACTTGCAAAAAATGTAGCAATATTTATTTACATACGTACGAAATATTTTGAGGATTATTCATATGTCTATGATTTTTCGGCCTGTTTTTATTAAACGATAATATTAATTTGTGAGCTCAAGGCCAGTGTATAAGGAAAAGTATATTGGAAAAAAGACAACAACAATCAGGAGTGGTAGAAATTATAGCTATTTCGGAGATCACCACATCTCCTCATCAGATTTCTTTCATGACTCCACCGGCACTCGAACCCACAACCTACGACTTGCTGGGCAAGTGCGTAGCCAATGGACCACAGCCGGCATGTAAGCTGCTGTTGCTTTTTACCACTTTTCCTTATGTCCTACCAACACAATTCAAGTACGACAGTCTGTCGCTATTAAGTGAATGTGTGGTTTTTTAATTTTTGTTGTGTAACACAAATTCTATTTTATAAAAATGTGTAAACTATCTAAAACATATCAAAAATGCTTTTATTTGAAATAAATCGAATACATTCGGTGGTATTTTTTTTGCTATAAAAGAGTTTTATTTTTTTTTTTTGTGCATACTTGACGGTTTTTGGTCAGCGGTTAATTAATTCGACCAGTTAATATTAAAAACCGGTTGGTCTGAGTTATTTTTTTTTTATTTTTCTTGAATGCGGTCCCACAAAGACTGTCTTAAAAAGAAATTGAAAAATTATGGCATCTACTTGTAGCGCCCGACGATGGGTTAAATAAGAGTAAATTTTACGTCAGCGAGCAGAAGATCATTGACGAGCTCAAGACCAATATCCATGCCGAAATAGCTGCCATACTGACCGAGTTGCTCGAAGAAGTGTTGGGAAATTCCCGCAGGGGAGCAAGGGAGTTTGCGGTGGTAATTGAAAAATTCTTGTGGTTAAAAAGTTGTCGCCATAAATTTTAAAGAATTGAACTAAACAAGCAAGCACCATTCTTTGTAAAATATTACTCCCTGTATTTGTATACGCTAACATTACACACACATACATATGTACATACCTACGTAAGTAAGTAATGCATGCGAGTGTGTGTGTAGCCAACTCGTCTGTAATCAACGCAATAGTGTTGGTGTGGCGGTTTTACGCATTGGTAAAAAAAAAAAAAAAATTCAACACCGACCAGCCAATCAGAACCACAACCAGTAGCGAAAACGCTTCACTTAAGCTTAACAACATGTCCAATTTGCGGCACTGACATAGCAATGCCAGTTCGCTTGAATCCCTTTAAGCTCCTCTAAATGCACCCAAAATATTGGCACACATGTTTATGCACATAACTGCAATAAAGTGGTGAAAATAGACATACGGACATAGAGTTTCAATGTAATTCGTACATTGATCTCTATTTTCTTGTTCTATTTTTAATTTTTTTTTTTACTTTTGTTCTAGTGTAGTAATTGCAGTATAAACCACCAACAGACTGCAATTTTTATTTAACTCACTTACCAAGGACAAAGACAGCTGCAAAATTTAGATTTGAGAAGATATTACCTGCATTAAATTGGTTTTAGGAGCACTTTTCCTCATTCGCCTTGGGTAAATCGCTTCGCTGACCGTCACTCGGACTGAGTTACACGTAATATAAAATACGTCAGCAAACATGTTGGAAAACATTGCAGAGCTTAAATATTTATTACAATAGTTTGACGTGTGTAAGCGGTCAAGGCTCTGTTAAACTGTTTACTGTTTTTCCGACAACTTCGAGGTTTTGGTCAGCACGAGAAGAAAGAAATTTACAACTGTTTTCTATGCATTTAATTGACATAAAAAAAATATCGTCGAGTGGCTAAATAAGGTTGGAACAAATTTTTGTAAAATTTATGTTTTTTAAAACAATTTTGAAATATTGAATTGCATCAAAGTTTGCGAGCCAGTAATACAAGTTTTTTGTAGTAGTAGAAATTATTAGTATCATTAGTGAAAATAGTGGTAGATACTTGTGGTCCCTTTATAAAAAGTAGTGGTAGAAATTAGAAAAATTAGTGGTTGCATTATTAAAAATACTGGTAGGAATTAGTAGAAGTGGTATTAGTAAAAATAGTAGTAGAAATTAGTAAAAATAGTGGTAGAATCAAAAAAAATAGTGGCAGAAATTAGTTGAAATAGTGGTAGTAATTAGTTGTAGTATTAGTAAAAATATTGGTAGAAATTAGTAAAATTGGTGCTAGAATAAGTAAAAATAGCGGTAGAAATAGTGGTAGAAATTGGTAGAAATAGTGGTAGTAATTAGTAAAATTGGTGCTAGAATTAGTAAAAATAGTAGTAGACATTAGGAAAAATGGTGATAGAAATGAGTAAAATTAGTGCTAGATTTAGTAAAAATATTGTCAGAAATTAGTAGAAATGGTGGTAGAAATTAGCAGAAATAGTGGGAATAATTAGTGGTAGAAAATAGTAGATATAGTAACGCGACTTTCGTTACACGGAATTCTGACGTGACTTTCGTTGTGCGATATTCTGACGCCACTTCGCTATACGACTTTCGTTACGCGATGTAAAAAACACTCCCGCTAAATAAGTTTTACTTCAAAAATATTTAACTCGCATTTCTATAAGGCTCGACACTTTTTTATACAAAATTTTAGTTTTCAAGAAACATGTACTGATTGATTTTCGTGTAAATTTTTTATAAAATACTATCATTAATTTCGCAACTTTTGCGCGTAGTCCGATAATGGGATATATTTTTAATCGAATTTTTAACATAAAGTTTTATTTATATTCTTTTTAATCATTTCATTGAATTATTTTAATCGCAGTGCCGTTTAATATTCTTAAAGAGTATTAGTAAATAGTAGTAGTAATCACATAGTACTTTTTGGACATAGTTTTTAAATAACTTTGATGATCAACAATAAACCAATTGAGATATTAATTCAACAGTTTTAAAAATCAATTGAGACGAACTGTATCTGTCGATTCTAAAAAGTAATAAGATTGATCATTTAATTTAACATAAAACATTATTTTATTACGAAAACCAAATTTATATAATTAACAATAACAATAATATTTATTTAGTTTTAACATACTTGAAATTGATGGAATAATATTTTTAAGCAACAAATGTAGTATTTCTTGAGACGAATGCTTTTTATACGATGTGCAGACAAAGTCATCTTCACTTAAATTATATAAATTTTTTTGAGTAACAGAATCTTGTCGAAAACCTTGACTTCCGATGATGTATTTTGGAACGATTTTCAGTCATCCATTGTCAAGTTTGGTTTGGAAACAAATCCGCTTCGGATGCGTTGTGCCATCTTCAGTGTCATTTGTCGTTCTTGAACGGAATGGCACAACGCTGAAACCGGTTAGTCTCCAAACCCAAATTATGCAAGGGATGGCGAAAAATCATTCCAACATGCATACACTTATCTAACTGATGGAACAACAGAAGAACGAAAAGAATTTTTCTGTTACTGTATTATTCTCTAATAGTAAAGGATTACAACGAAAATTATATGAATTTATTTTTCATGCCTATACGATTACGCTTGGGCAGGTGAAAATATTTAATAAAATAGGTCTGAAAAACAACAGCAACACTCTGTATGCTTTCAGTACGTTCGGCCGAATAGACGGTACTTTTTTCACTCCCCACTATCGCTGTGTGCAATCAATGTATAGAGAAAAAAGTGCTGTTGCAATGTTGACTCATGGAGTACGTGTGGATTGCTGCCTGTCCAATAACGCATATTTTGCTTATTGACGAAGCAATTCAGCCAGAAATGAGCCGCATCGCCGAGGATGATTTTTCGATGAAAATCCGGATCATTTTCAAGTTGTTGCTCTGCCCAATTCACGAGCATACGACTATTCTGGTGGTCAAGCGGCTTCAGTTCTTGCGTCAGTTTGATCTTGTAATGATGTAGGAAAGATCTTTTAGCAAAATTCGCCACAACGACGTCACAGAGATGCCCAACGCTTGAGAATGACGTGTGAGAGACTGATTTGGGTCTTCACCAATTGATGGGCTAGCGGCAGTAATATTCTCGACAATACGGGCACTTCTTTGTCTCACTGGCGCAAGAACATTTTGTGCTGTACCCGTGGATTCAAATTTTCCACTAGACGCTCAATTCTTGATCTGACAGGACGATTACGACGGCCATAAATTGGACGTAGCGCTCTTAAAATTGAGGCCCTTGACTCCGAATTTCGGTAGTAAATTTTAATAATTTCGACTCGTTGTTGGATCATGGCAAACCTTACTGAAGAGAAATGTCAAAAAAGCGGGGAAAAATATGGCGTCGTTTGCTGTCACTGTCGGTCTACTTTTGTAGCGTCCGTATTGAAAAACCCGTTACATATATACTCCTACTTAAATTCTACTAGCGTCTTTTATTTTGAAATATTTTTTTACCTATAGAACTCAAATATGAAATTTAAAACATTCGAAAATAAGATACCATTATTTTCTTATTATCGGACTAGGCGCGGAAAAAGCGGATTGAATAATAGGCTTTTACAGAAAATGTTCACGAAAATCGATCAGTATGCATTTTTTGAAAGTTGAAATTTGGTCTAAAGAACTTTTTTTTTTTAAATACATATAAGTAATGTTTCAAAACTTTTCTCAAAAACAAAACGTTTTTTTTTCAATTCGATATCTTGAAATTGGTCTTCACAAGAAAAATCGAAAAAATCAGAGAGGGCTCTTTTAATTGATCATATAGTATACAAAAAATTATGAAAAAATCGGAGATGCATAAGCCGGTGTCCGGTGCCCGACTTGACATATACTTCCTAACATAGTTCAGAAGAGCTCATATCAGCTTCTTCTTTTTAATGCGTGCTGGTGATCTTGACCAATTCAAACACAGGAAGCCAGTGATTCCTTTGCCTTGCAAACTGACGTCAACTAGAGGCACCAAGTTCTTTCCAACTTAGAGATATCCTCCCTCCTCCTCTGCCTACCCCAGCTTATACCACGATACTTTCAGAGCAGGGATATTTTCTTCCATACGTACAACATGACCTAGCCAGCGTAGTCACTGAATCTTAATTTGCTGAGCTATATCTAAATCTCATATAGCTCATCGATCCATCGGTTGCGGTATTCGCCGTTCCAAAGATGGAAAGGCTCAAACATTTTTCGGAGAATCTCTTTCACGAACACCCCAATGGACATCTTGCTCCACGTTTACAGCGTCCAACGCTTGTGTCCTGTGAAATATATAGAGCCTAAAGTAGCATTTTTCGGAAAGAGACATTCTCCATAGGATTTCGCAATTGATATTATTATCGTTGCTGGCGCTGGTTTCAATAAAAACAAAATCTTCTACTTTTCCAAAATTGATGTTGGCACCAAGACCCGAATTTGGTGATCAATACTTCGTTTTCGCCTCGTTCACCTCCAGACGCATTCGCTTTGCTTTTTTATCCAACATGAAAAATGCAGAACTAACGGCGCGGTTGTTAAGGCTGATACAGCATTACCGTCTGCTGCATTACGTCATCGGTGGAACACTGTAATAAAAAATGGTGTCTTACTGATTGAATTCTGCAACTCGAATTACAATTTTCAACATAAAGTTAAAAAAGCTGCCCCACAAATTCCTCGTTACAATACCTTCATCTCCATCCCAGTCATGAAAGCGTGTGTGCCGAAGTAGCTCCAGGGTTTCCTTTCAGCTATTGGACCATGCCCAATCCTCTCTCATCATCATCTTAAAAAAATGGGTTTTAATGATTTTTCGAAAGAATCTTTCCAATCCGGACCCATTTTTTGGTTGAATCTAAAGAATAGCAGACAACTCTCCAGGACTGCTGCTTTGCATTCCGAGTAACTTTCCTCCAAGCCCAATATCTTTGTTATAAGCAAAACTTGTCAGACAGCATTTGAGGCACCTAAAGTGCGGTCACGATCACGACCAGCTGCACAATTCTATTAAATATTGTTGCAAAATGAAATTTATCATTAGCTTTGTGTATTTTGAATATTACCTGTCAAGTTTACATTAAAAACAGAAAAGGGGTAAAAAAAAAGTTGCTGACATAGAAAATCTAGAAATTTTTCTTATGCCTTATATTCAGATTATGTGCATCTATTTGGGAATTGAAATATATAGTTTTGTTTTGTATTACACAACGGGGCTAAGATCAAATGTTACATAAATTGTATAGCAAGTTGTTTTCCACTGAATTGTAGTGTAATTGAGTTGTGGTTACAATTTAACATGTTGTTTAAAAAATAAAAACTTCGAGCAACAATTACAAATTAATAATGTGTTTAATGCTAATGCTAATACTAATGTTACTATAATTTTAATTTAACGCACATTTGTACCAGCGAGGCAGATATGGTGCAATATGGTTAATGAAATTTGCAATTTAGTGAATGCATAAATGCATTAGCATTTTTAAATATATTCATAACTATACATACATACATATGTATGTACTTATGGAGCTACTAAAACCGCAAGTTGCCTAGTAGGAAAATATGGAGAACATTATGGAAAATGAGTTTATTTATTTATCTTGAATTTGATTTGCTAAGTATTTAAATTATAATATAAACCCTTAAACTCTGTTTGTCTGATTCGCCAGAATAATTAATATCGCTTACTCTCCTAGTACCAAAGTAGGGGAAGTATCGAACCCGCTATTCACTAGTGTAAAAGCGCGGACACACTATCGTAATTTATGCTACATTCTAAGTTTATGAGCAAATTACGATCAAACTAAGTAATTCGCCTTGTATCTTTTTAATCCTAGAAATCTACCCTTGCTTGTCAAATAATTGTTGCAAAATGGAATTAAATGATGTCGAATCGACGAATGGTTAGGGTTTATAGGGGGCGAGCGAAGGTTGGGCTTCTAAGGTTAAAAAAGAGCTGAAAATGGGAATAATAGTATTTGTGATATTGAAAAACAGTTTCGCCTGAGCCACAACATGTGAAAATTTCTGCTTCAATTAGGCTTTTTCGTTATTGCATCAATTTCAGCCTCGTGCAACTACATCATTTTTGATGAGTTGGATTTCTAGGGAGCCTTATCCGTGCACCAACTTTAAATGCTATTTTGCCTGCAGTGAGACTGTCCAAAATTGTATGAAAATACTTGAAAACACCCATGATTCAATAATTATTATAATAGTCGGTTGGGTAATTATTGACGTTGACTTGATTTGTAAGACTGCATTTGAAATGAAAAGATAAAACCAGTACTTATATTAACACCTTTTATGAAAATGTAGTCGAAAAGTAGGTAGTTAGTTGTTAAAAGTGTTTTATTATTATTACTGTATTTGTTATTTCGAATAAAATATGAATTAAATATATAAAACAACTTAAAAATTATTACCGAGCAACGGAGCCATTTCGACAGTGATGGGTCGGGATGGGCCGGGATGGGCTGGGATGGGCTGGGATGAGTATATGGTTATTTGATTGGTGCCGTGCGGGTATTTCCAAATGCTGGATATATGTTGGAAATGTCTAGGTTGATTCTGGATAGGTAGGAGCTGAGACTATTACAGTGTCCATATCATAGTTAAGCCAGAGTAAAGCTGGCGCTGTTCGTCTGCAATGGGTGGTCGCATGAAAGTGGTGCTTATGACCTGTAATTACGCTGTCACATCCAGCGGTTGTAACGTGCCTGAATCGAAATATTCAAAAAAACCTCATTTATATCCTGATGCAATCGGTACGTCAGGAGATATTAAAACGCATACCTTTCCTTGAGGTAATAATATACCCGTCTTGATTCACTGTTGCCCAGAAGTATTTCCTCTTTAAAAGGTAGCAATGCCCACCTCCGATGTCTCCTAGTATTTTATACTATATCTATATTAGTTTTTGAATAACTCGACTTTGGCACTACCTGGCAATTGCATTTTTCGTTGCAGGGGTCTCGTGGTATCCGTACTAAAAGTTTCTCATATCAACGAAATATGGTCATAAATACAGAGTTTTTGAATATTTCGATTCATGCGCCACCTAACGGATAAAAAAATAGAGGCTATGCTAGTGCCATTGGTCGAAGAAATATACTGCCGAAATTTGGTCGTCAAGTTGTCACAAAGAAACGTCTACATTTTTGTATACATATGTATTTACTTATAGATCATTACTATATTGAAACATCCTTTTCTGATGTCATCAATATCAGACCACAAATACAAATCTTTTCTTTTAATTCGATTTGGGCGCCACCTAGCAGATCGATTTTTCTAAGAGAATTTCCTGTCGCACTCAAAATACACGCTTCTAATTTCGTCAAAATCCGAGCATTAATAGAAATTTTGTGAATAACAAGCCTCTAGTGCCACCGAGCTCATTTAATTTTCATACAAGCAGATTTTATACCACCAACACTTTCCCTTTACTAATGTCTTTAATATCGGACTATAGATTCGCATATTCCTATTGTGCGCCACCTACCGAGTCTAAAAATTTGTTTGAAGTCCGATAGAGATTACCATAGGTTACCAAGGCTTTCCGATTTTTAGAATTTTACAGAGTTGAAATACAAAGTGCGTACAAAATTTGGTATAGTTAGATTAGGTAGTTTTGGAAATATACGTTGTTGCTCTAAAGTGGGCCAATAGGTTGGCCAAAATACATTTTTTGAAGTGTCTTCTTTCTGATGTGAAAAAATAGAAAAATACGCTTTTCGAAAAATAAATTAAAGAAAAAATGTCATTTTCGTTTGTCCGAAAAATAAACTTTTGGATATGAATTGGCAATTTGCTTTCTTCGAATGTAAATGCTGAAATAGTTACCAACATTTTACAGGTTGCGTTATCAAGATCAGTCGGTGGTTAGAGAAGTTGTGAGCATTTAAAAAATCAGACTTTGAAACACGAAAAAGGGCGATTTTTACTGCGAAATTAAAGTCGCCGAAAAATATCGGAGACAAATTTTTTCGGTCAAAAGAAGAGTTTCATGGAAACATAAAAACATGACCCGAATGGACCGGATTACTTAAAATGGAAAGGCCCTGTATTTTTTATTACAATTTTCAGATTTTTTGTATTTGTGTGCCTATTGAGTTGAAATGCAAAGTGTGTACTAAATTTTGTTGAGTTTGATAAAGTAGTTTAGTACGTATTTGCTCTAAAATTGAAGTAACGTTTTCCTTTCTCAAAATTGGGTAAAATATTGCCTTTTTTATTTGCGCAAAGTACCGTTATGTAGGCGTGTTTCTGCTATGATTTTATACATTTTTCCATTTTTTTTTGCAGGCAAATTGTCGGATACAGGGACAAAGAGATTTGGCCTAATCGATTAAAATTTTTCATTTCATTTTCGTATATATGAATCAAAGTTTCTTGATCGAAACTTGATTGATAGAAATATTTAATAATTCATGCCACTAAAGCTCAATATTTCTCTATCGGTACTTTAGCTCATTATTTTTTATGTAGTATGTACGCCACATATCCGTAGGTATGTCGTATGGGCGCATTGAGACCACAGTAAGCGCTCTGGCATTAATTAAAGCCACACCACAACGCCAATATTTTTGTTGAATATAACTCACCGCATGCAACAGACAAATAATACTGCTGACAATTGGCACCACAGCGGGAGTGCGCGCAATGAAAATGAAAATGAAAATGAAAATGCATTGTACGGCCAGAAGCCGGCAGTTACCAGACGCCAAAAGCGTTAGAATGTGCCTGTAGTTGAAAATAACTAACTACTCTATGTATATTTTCCGCAGGTATTTATCAAATGCGAATGGCGACGAAAAACATTAGCAATGCAACAACAACAACAGTAGCATGTGGTACATGCAATGGGTGGGCGCTAGGAGGATTTAAGGAATGAATATACGCGAAAACAAATTTGCCAATTACATATGCAGAAATGCACAATACATATATGTATAAACAAGTGTGTGGCTGTGTGTAGCTATGTGTGTGTGTGTGTGTGTTGATGGCATATTTGTACACAATTTTAATTGAATTAGCCAAACTTGTAGGCACTAACAACAACCACTTCCTGTTACCACCGCTGGCCGCCGCTCTAAATGAATAAATAGTTTTACACTCTCTTCTCTTCATTACCTGCCATACACCACCTCCTCCGCTTGCTCACTAAGTAGTGCGGGCGTTGAACGCCCGCCCATATTATATAGAAATACTGATAGGCTGTGGGGCGTTTACTGGTAACTTTCTAAATGCATTGCCAGCATTCCAATTGTGCCTCGTGATTGTTTTTGTGTGCTGTTGTTATTGTTGAAAGTGTTTTGGTTTTTTGCGTGCTTTGCTTTTGTTGGCACGCGCTGGCAGATGTGACCGACTGATAGGCCGAAAGGATAAACAGCTGGATTTACAGTTGAAAGTGTGTGGCCGATATATGTAGTTGCAGTTGTGTGAGCGTGTGTGTGTGTGTGTGTGTGTATATGACACCAAAAAGTTAATTATTTCAATTTCCGTTACAAATTGTTTTATGTATTAACATGCCGGACTTATTTCATTAACACGTGCTTGCTTATATAAATTACCTTTTTCTATATATACAAACATACATACATACACACTTACTTATGTACATATGTAGATCGCTATATATTCATTCATATATTCTGGCAATAGTCGAAATTGTGTACTGCGGTTGGCATTTCGTGGTTTGAGCTCTTTTTGCCGATTACCCTCGACTCCCACAAACAGCTAGTATCTGCTCTTTTGCTGTTGCTTTGTTTGCCAATGTTTTGGGGTGTTTGCTGTATTTTTAGTTGAAATTTTTAATTAAATGAATTTTGCTAGCAGCGTTGGCTGTCCATAGTGAATACTATTAAAATAATTTGAGTTCCCCAAAATGTGCAACACATGAGAAATGCTTATTAGCTTGTTTTTGAATTTTTTCTTTTTTGGAGCTCTGGCGCTTGTAACTCTCGAATTAACTGAGTTCTATTATGTTAATGTTAGAAAATTAATTTTAGCTAAAGTGCAGAGTTGAGAAAAATTAGAGTGCTTTTAATTTCATCGCGTGTATTTCGCTTAATAAATAATAAATTAAAAAAAAACACGTGCACCAAAATGCGCGAGCCAGAAATAAAACTTCTGTATGGTAGTAGAAATTAATAGAACTAGTCGTAGTAATTAGTAGTAGCAAAAGTATAAATAGTGGTAAAAATTACTGGTGCAACTAGTTAAAATAGTGGTAGAAATTAATAAAAATAGTGGTAGTAATTAATAGTAGCATTATTAAAAATAGTGGTAGAAATTAGTAAAAATGGTGGAAGAAATTGGTAAAAATACTGGTAGAAATTAGTGAAAGCAGTAGAAAATTAGAGTAGTGGCAGAAATTAGTAACAGCATTAATAAAAATAGTGGTAGAAATCAGTAAAAATTGTGGTAGTAATTAGATGTAGAATTAGTAAATGCAGTGGCAGAAATTAGTAGTAGTATTAGTAAAAATATGGTAGACTTTAGTAAAATAGTGGAAGAAATTATTAAAAAATAGTGGTAGAAATTAGTAGTAGCATTAATAAAAATAGTGGTAGAAATCAATAAACTAGTGGAAGGAATTTGAAAAAATAATGGTAGAAACTAGTAAAAATAGTGGAAGAAATGAGTAAAAATAGTGGAAGAAACTAGTAAAAAATAGTAGTAGAAATTAGTAAAATAGTGAAATAAATTAATAAAAAGAGTTGTAGAAACTAGTAAAAATATTGGTAGAAATAAGTAAAATTAGAGGTAGTAATTTGTAAAAATAGGGGTAGAAATTAGAAAAAATTAGTGGTAGAAATTAGTATGGATAGCGGTAGAAATGTGTAAGTGGAAAAAATTAGTAAGAATAGTAGTAAACATTAATTGGCAGTAGCATTAATAGAAATAGTGGTAGAAATTAGTAGAGATAGTGGTAAAAATGTGTAAGCGGAAAAAATTAGCAAGAATAGTAGTAAAAATTAATTGGCAGTAGCATTAATAAAAATAGTGGTAGAAATTAGTAGTAGCAGTTTAGCAAAGCCATTCTGACGCGACTTTTGTTATGCGATTAAAAAAATCACTGCATACGATCAAGGTATAACGAATATTCTAAACCCAAGGCAAGGAAAGTTGTGTTCATTGGCGCAGCAGAAAATTATCAAACTGCTCGGAAGTTGTTACAGGACGCTACTCGGTAATAAACCAATTACCGGAGCAACCAGGCATCGTGCCCTCAGCGGTAGCAGTCAAGCAGCTACATGACGTCACACAAGAGTTACTGAAAGGTCGTTTTTTTTTTTTTTTTTTAATTTGATTACCATTATATGAGTTTCGAAATTATTGAGTTGAAATCTATGGTGTTTGCTAAATTTGGTAGAGTTTGCTCAGGTACTTTTAGAAATATACCAATTTGGTTTAAAGTGGGTGGTGCCACGCTCATTACGACAAATTTGGCAACCTCTTATAGTTATTAGATTTTCAAAGTTTTTTATTTTTTTTTTTAATTTTGGTTACATAAAAAGAGATGGGCCGATTTGCACAATTTTCGAAATTGTATTTACGACTGGAGTAAAGGAGTAAAGGAAGTACTAAATTTTTCAGAGTTTGACAACGAATTTTTGGGTGGTGCCACGCCTATTCCAAAATTGTTTAATTCCGTATTTTTCTTAGTAGTCACCAAAAATCATTTTCATTTTTTTTAGTTTTGTAAGTTGCCGTTATATACGAGGTCTCTGTCTGATATCTATATATTTTCAAAAATGTGTGTACTAAATATGATACAGTTTGAGAAGGTAGTTTGGGAGATACCCCCATTTCCTTTAAAGCGGGAGAACTAAAAAATTCCCCGGGTAGTATTTTCTCCAGCTCAATTCTGTGTATTGGATTTGAACAAAGTAGCTGTAATAGCTACCAAAATATCACATTCTTTTGATTTTAGGAAAACTCCGTTAAGTGGTTATTATCCGATTGCGCCCAGTTTCAATACAAACTTCCGTTGGGCCATGGGCAATGTGTGTACCCAGTTGCGTTGATATATTTCAATATTTAGTACAATTACCCGATGTACGGGCGAATGGACAGACATACATGGCTTCATCAACTCCGCTTTTTATCTTAAAATGCTAGCTATTAGTGCGATATACCATAGGTGTAAAAACTGTATACTTGAAATCTCAAATACACCCTCATAATCTGAATTAAGGGCCAAAGCTCTGTTTGTCGAGGGTTTCATAGAATTTTTGCTGCGTTGCTAAAAATAGGATTTATATACAGCTCATAACGATATTTAATTTAACGTAAAATAAAAAGACGCGGCTATTACAAAAAATTTAAATTTTCACTGATTTTTATTTATCAAAAATTTAGATTTAAGGCTGTGTTTCATCTAACACTTTTATATGTTGTAAGGATGTATAATTACGCTTTTTTTTGTGAACAAAGTGCGACACCCAATTATTAATTACCTGAAAATTTAATTGCAGAAATCTATTTTGGAAACCAATCACTCCTATTTTTTCATAGCATACTATGTTTTTAATTTATAATTGGAATATGGAATTGAAGGTGGAAATAAAGTTTGAACCAGTAGAAAAGAGTTTTTGGGTATCGAGTTTCTTATAATTTTGATCCAGTTTTAAAGATAAATGTATGACTAAGTAGAGTTGATAAATTTCTCTCGAAAGTTACTCTTGTATTATAAACTATGTAGAAAAATTATAAAAAGATTGTACATATAACAAAAGCAGTTCACATTTTTTGTAGAATGGGCACATAGTAGTTTTAATTAGTAGTAGTGCAAGTAAAAATAGTGGTAGCAATTCATGAAAATAGTAGCAGTAATTGATAGTAGCACTATTAAAACTAGTAGTAGAAATTTGTAAAAATAGCAGTAGTAATTGTAAAATATTATAAGGAACAGTATTCGTTTATTATTATTCGTTATTCGTTTACAATAAGACTTAAAATACTAAAATGCAACCCGCGAAGCAACAGTGCTTATCTGCAGGTTTATAGCTATTTGACATTAAAATTTATTCTTATACATATATCTATATGTGAAGATTAGTACAATTTTTCCGACTTAATTTCAATTTAAATTAATCTTGAACTCTAAATAATTTTAAATAATTTCATACATATTACATAATCTTAAACATTCAATTATATAATTGTTTAGAAATTTATTACAATAAGCTTTGATATGATTTTTAATTAAATATTTTCTTTTGGATGTGTTTGGTAGATTCGTTAAATTTATTGGCAGTTCATTAAAAAATGTTGGGAGCAATACTGAAAGTGAATTTTTGGTATAGTTGTTTAAAAACTTTAGCACTACTAGCCTATTCTCTAGACATCTTCGAGTTTCATGTTATGAGCAATCGGTATCTTTAAAGTATTTTCATCGTAAAACTCATTTAGAACCGTTATTTTAAAAATCGACTTAACGCCAAGCACCTTCAGTGCCCTATTTAGCTGAAGATTTGGAGTGTATATATTTTTTTCTTTGCTAGTATTTTTAAAATATAATTTTGGCTTTGTTGTAGTTTCCTACAGTGTATCGAAGAACCCCATCCCGTGATCCCATGTCTTAGATACGACTCTGTTAGTGCTAAATAGGCTTGATACAAATCATCATAATTGCTACAATAACTCAGGTGTTTTAAAAAGTAAGATGTAGATCGAAGTTTATTTTGAAGATGGGATATGTGCGCATTCCACTTAAAGTTTTCGTCAAGTATAATACCGAGATATTTGTACGTATAAACGATGTCTATTTCCTTGGAACAGTCACAGGGTGTCAGGTTTTTATGAAGGCAATCGTAATTATGAAAAATTAGTTTTATTTTAGAGCGGTGAATATGCGGTGGTCTTATGTGCATTAATTTCGTCTTTGTTGCTTTTTTTGCAAGTCCATTATCGTGCGACCATTTAGTTATTAAATCTAATTTTCTTTGCATTCTATTTATTGCGGTGTGGAGGTCTCTGTGTGGCACCACAATTGCTGTATCATCGGCGTAAGCAAATACTTCACAGTTATTAAGTGCTTTAAGCATACTATTTGCATATATAATATACAAAAGTGGACCTAATTTAGACCCTTGAGGAACTCCGTAAAACATTGTTGTGTGATTACTATATTCACTTCGTATTTTAACTCTAAATTGCCTTAATTCTAGGTAGCTTGCAAACCATTTATTATCTAACCCGGTATTATCTAACGCTTGCAGCCATTTTTTGTGCGATAGTGTGCCAAATGCTTTACTAAAGTCAATAAACAGAGCTAAATTAGGGTAATTCTTCTATTCTATTTTATATTTTGTTATAAATTTAGTTAACCGACTGACAATAACTTCCTCCGTAGTAGAAATGAGTAATAATAATAGTAGTTATTAGTAGTAGCAGTAGTAAAAATAGTAGCGTAAATTAGTAAAAATAGTAGTAGTAATTAGTAGTAGCACAAGACAAATAGTGGTAGTAGTATCAGTAGTAAAAATAGTAGCATAAATTAGTAAAAATAGCAGTAGCAATTGGTAGCAGGTTTAATAAAAACAGAAGTAGAAATTAGTAAAAATAGTAGTAGAAATAAGTACTAGTATTATGAGTAGTAGTATTAATTAATATTAGTAGATGTAGTGCCGAACCTCTCCGGAAATACTGAAAGCACCTGAAATGGTCCCGAAATATGCAGTCCGAAAACAACGCCGAAACGGTCCGGAATTTGTGCTCAAATTATCCCAATTGATATCTCGTAGGTGGTGACTTCGTTACGCAATATCGACACGATCTTCGGTACGTAATAGCTACACGGGATGAAAAAAAACTACTCTCATGTCACTAAAGAAGTTTTACTTCAAAAATGTCTTCTAATATTAACGGCAAAAAAGTGATGTACATAGGTAATTTTTGCAAGCACTTGCATATTTATTATCAAAGTTAGTATGGCTTTAGGAATGTACACAATCCGCTAACATACTTACGTTTTCCCTTACATTTCTTTCAATCATCTACGTACTATATGTATATGTATGTATGTACATATTGCTGTCGTAAATTTCATATTTGCAGAAAGACAAAAAGAAAACGACATACTAAGCGGTTGACAAATATATTTCCGAAAAATTATAAATTTTTGTCAGTTAAAGTCAACAACTTTAATTGGACGTCATGCTGCACCTTCATTTCATGAGAATATGTTCATATTTTCAACGTACATATGCAATGTACATACACAATTTGGCTCTTTGCCAAGTCACAGTGACAGCAAGTGCATGTAAGTAGTATATATGTTTACAGTGTCAGACAAAAGTGAAGTACAAATTATACGAAAATATTTCCTAGATCAATTAAAGCCGTTATCACTCTTAGAATTATTCGAAAACTGCGAAAACATTTTTTTCTGCCCTTGATTCGACGGTTGTCAAATAATTTTCCGCAATTAAAATGGTTCTCTTCGCATAGTTTTTGAATAAACTGCAACAAAGTATGACATATAAGCCCCATTAAAATATAAATAAAATGATTTCGAAGCTGCGCTAGGCATATAAAGATTATGAAATAAAATACAAAACGAGAATTCGCAATAAGTGAGTACTTAATCTAAAGTGTTTCGAGAAAATTAGAAAGTAGTGTATAGATTATTAGTAGCAGAGAACGTATATTAATATAATTTACGTTCTCGGTTAGTAGGTAGTGTAAACTCTAGTCGCTAAACAAAATAAAGATAATTAACTTAGGGCTTTTTACAATTGGAATCGAAAAATCGAGTCTGGCTTTGTCACAAAATTTTGTGCCCTACTGGTAATTTCTTTCAGAATATCATTTTGATACAAATAACTGGTTCCCAAGTGAGTACAAATTCTAATATGCGTGTAAAGATCGTAACGCTGATAATTTGTAAAAAAATTAATCACGATTTAAAATTTTTCCATTTTCATTTGAACGTCAATTTGTGATTTGTATTTTTTCGATAAAATGTGAGCGTAATTTTTATTTTTTCGATCAAATTTGACTGATACGAGTATGTTCGGATTTTTATTTTTTCGATCAAAAATTTTATCGTTATTCTTGAATTTATATTTGCTCGATTATATTTATTGATCGATATTTTGGAATTTTTCTTTCTTTGATAAAAACAAATAACCGTTACTCTTGGATTTGAAATATTTTGATCATAATAAATGATAAAAGTAAAAAATTATGGGCGTTGACAATAATAACAACAATACCAATAACACGATTTATTTTTTATCGAAAAAATTTAACTCATAAAATATAGCGCAACTAAATTTGAGAACAATTGAACTCCAAAAATAACGATTACTTTTAATCAAACAAAAAAAAAAAATAAATAAATAAAAATAATAAAATCTAAAAGATAACGATCCAAATTGGAAAAAAATCGTAATATATCCATCGAGTAAAATTTTCGATCGATTTTTCAATGATATAAAATAAAAACTCTTATAAATAAAAATACGGAAAGATATATTCGGGTTTTGTTTTGAACAAATTCTTCCCAATAATTGTTTTTTTTATCGGAGCAAATTAAAATAACGATTATTTTCACTTCCGTTATGTATGCCGTTATATATAATTGGATGCTTACAAAATAGGAAATCCCATCTCACTGTAGGCACTTAAGTTTCAAAAATCTTACTAATAAAATAAATAAATAGTTTAATTGGAAAACAGCTTCTCACAAAAAAAAAAACATGCGGCGTTCGAAGTTTGCGTAGGACTGTAGGTCCCTCAATTTGTGTGCAAAATCAAGATGCACACCACAAAATGTAGGAAAAGTTCGGCCAAAATCGCTTCAACGGTTATAGCGCCAAATGAGTAAGTAAATAATATGAATATTTCCTATCACACCCCCATTGCACATTTTTAATTTCATTCCAATCGGATCATAAATACAGATTTTCTGGATAACTCGCCTTTAGCACCACCTAGCGGATGTATTGTTTTTTTTTATTGTATCAGCAACATTCCCTTCAAATATCATCCATATCGGGCCATAGATACTGAATTTCTGAAAGATCGAAAGATGTTAAATTTTTTGATACATTTTTGGATACATTTTCGATGGGCCAATTGAAAGCAATATTAGAGTACCATTACTTTTTGCTGGGCCGAAATATTACTTTAAACGTGGATATATCTCAATAGTTACATATTAAGATAAAAACATTATTTTTTCGAAAATAAGAACACCTTAGACCGTACCACATTTTTGTAAATAAATAGTTACTTAATTACAACTAAAGAAGTACATATAAAGAAGATTACTTATATAGTTTGTGAAATATGTTAAATTCGGCCGGCACTGTATTTATGCAGATGCCAATTTGTTGTAAGTATTGTTGTTGCCTTAAACTACAGCCAATTCACTGTCAAGTTATTATTACCTTTTAGTTTTCAAGTTTTCTGAGTGAAGCTTAATACTCATTTTTTAAGAAGTAGAAATAAAAGTTGATAAAGCTCATTTGCCTTAGTGCTGATTTTCGGTGAAAATTAAGAGGTTATATTTGTTATTTTTTTTTTTGTTTTTTGCTGGGAGCAACAAATACATTTGGGAGTTGCTTTTAATGCAAGTGGTATGGAAATGAGTCAGTGTATGTGTGCATTCTTTTCTGACTTAATACGTATTCATAAACTAGCAGAAGATTTTTTAAAGGTAAGAATGCAGCTTCGATGAATTGAAAAATAATGCCCCATATTCAAAGTAAAGATGAAGTGGACTCTAAACTTCGTAGCAATTTTTTCACATTTCTAAAAAAAAAACTGCGGATTTTCTGTTCTAGCACTAACTAGTGCATCCATTTTTTGCAAAAGTACTTCTCGTAGAACCCCCCATTATCTGTTTCTACTTTCATCAAAAATTACGTCACAGTCGGATCATAAATACAGATTTTCTTAATAACTCGTCCCTAACGCTAGGCATTGATTTTCTATTAAAATATTTTGTATTGCACCAGCACCTTTATTTTTTTGTCGCCAATATCAGACCATAAATATAGTTTTTCTGGACAACTGGATCCAAGCCCCGCCTAGCAGATCAATGATCACACCCCCATTATATATTTTAAATTTCATCACAATTTGATTATAAAAACAGATTTTTTGAATAACTCGCCTCTAGCGCCACCTAGCAAGTTTATTTTATGTATATCAAAGTATTTTTATTAAACCAGTACCATAGCTAGGACCATAAATACCAAATTTCTGAATATATCAACTCATACGCCTCCTAACGGATTAAACTACAGACTATGCCCTTGCAACGGGTTTAAGAAATATACTGATTGAAATCCGTTCATCAGCTTTTGAGCCAAATTGTAACAAAGAAAACGGGTTCATTTATATTCATATGTATGTGTATATATGGGTCATTCCATTCGAAATTTACACTCAAAAATTATTTTGGAAAAACATGTTTTTTTCGCGTTCTATATTGAAAAATACTCGACACGTATTTTTTTATTTTAATATGGTACTTAAAAATTGTCGAGATATGAATTTTCGAATTTTGTAAATATTGAAAAAAGACTTTTTTTCAGTATTCCATATTAAAAAAAGTTTTGGTCATTAAAAATTCTTCCAGTACTGCAAATTTGCGTTATTCCCCTATCTTCGCAACACAGCTAAGAAGACGTTCTGTGAGTTTTTTTTTTCATAAAAAATTAGTGTTTTTTTCAAAACAATTCAACTTTTTACAAATTTGGGACTAATTAATTTTTTTTATTTTAATATGATTGCCTTTGATTACTGTGAAAAATTTGCGATGTAGAAATGAAAACTTTGGGAGTTATGAATTTTTTTCATCTTTACGCGCACTTCGCCGTATATAGTTCATGCTTTCACAAGAAGCCAATAAGTCAAATCTTTGCACATTTTCTACAAAATTTTGAAAAAGATTACAAAATTCCAAAAATGAGTATGCAGTTTTGAAGCACTTACTTTTAGTATAATAACGCACAAGTCTGATATGGAAAGAGATACAACGATACCATTCAAGTATCGATACTTTTAGTTGAAAGGAGTATCGGTTGAAAGTATCGACAACTGAATAATATTAGAAGGAAGCTAATCACCTTTAAATAAAATGTATTCTTTTGTTGTACATACTCTCCAAAAATAAAAGTTTTTAAAAATGTTTACCCGTCAGCCGATTTCTTGATGTTGTTATTGCTGCCCTTCCTTTCGAAAACTATCGTTCGCAGGGAACATATACAGATCCTCCTATTCTCCTAATAGGTTTGACTTCAGAAAGGATTCTACGCTGGAGAAATATAAGAACACATCGCAGGTTGCTTGTGGTGTGGCGTGAAGTCGAAGTCACCTTATGGCATTTCTTCAGCTGTTTGCACCCCACTATATTTCATTTTTGTTTCGTTTCACGAGTGACAGAGCTAGTCATCCCTACCTTTTGTTTTCAGTTGGAAGAATAATAAAGTAACTTCGCGACCTTTAAATCACATTGAAACGTCTGTATTGAACATTCATCTCATTCACGCTGCCACTCGAAAAGTTGGGCCGCGTACACTTACATCATCGACTTTGTTGAAGAAATTGGATTATGTACATTTTGCATTACATAGAAATTTATGCCTTCTTAAAGTACTCGGGCTGTATAAGAATAACATTAAAAGAAAATATTCTGAAGTAAAATTAGCTTTAGGATCGGATTTCGATACGAGTATTTGTTTTTCGATACCCATTCACAACTTGGCTGAAAAGTATCGTTACCAAAATTACTTAGCATCGAGCACGTACTGACAGTTATTCACTCGTATCGCTTCGCCATGAATGCCTGTTGACTTTAAGTACTTTTTTTTCTAAATTGTCATTCGCATCAATTTAAAAAAAATACCATATATATTTTATATGAGCCAAATTTAAAAAGTCGTTTATGCAGAAAAAAAAATATTATTCTCATGGAAAGCCCGAACACCCTTTAACGTAAATTGGTTATTTTCGTCCAAATTACTTCGCATAAAGCTAGTGCGTCCTGACTTATCATTCCCAATTTATCTCTCTAACCACAGAGTTGCTTAGTTCTGTGATCAAAGGAAAAAAATGTGAGAGATTGTGTACATTTTATATGTATTTAAACTCACTTCCTAACAGTGTCCTTTGGCGGAACTTAAAAAAGTTACGTATTCATGTGAGTGATAGTTCAGCGTGCTCACTCAATCCCGATACCTTAAATGACTCTTTCGTAAATTTTGCCTCTCCGTCTTGTACTCTTACCTCTTACCCAACATTACCTGGTGATGTTGTTTTTTCCGGTCACACATTTGAGTTTTGTGCAGTGTCTGAATTTGAGGTAGAAAAAAGTATTTATAAAATACGGTCCAATGCCATTGGGAACGACGGCATCCCAATTAAGTTTATAAAAATAATTTTGCCTTTAGTTTTGCCCATCCTAACTCACATAATAAACCATAGTTTTACAACGTCTTGTTTCCCTAATGCATGGAAAATTGCTACTGTGCTTCCTGTAGCCAAAAACAGAACTGCTTGTAGCCCCAGTGACTTCCGTCCCATTAGTATACTGCCTGCTCTGTCAAAAGTCGCTGAATCTCTGATGTTTCTGCAAATCTACAACCATGTTGATAAATACAACATCTTGTATCCCTTTCAGTCTGGATTTAGGTCTAAGCACAGTTGTTCCACAGCTATGATAAAGATACTTGACGATATCAGGCTTAACTTTGACAAAAAGCATTTAACACTTCTCTGTTTGCTGGATTTTTCTAAAGCATTTGATACCGTTGACTATAAACGTCTTTGCTCTAAACTAAAAAAGTATTTTGGTTTTGGCCAATCTGCTGTGCAATTGATGGAGAGCTACCTCACAGGCAGGTCGCAGCGTGTGAAAGTTGATTTGAAAATGTCTAACCTACGTCCATTGTCGTCAGGCGTACCTCAAGGCACAATCTTGGGACCTCTATTATTCAGTTTGTTTGTGAATGATGCTTTCTATGTATGTCAGATGATATTCAGTGGTATATGTCTAAACCTCTTGACCAGTCAGCCAGCTTGTGCTCAGATTTTAATAAAGACCTTGCATTGATTAAATCTTGGGCATCTCAAAATGGTCTTTGTCTTAATTGTAATAAGTGTTATGTATTACCTATTTGTAAGAAACGTTTTAACCTCATAACTAGTCCTTCTTTGTATATAGGGAATAACCCAATCAAATTCGTTTCCAAAGTCACAAACCTTGGCTTTGTTATTAATTCCAATTTAACGTGTATTGACCATGTGCACTCCATAGTTAGCAAGGTGTATTACACCTTAAGAAATTTAAGAATGTCTGCCTCATTTACGCCGATCAATGTAAGACGAAAACTTGCTATCCAACTAATAATGCCGATAATTTGCTACCCGGAATTAGTCTATTGCAAGTTAGATTCTCAATCTGCGCATAAAATTGAGGTAGCCTTTAACCAATTAACACGTTATGTCTTTGGTCTAATGAAATATGAACATATCTCTCCCTGGAGGAAGCGTCTGTTGGGTTGTGAAATTTCTGACTAATTGAAAGCCAGAAACTGCATTTTCTTATTTCGGCTTATGATTGATAAGACACCTGGCTATCTCTATGAGAAATTGCCAGTTCCAAAATCAACACGTGTAAATGACCTAATAGTTCCTAATTATAACTTCCTTTCCTCTGCAAGGTTATTTTTCGTCAGCGCTATACGTTTATGGAACTCTATCCCTGCCACTACTCGCAAGAGTTTAAATAAAAGCAACTTTAAGACTGTATTGTTGTCACATTTTCGTTAGTTTTTTTTAAATAATTTCTTATGTATAGACCTAAGATGTGCTCTCTATTTATACCTGCCTGCATATATGTATATCTAGATATACCTATGCTCATTGCTTCCAAGTTCTAGTTTTTTAAAATCATTATTTATATATCAGTATTGTTTTTAATATAATTTGTAACTTAATTTCCATATGTACTTATTTATTTGTTTATTTTAAGTGTTCACTACTACTATTTTATATTGTTGTACTACAAAAGACATATTTGATCTTACTGTACTAATGTGTTAATCAATAAATGAAATGAAATGAAACTTTATTGTATTAACATCTTTAAAATTTACGATCACGAAAAAAAAGCTTAAAAAAAATTAAAATTTTATTGTAATAATATATGTATATATATATATGCGATCCTGAAAGTTATCTTCTAGAGACAGTAAAAATCAAAGAACAGTTGAGGGAAACGCTAAATGCAAAATGCGGCGTCCAGTTTGGTTATGGGAGAACACGTTTTTCGATTATTATCGATACAATTTCGAGTCGAAACTAATTTGTTCTTTATTGATGATAAAAACCTGTAAATTATGGCTGATGTTCAATTTATGAGCATATTACGATGATACTTAGTAATTTCGCTTTGTAAAATCTGTCAATAAATTAAGATGAAGTGAGGTATTTTATTACACATCAAGAACAAAATCACGAACACATAGTGTCGGCTCTAAACTTATCGATAAAAATCGAAAACTGTGTTCTTCATAACCAAACTGGACAACGCATTTTGAAATATTAGCATTCCGCTCAACTTTTTCTTGATTTTTACTGCCTCTAGAATATAACTTTCAGGATCGTAAATTTAAAAAAGGATATTATTACAATACAATTTTAATATCAAAAAAATTTGCAGAATCTCTAACTTTTTTGCCTTTTATCAACCCTGTGGCTACAGAGCTATCAAGAGATTATAATAAGTAATTTGGACGAAAATAAGTATTTAACTTTGAAGTGTTTCCGGCATATAAAATACCTGATCTCATTTGAATTTATTGACAGATTTTTCAAAGCTCAAAAATTTGGAATGGACCATAAATTACGATTTTTTACGATAAAGTTCGGGCTTTTAATGCTAAATGAAAATTCTGCGACCATTGAACTTTTTTTTTAAACAACTATGTATTATTCGTTTCAACATTTGCATAATATGAATAAACTTGTCCTAATACTTGGCCATTCATAGATGTAACTAAAATGCATTCTCCATTTTTTTAGCTTTGTTTTTGTAATATCAACAGATTGCGTAGTTGTAAATGGTAAAAGTATGTAAAATTTTGAACCCCTAACTTAAGTTTTCTTAGGTTGCAAATAAAGATTTTGGTGTCGAAGTCCCAGAAACTAAATCTGCTTCGAAAAATTGCAGAAAACACATGCTGGCTTCCTTAAATAAATAAATGTTTAAAATAAAAAATTGAAACGAAGTAAATATTTTTACAGAAATTTATATAGTGCATATTTATCCAATTCAAGCATCAATTAAACATTTATTGATTCAGCCAAAAGAAATATGTATGCCTCTCATAGTACTTCATAACTTAAAATAGAAAGCAAATGAATTACAAAAAGTTAGATTACTGAACACAATTCACTCGATCTTTGGAACAAAATTCTCTTGTAGAATATAAAATCTTGTGAACTCTGTTCGGTGAGCTTAATGTAAAGGAATAATTTTTACTTTTCTCTGCTTTTCGCTTTCTTTCCGCTTTTTATGTCTGTAATGAACGTGAATATAAGCTGAAAGAAGTTTATGTGTATTTTTATTTGCTGCACAAATTTAATGCATTCATCTTAATTTGGAATTTTTGTGCTCATAATTCAAAACTTTGACGTTAAGTGCAATAGCAGCAACTGCAACTTCTGCATCAAAAGGGCAATGCAATATTGTGGGATTCCATTAGATGAGTGAGTGCATATGAACAAAAATAAACACATTTGTGGAAATACATTAAGTTTATTACAAATACATTTTGATACAAACTGGATGTTAGTCGATTTTTTTTTGTGCTAGCAGCATCGGAGGTTTTAACTGCAGTTTTAGCATGAAAAGTTTCTGTTAAATAGTATCTACTAAATTATATCGATAAACTCTCTTTCCCTTGGGATGGGAAAAAATTTTCAGAAGCCATTGTTTTTTGTTTTCATATATTTACAAACCTAGAAATTTTTCATACCCGAGCACACTAGTGTCTAGGGTATTATAACTTTGTTGCAACAGCCTAAAGCAACCGAGATAGATAAAGACATATATGTATATATATATATATGTAGTTTAGATCCATTAATCGGCACTTACTGTTTTTTTTAACACCTTATCTTACAATTTGTAGTGTGCGTCCTGTTGTTGTAACACAAATTGAGATACCTACAGTTTTACGCCGACTCCGAACGGTAAAAGATTTGTGTGACTTTTAAGCTTCCATTCTAAAAATAATTCCCTGAAAATTTAAAATTTTTATACATAAATAAAGTTAAAGTGATCGGCGGAGGTTGCGCGTACGATTTTGTATGTATTTTAATCAAATATGATATTTTTACAGTAAACTTATCGCTTTTATTTAACGAAAAAGTCCATGGTCTTCATTTGAAAAAAATATATAACATAGTAAGAGATTACGGTTTTAAGTAACGCAGGTTATTCATACGATTTTGATGGATAATCAAGTTGACGAACATTTTTTGCCAATATTTCTTTATTCCATTAACAATTGCACTTATTTCTCGTTATTTAGATTGACTTTTGAACAAATTTAAAATTGATGTAGTATATTGTGTTTTGATATTTCGGTAGTACAAGAAAGTTGCAAGAACGTTGTATTTTGTATAGCCTCATTCACTAAGGCCAAACTATATATGACATAGCACACATATTTCATAAATTGCTCCAAATAATTCTATTCGGGCTGCAAGAATGTGACTTTTAGCAAATTTTCTGAACGCATGAAATAAAAAAAAACCCCAAAAAAAAATTAACAAAACACAATAAATAAACAACAAAATCAAAAAAATTACAGCATTTAAATTTTTACATTAATTCAACACAGTTTTAGAAGATATTAATTTACTTATAATATAATAATAAATATAAATGCTGTGCGGTAAAATTGCGTTACATCAATATCACGCCGCCAATTATCTCGTGTCAATAACTGGTCTCCAACTGTTCTTTAACTAAATCAACGCGCAGGGTGCCAGGGCCGGATTAAGGGCAGGGCCGACGGGGCCGCGGTCCGGAGCCCCCCCCCCCCCCCTTTTGGGGGGCCCCCACAAAATGAAAGAACAAAATTTCTTCATCAGTACAAACGATTTTTCTTTGCTTTGACATTTTTATTCCATTTTTATTATCATTTTTGTTACTCAGTTGATTTGAATAAAGTTTAATTATATTACTCGACATAGTTTATCTTATTATTTTATTTTAACTTGATATACCGAAATTTTTGGTTAAAATCGTGTTACAAATAGGTAACGCGATATTGGTTACGCAGTTGAACTATCGATTTATATCTAGGAAATCGAGAATAAACAAAAGTCAGTTGAAATAACGGGGTTGCACTTAAAGGAAAATTTGTCTCACTTGTCTTACTGTATTAATTGGTGTAAAATGAATTTCATTAATGATATTATTGTCTCGGAACCGTTTGTTACTGATGTTCATATAGAATTGTTCCGTTCGATTAATTAACATCAGCTAGAAAGATAAATGTGTCAGTATCACAAGTTAATAACGCATCCGCTACATATACCTGCACGTTTTGCTAAAGTAATTCATAAAATGTTATTTATTTTTAATTTGTCAAAACCAAACGCGTAAAATTAACTTTTCAAGAGCTTAAATTTTATTTTTTTAATGTCATTCATAAAAAATAACCTCACTCACCCGCACTGTAACTGAGTTAACCTTGACATAAAAATACAATCCAAGTTTGATTATTAAAAAATAATCGAATCATAACTATTATAACCTTACTTACATTAACAAACTTTTGAATAATAAAAAATTAGTTGTGTTCAAGCAGCTGCGTTAGTGACTATATATGTATATACATTGTTTTCAGTTTGCCTTAGGCACGGGTAGGCCCTAGGAAATTCCATAATTTTCATTTATCGAATATAAAATGTCAGGCCCTCCGTAATCAACCATTTCGCACAGACACGGTCATGACATAACATAAGGATTGTTCAATCTACAAAATTTAACGGCAAACTTCTATTATAAATATTAATAGGGCCTACTCTTGTCTAGAGCAAGCTGAAAACTTCATATAGTCAGGTTCTATGATTATCATATCATTATTCATGTTGACAGTTTGAATGTGAATTGCCTATGAGATCTTTTATATGGTCGGCAGTGAAAATGTGTTTGATTTTGTTTAAAGATAGATATAAAAGAGGGGCCCCACATGTATCCCGGCCCCAGTGCCTCCACATTCTTAATCCGGCCCTGCAGGGTGCTATTGAAAAGCGAGCGTTAAAAAGGGAAGCCAAGCTGTTCAAAAATTCTACATAACTTTTTAAGCCCAATATTAAACCTTATTACCTAGAAGTCTGTATAATTTAAAATCGACAAGTGTAAGAACAAACAACTGCTCGTAATTTTCCGGCAATTATAAGTTTTAATTAGTTATTACGAAATATTTTAATTATTTTTCCAATTTCCCTCACACGTCATACATAAGTTGCAGTGTAAATATGTATGTATGAATTTGCTGATTTCTATATGTATGCACATACATATATACATAGTTATGTACTCGTACATTTGTATGTTCATCTTCAATATAATAATTTTCGCAGAAACTTTGTGTAAATCTAGAGTTTATTGAAACGCGCGTCGGGAACATATTGCGGCCACAATGAATTGCAGAAACTTTCCAAAGCACAACGATGTGTTATGATGACTCCAAACCAATTTTCACACTTCTTTCTTTCGGCGAGTTGCTGTGCGTGAGCCGAACAATTCTGCCGCAACTTAAAATTAATATTTGATTGTGCGTTGCCAAATATTTATGCATGTAACGGTGACTTTGGTAATTTTCTAATGGCATACCATCATTGATAATTAAATTGTTCGACACCTTGAAATGAGGCTGTCAAATTTTGGCGCTCATATAATAAATTTCCAAATTTACTAACTGTTGAGCTATGGATGTGGGGGCTAAGAAGAAGAAGCTAGCATAAATTAAGTAATTTTTCAAGTGCCATTAATTGAACGTAAAAAATAATTAAATGGTGGTGTTAGGAAATTGAATAGCTTATAAAAATTCGGAATCTGATAGCAAATTACCGATTTCCGGGGTTTCGGTAAAGCTGGCAAAATATAAAACGTTTTCTAGATATAACTAAATACGAGTTATTTATATGGAACAACAAAAATCGAACGAAATATGAAATTTTGTGGCCTTTTAATTTTAACCCAAGTTTATTTTATACAAAATATATTGTATTAAAATGAAATTGTAGCTTAACATTTTTGGGTTTAGATTTTGTTTTTTCTTGTGCATTTCCACAGAGAACGCGCATGGAGAGCAGAAGGGAGTCTTAAAATTTTTGGAATCTAAGGCGACATCTCCAGAAAGCATGCAATTATTTTGCTAGTTTAGGTTAATGTGGTAGTCCCCCGCAGTAGGAACTCACTTAGACATAGTAGAGAAGTCCTTTGTGATATTATTATGCAAACTAAAGGAACATCTGATTATACAGTTTTAAATTTTTCAGCTCACATTGACAAATTGAACTAAAAAATATATTTACAGAAGACTTTTTATTTTTCGGTAATTACACTGCGGAACAAAATTTTGCGGTCGGAGATTTTTAAGTCGATTTAGGGTAATTTGGGGGCGCTGATTACGAAAATAATATAAGTTTTGTCGAATTGGCTCTAGTTTTTCAGATAAAGACTTTTAAATATTTTACGAAAAAACCTAATTAAAAATACCAATATGGATTTAAATTATATTTTTATATAAAAATAATACAAAAATAAAAAAAAAAATATTATTTTCATTAATTAATTTTAAAAAGATTACAAAAAACGTTTTCTGTCGTTGCTCAGGACAATCCCTTGTTAAGTTCCAGCAGTAGTCTGCCATCATGCTATGTACGATTGGAACCGAAGCAAGTTTATTTCCATTGTGTAGAAACAGACATTTCAGACTTCTTTTTGAGCTATCTATAAAAAGCCTCAAATTTTCGGGATTCTATTCGGGAATGACCATAGCACTCAAGAGCCCAGAAATATTGTTACAATATACAAGATTATCTTCTTTGGTGAAGTAAGGCAGAAGGTGTTGCTCTCTGTTCCTAAAGGCTGTAATAGCAACACCAGGTTGTAGACAAGATTTTTGTTTTAGCTTCGAAGCCAGAAGTTCAGACGACTTTTTTGATAAATTCAAGTCACAACCCCAGTCATTGAGCTCTTCTATAGAAAATCCCTGTTTCGTACAGCTACTTTCTACAAACTCACTTTCACTGCTATTTGTCGGATTTTCTGATGTCTCTGACATTTTAACATCATCACAGGTTGCAGCAGATGATACTAAAAATACTGGAATTGGCAAATCATGACTGTGCAATACGGGGGGTTTAGCCGACTTTACATTAGGATAAACCAAGTACGTTTTTTATGCCTGATAAAACCTTTCACATTAACTGCACAACAGTAGCAATCATTTAGATGATTAGTTGGCTCAGTTCATATCATCGGAACTCCAAAATGAATACCTTTACGTCCTCCTTGGCTCCAGTATCGCAAAGATTCTACACAAGATTTACAGACGATACTGGGCACCCCAATATTTATTCATTTTTGTGCAAGGTTTCTCCCAAATATGCTTCATAGGTATTTTTCACAAACTCTGCGATTGGTTTTCTTGGCGTTTTAAGGCAAAATTTCCCACATATATGAGGAATAATTAAATTAATGCAACTGGAACTGGGTCATATAATTTTTTTTCATTAATTTATTAAGTTTCGTTTATCTCAAGAACTAGAGCCAATCCAAAAAAACTGAAAACATAGTTCGTAAGCCTGCTACTAATGTTAATAAAAAACTATTAACAAAATCATGACCGCAGGGTTTTTTTAAATTTGTGTTACGCAGTGTTATCTTTGTCGTTGGGTACATAAAAAGTTATTATTTGTTTTTGTAAATAGGAAAAGTTAAGACCATATTACCCGATAAGCTGGTCCAAATATATTTTTCTATATTTACATATTTCGTTATTATTTCATTATATTTAAATTTTCAAACAGCATACAATATTTTCGAAACCAGGTTTCCTATAACTCTTTCGTTTCACACCAGTATTGTAATATATTATTTAACTTAATAAATTATGTGTTTTCAATTTTTGATAGCCCTCACTAAAAATATATTTTCTAGCAGAGCGTTTTTATATCATCTGCACTGGGCATCCATATTGTAAAATTTCAAAAATATGGCTAAATTTAACTTCAATTTAATTTTGCAAAGAGTTGGCAACTGTTGTCAAATATATTTGCAAAGTCAAGGTTTTTTAAACCTTATTTTTTTTATCGACAGTCAAGTAAAATTTCAGTCAGCCTTTTATAAAATAAAATTAACCCTTGGTAACCCTTTTCAAAAACTCCAATACTGCAGTTAACTTTATTGAATACAATTTATTAAAGAGGCGACAATCTAACCCAAAACTATTGTGCAAACAAATGTTCATTAAAATTTCTTCGTTCGACATCCATATTGTAATATTTCAATAAAATTATTTTAATTCAATTTAGTTTTTTTTAAAGGGTTGTGAAATCGTACAGAAAAAACTCTCATCTGCCTTTTTTAATGAGTCCATTTTAAATCGGCAGTTCGCAGTTTTTCCTACACCAATTTTTTTTTAACTTTTTTTTTAACAAAATAAACTTTTGTATAGCATTTAGTTCAAATTTAAATATCTCCATAACCAGAGGTCCTATTTTATTGTTTTAAAAAACTTTGCGATGTATAACTTATAAGGCACTCTAATTTTTTACAGTGTTGAGTAGAACCCTTAATATTTTATAAAATGAGGTTTTAAAGAAATGTCTTCTCCATTTCCGAAAAAAATAAATAAATATCTCATCTGAAGATCTGACTATGAAGATTAGAATGCTGTTTTAAAATTCTTTGGGATGCGTAGTGCCAAAGAAGTTACAGCAAAAATAGTGACTCTATATACAGCGCTACCGTTGTATATGAATATAAAATAGTACCGATATCAGCGAGAGATGCCACTATGTGATGAGCTATGCCTACGATTTACTTTTCTTTTTTATATCTTCGCCCATATTAACAGCCCGAACAATAAGAGTTTCACTCGATCCCACAGGTATGCAAAATCGAGTCCTGCGGACTTTTTTAATGCAATGCTTCCAAATCCTCGGGTGGTAGTCATTTTCGAACGAGCATCCGCTTTCCATTGACAATAATAGAAATGCCGTTTTTACCGGGTATTATTCTAAAACATTTATCAGACTGATAAAAATCTTCAATCTTTGTACAGAACTTCCACGTTCAGAAATTTTACGTACCTTTTTTGCAACGCGAGCCAAGTAAAACGATAAATTGAAATATCTTTGGATTAGTACTTAAAGCTGAATCTTTTTTTGCTTGTTGTGCTCTTTAGCGAGGGTCAATTTAATATCATGGGCTATGCTCTCGTCTTCAATGCCGAGTAGCGCTGTACATATGTTGAGCCTTTTTTCGCTTTAACTTTGCGGATTGGTATTGCGGTTCCCAAAAAAATTGAAAACACCATTCGATTCTTCATAATCAGATGTTTGAATGAGATTTTGATTTATTTTTTTCTGAAACGAAGAAGAAAATTTTATATTACCTCAAAAAAATGAATTTTTTTGTTAAACAAAATATTAAGCCTCATACTAAATATCATAAGTAGTAAAATAGGAAATATTTAAACTTGAACTAAATGCTACAAAAAGGTTTACTTTGTTAAAAAATGTTAAAAAGAAAAATTAAATAATTCTGACCCTAAAGCAACCTCCTTGGCAAATATTTTCGAAATTATACGTCAAGTTCAATTTAATTTATAAAAAAACTATGCATCATTACTTTACTTGTTTGAGCAAATAGATGTTTACTAAAATTTATGCTCGGAATAATGTTGAGGGGTTACAGCTGTACGAAAATAATATACAACTTTATTATTAACATGGGTGAACTCAAACAACCATAATCGGCAGTTATGAAGTAGTGATCGAATTTTTTTTAGTCAACAAAAATTAAGAACTATAAATGAATTAAAAATGATGACTTTTAGGTTAATTATTTATTTGCTTCACCGCTGCACTTGCATTCATAACGTTGAACCGAATACCATGCCTTTACCCGCATAATATATATCTTAGAACTATATAAAAATCGTGTAACGGTGTTTGTGGTCGAACTCCTCCGAAACGGCTCGACCAATTTTTAAGAAATTTTGTATTTATATTTGGTAGGCAAGACAATAGGTCGTACGGTATATTTTACGTTTAGCAGGGATTGCCACCTATTTGGAAAGTCAAATTAAATTCTACACAAGTCATATGAAAGATTCAAATATGGGGTTAAATATTTCATCTTGGCGAGGAAAATATTCATACATTCAGCGCCACCTGTTCGAAACGCCAAATTTGAGTAAATTATGCACAAGTTATATTTTGGAGAGGGTTGCCACCTATTGGCACAGTCCAGTTTTATTTAATTATAAACAAATTATATGAAGTATTCATATTCAGTATTCTGTGAAATGATTGGTCTCGGCAAGAAGGCTCAAAGCTAACTTTATGAGGGTTGCCACCTGTTTGAAAAATCCAATTTAACCTAATTATACACAAGTTATATGAAATATGAAGATATGAGTTTCAAACTGTTCGAATCGTTTAGGAGAGGCCTTATAGCATATAGAGGGTTGCCACCTGCCTGAAAAGACGAATTTAATTAAATTACAAACAAGCTATATGCAATATTAAAATAGCCTTTCAAGCGTTTTGTCTGGACCCATCTAATTTTATGAGGATATCCACCTGCTTGAAAAGTCGAAGCTATACATAAGGATATAAAATGTTTAAATATGAGAGTCAAACTGTTTGCAAAAAGCAATAAATAAACAACTATAGGCAGGCCAACGACTGGCGGGCTTTCTAGTATTAAATAAATATCTGAATATATCTGAATATATTGTTTATATATGTATTTGAACAACCTCCAAATCTCGTAGGTATTTTTAAAAATTAGAAATATCTGAATCCCTCTTAAATAAGTTGCAACTCTTTTTTAATGCCTCCCAATGTATAATTTATGTAGCTACATATAACCCATCATAGTTTTGCATCGAAAATGTTAATGTTACTATTTCCCTTTTGTTGAGCTAGTGAGCATTCAAGCGATTTTTCATTTCTTTTGTTTGTTTTCATTTTAATCTCGATTGCCTTATAAATCTTTACCGCTTCACTTGCTTTGGAATTTAAACACGGTTTGCCTGCTATGTATATAGAGTTTTCGCCTTTTTCGCCGGCTGCAATTCTTTCACAATTATTTTTTTGTGGAACTTCGCCAATTTCCACTTTTTAAAACCTTTTCATTTATTTATAACCATTGGCGCTGGACTTGGAATTTATTGAACGAAACAATTAAATTTACGATTTAAAAAAAAAAACACAAAACAAACACTGCCAAGCTACCAATATATTCGTATGCTGTATAAGAATGCGATAAAGAAAAAATGGAAAAAAGGTGAACTTAAAAATAAGAAGCTTAATAAAAATCGAAAGGAGAAGGAGAGGGGCGATGTAGTATGTACATAAAAGGTCTGCAAAAAGGTAAGAGCGTATAATTTAATTTGCTATAAAGCTGGCGCCCATTGCTGCCAGCAACCCAAGGTGCATTTTGTTGGGGACCACAAACTCTCGCACACATCCACACACACACACACACACACACACACACACTTGCTCTCACACACATATGCATTTTGACTCAATTTACTGTGCAGCCGTACTGTGCAGCACACCTTTCTGCCTGGGGCGTCCACTACAACCGCAACGTTTCGAAATCGTACACGCCAAGTGTAGCCGGCTAGCAAGTTTCGTACGCTCTTGCTTTTTAGCTCCTGCCAGGCAGTTCGCGTGGCAATGGCAACGTAATATGGATGTATGTAAATCATATCGCCTTTAGTTGGCTGCACTAAGTAACTTAATCCGTTTGCGCTATTAGAGCGCAATTGTAGGCAAAAGCCAAAGCCAAGCAAAGCCAAGCCAAACAAGTCGAAGCCAAGCCCTATGGAGGTTACTGTTTGTGCTTAGACGGTCGTATATTTATATGTTTATATTCTATAGCTACCATGTCGGAAATATAATTATTTCGAAAGGAGTTTACAAAGTATTTTTTTGGCAATTGTAAGTGGTTGTAAGTTATTCTTTTTTCTTATGACCAACTAACTTTATTAACACGGTGATGTCCTGGGAGCAAGTCAGTTATCAGACCTTGCATTTGATTTGAACTAATTTTAAATAAGTTTGACAGAAAGAACATCACAATAAGGTTTTTTCTAGCTACAATAAAACTTTTTTATTTCCACTTATTTGAAATTCAGTTTTCTTCAAATTTTTTTAAACAGGTACCATAACGGTTATGATGTTTATTAAAAGAAATACTTTCAAGTCGTTAGTTCTTGAGTTTTACCTTTTGCTCAGAAAATAATCATTGTTTCTTGAGTTATATTTTTGCTCAGAAGAAGTCATTATAACTTAAGTTTTATCTCTTGCTTAAGAAGTAATCGTTATTCCTTAAGTTATATTTTTTACTCAGAAAATTATCATTATTTCTTAAGTTATATTTTTTTGCTTAGAATGTAGTAATTTGTTCTAGATAATTTTTTGCCGTTTCAGCACCACGCGAAACTGCAACGCGTACATATTTTCTTGTGAATTAGCGGACTTATTTTCTCGACAGACATTTGGATATCCACGTAAGGTGCACCAATAATATAAATACATTGATAAAATAAAAGAAAAGCTTCACAGAGACAGAGGTGTCACATCCACAGATGCTCCTGAAATGAGGGCTTTTCTAGAATTGTTGTATATAATTGGTGTCTTGTGAAATTGACGACGGAACCTCAAAGACCTTTCGGATAGCGCTCGATATGTCGAATTGTCAATAAATAGATTCCGGTTCCTTATACGCACATTAAGATTTGATGATGACGGTGATAGAGAACAACGCCATGAAATTGATTGATAAAGTGGCACCAGTAGGACAGATCGTAGAATTGTTCACCGACAATTGTCGCAATAGTCACTTTCCTAGTGTTTTTTGACGCTAGACGAACAACTCGTAGGCTTGCGAGATCGTTGTATATACCAAAAAAAAAACCGGAGAAATGTACCAAACTTCATGGGAGTAGATACTCTTACAAAGTTTCTGTATGCATACAACTTTGAGATATACTTTGGAGCATAGTCTCAAAGTCTGTTTCAAGAGTCAAACAAGGTGAAGGACGTCGTCCATGAAGTGCTGGAGCCACTTTGCGATTTAGGTTGCAATGTGACGATGGATAATTATTTCACGAACCTGTTGATCGGTTGATGAATAAAGTTACCGTTATGGGTGCAATGAAAGCTATTAAACCTGATATACCTATGGATTTTAATGCCTGTAAGATGAGAGTAAGCAATAATATTATCTTCGATTTTCGGAAGGACGCGACTCTAGTTTCCTACATTCCGAAAAAAACAAACCGGCTAATCATACTTACTGTGGTGTTGACCTGCTTGATAAAATGTGTAAACAATTCAGAGTTATTAGAAACTGCCGCCGATGGCCACATACAGTATTTTTCGATCGATCGATGATGAAAATTGCTACAATCAATGCACTGCGAATCAACTAAATTTAATCGCCATGTTTCTATTGAAAAACTTCACTGATAACTAAAATTCAGAATTGGGATGCTTCTTGGTGCATCTCAAGAAGTACAGTACGATGTAAAACCAAGGTAGGAACGAGTTGATTGTGGCGCCTATTGTACCAGAGCTCGAAATATGATGTTAAGATGTAATCGTTATTTTTTGAGTTTTGTTTTTTGCTCTGAAAATAATCGTTATATCTTGAGTTATACTTTTTTGAGAAAATTACCGTTATTTCTTCAAGGGGGTTTTCACGCAAAATAAGTTGTATTTCCAGAGTAAGAAAATGAAAGTCAAGAAATGACGTTATTTTCTGAGCAAATAATAAAACTAAAAAAGTAACGATTATTTCTTAAACAAAAAAAAAAAAGCTCAACTTTTCTTTCAATTAAACTCAAAAAACAAAAAAAAAGCAAATCGATTAAACAAAAGTACATTTTAATTTCAATTCAGTGTACAAATTAAAAATAGTTCCACCACTATTTCGAGCATCAATTCTCGAAAATATTGTGATTGTCGATTTCTTGTTCAATTTCACTGCTATGCAGGCACAAAATTTCAAAAACTCATGTATAGGGGAGGTGAGTATGTACCCTCTGAGCTCAAACGTACAAATTTTGTTAATTTTTTGTATAGGTTTTAAGGTGACAGTCACTTCAATAGCTGTTTTGTATTGCTTAACTCTTAAGTGCGATCATTGCGTACCTTGTTACAATAAAAATGCGCTTTTTGCGACATAAAACTTGTCAAATTAAGTCTTCTTTAATTTGCTTTTTAAAGTTTTTTTTTCGAAATTGTTGCGTTTTTTTTAATGTCTTAACTTTATTTAAAATAAAGTAACTAAAATGAAAGAATGAATAACTTGAAAAAATTCTAAAAAAATGCTTTTAAAGTCAAAATTAAAAAAAAAAATCATCTCGACCTGTTATAACTCTGCATGTTTTATATATATATATAGCTAGAATTTATCTACAAAATAATAATTAATAAAACTATTTACATTTGTATAAAGATATACCTGAGCTTCGCATTCGCCTGAATCGCTTTACTTTTCACTTTTCTCTTAATATAAATTTCTCCCGAAGATTCTTCGCTTATAGGCAACACTAATTTCTACCCAGCGGGGAGGGTGTGCGTCGTGCAGCTGATTTTAATTGTGTAATTTGTTTGTGCCAAAGTCTCAATTTTGACACTAAATGCAAGTTAATCGTCTTATTTTATTGGGTGCGATGAATTGAATGGTGAAATGGATAGGGAGTATTTTTGTCGTTGTTCTTTTCTCATATGAAAAATGCAATATTTTCGCAGGGTCCATGACAACATTTATGCAATTTCGAAAAAAGCAAACGGGTATAAATGTGCGTTTTAATTGAATGTGGTTTAACCAGCAGGGACCCAAATATTTAAATTATTTTTTTTTTTGGCTTTTCCCAATTTTAAACGTTGTAAATAAAATACAGAGTTGTAATTTCCATGTTCGAATTTAATAATAATAATAATAATAATAACCTCAACGGTTACCCTCTGTCCCGCCCAACCGACACGAGGGGCACAGTCCGCATGACGTACGGATCTTTTTTTTTTATAATTTTTTTTTTGTGCCGAGTTGTTAAATGGAAAAAGCTTGTTTAGCGTCGAGATCCAAAACTGCTCAGCTACAGAAAAAAAACTTCATGAGCTGAATCAAATACACATATATTATACCGCCGTTTATCATTTATTGAGAAAGGACAGTACAGCTCTTTTTATGATGAAAAGTGAGTCCGAAATAGCAAAAGTGCTGGACAGACAGTTGAAATCTTGACATAAACATCGGAAAGGTTCATTTAATTCATAATTGGTTTTACACTGTTTTAAATAAAGAGGTTTAAAGTGTCTCGAAATCCGAGAAGGAACATTAAGTTTAACTTCGGCAGTAAGAAATGTGCTTGCGATAGACCCTGTGAGTAGTTTAGTAATGAATATTATGCCTAGCATTTCTCTACGGCTGGAAAGAGTAGGAAGATTTATTAGCTTCAAACGATCAGTATAATGAGGAAGATTAAGCCGAGAATCCCATCTAAAGTCTCTTAGGGCAAAAAGTAAGAACTGTTTTTGAATTGATTCCAGCCGATCAATGTGAACTTGATAACGTGGGTTCCAAACTATCGAACCGTATTCTAGCATAGACCTCACTAAAGTTGTAAAAAGAGTCTTTGTTACATATGGATCCTTGAATTCTTTTGACCATCGTTTTATAAAGGCAAATATCCCTCTAGCCTTATTAGCTATAGCATTAACATGACTATTAAAATTAAGTTTGGAATCCATTGTACTAACTCCCAAGTCAACAAAGTCAAACACTTGATCCAGAGTATAGTTATTTATTGTGTAAGAAGCTGGCTGAATAGTTCTTCGTGAACAACTCATAAATTTACACTTTTTAAGGTTAAGTGGCATATAATTTATGTTGCACCAATCAACTAAGCTGTTAATATCTATTTGTAATAAATTTCTTTCTTCAATCGCAGCGTATGATTTAAAAAGTTTTACATCATCGGCATACATTAGTATATTCGAATATCTTATTGCAGTAGTAATATCATTTATGAATAAGAAAAACAGAATCGGGCCTAGATGGCTGCCTCGGGGAACTCCCGAAGTAACATTAATGACAATAGCTATTTCGAAGTGGAATTTATTTCGAACGGAAGTCATAGTAAGCGTATATTCACTTCGGACGGATGAAAAAATTACGGGCGATTATTTTTCGGGCAGAACTCAGAATAAGACTGATTATATTTTAGCACAGAAGAAATATAATAATACCTATAGCTGGATACATATGTATATACTTGGTGTAATTTTAAATTTGTTTCGAAACAGTTGCCTTCCAAATATTTACTTCCAAAATTGGTGCATTTTTTAAATTGTCTGCTTTTTGCCGACAGGGTACATATACTATATACATATGAGTTAATTTATGTTTGTGTATATGTATGTATGCATGTGTGTGGGCGTTGTTATTTGTTTACTTGAGATTTACATCATATTAAGATAGATGAGTATATGTTTCACATATGTACATATGTATAGGTGAAGTTAAGGAATTCATATCCTATATACAACAATGTACATATGTATGTATATCTGGAGGCCCATACACCAAGCTACATATACACATTATCCCTTGTGCCTGTAAACTTGCCCGTAATGTAGTAAATAAGTTGAAATGTGTGGCAACACTATTATCCAATGATAAATTTCGTGCAATAAAGAAGACATTAGTTTAATGCCGTCAAACGATGGACCCCAAGTTTCAAGCGGTAATCAAAGTATGTGTGCAGCGGTTGGATAGTCACGGCTCGCAATGAAATCAAATATTTGTATGTGTCTTTGTGAATGTACATATGTGTGTACTTTTAAGTCTACATATAGTTTTAGTACGTTTTTTATGTTTACCGCGACGGCTTTAGTGCCAAGTTTTTAACTTCCTGTTTATTTTTTTATATTTTTTTGTGATTTATTATTCATGACATGCCATTTATATTATGGGTATATTTGCGATATTTTTAGTAGGTGAATCGCTATGTACATATGGGAGTGAATTTTAAGTCTAGCAACAGAAGTTCTTTTTTTATTCCATAAAATATTCACACATTTGAAGATTTTATGAGGTCGAAGTCAAATGAAAGTTGATTCATTGTTTTATCAAATTTTAAATAGATGAGAATGTATTTTTTATAGGTGTAATAATCAAGCAAAATTATCGCGAAGGAAAAGGCAGACTAACCAAGGATTTGCGGAGAGTGAAGGAATCTTTGGCTTTGCAAAATTTGAGAAAAAGTAATTTTTCTACTTTCAGTTACTGTAATGTCACATTTTGTTTAATTTTTTCAAAATTTTATTTATGTGAAAGGTAAGCGTGGTTTTTGCCCGATTTCTATAATTTTCCAAATTATGTATCTAAATTTAACTTGCTACCATGACACTTCAAAGCAGTAGAAAAACTATAACCCTAATGACTGCCGGAAAAAAATATAAATATATACTTTATGTATTGTGCACTTTGTTGCAAACAATTCATTGTTGAGTTGTGGTTCTTTATATAAAAGTTGTACAACTATTGTTTTCTGATTTCAGAAAGTCGTCAATCTAACCTCGTTCTGATTGGGGCTTAAAGATTTGTGTTTCGGTAAAATCATTACAGTTTCTCTTTGCAAACGCATGATTCCTAATTTTTTACGCTGGGTTTTGTTCACAAATAAAGGTCCTGCTTTAAACCAAATCAATGCTCAATATATATTTTTAAATTGAACAATAATCTTGCATAGCTTCGGCCAAACATTTGTTCTCAATTAGATCAGACAATAAAGATACGTTATTTCATAAACTAACTTTTTATATATTTTTTTGGGGAGTATTGAAAGAGTGATTTAGGACTAAAACAAATTTAATAAATTTATTTATTTACTACAATATTAATCAAATGCATTACATATTTGGTGACCACTGAAAAATTTTGCTTAGAGTGTAATTATAAATTGAACTAGTATTCTGTTTTCAATTAAATTATTTAATTAAATCATCTTGTACGAACTGTTCGATAGGGTAATACAAGGTTATGATTAGAAAGATTATTTTGCTCAGAGAGAACTCTTCACTGGGAAGCAAATTAATTAATTAATTAGACGGAGAAAAATCCACATAAAGCAATTGTGCTCGCCGTGGATTCCGAGAAGGGACATAGAAAGGCATTGGATAGAACTATTTATAATATTGTCAATTCAAAAAAAAATATTAACTCTTTTAATCAGTGGCACCCTCTTTCAAATTGTTTTCGTGTAAACTGCTTCATTGCACACCAATACTGTAATATATCAAAATTAAGATTTGCAATTTGTAATAGCCATTTTGAAGCATCCATACCCTTCTATACTTTTGATTTACAAGGTAGTAAATTCCTCAATCTAACCGCACAAACAAAGATCAATCTAAAGGCCACACACTGAGTTAAGTTTTGGTATTGTGTCATTTTGACTGCGTAAGAACTATACGAATTTAAGTTTTCGATATAAGTAACTAGCTTTGCAAGACTTAATTATTAAATAAAAATAAATTTAGACAATTTTCAAGGCTAAGCCCAAGTATAATTATTGTGTAAACTTTTGTTTAAAAATATAAATCTTGTCACATTGCTTAGGCTGAAATGTAATCTATTTTTAAATTCGTAGCCTAAGTTACCATATACGGTTTCAAAATAGCTTACTTGAGAGATCATTGTCGAGAGCTCAATAGCTCATTCCAAAGATCTTAGCTACAACCAACATACGGCTGTTTGATATTCTGTAAAATGCCACTGAGCATAAACGCACCTACATATAGAGTAAAGTTGGTACCAAATTCGCTACCAGTTGATAGTGATGGTAAATTATTAACCGAAGATCGCCACTGTTTTATTTTTTCATCGGAAGCTTTTGCAATTCGGAAGGCAGTGGCCTACTCCTCTAATGCTAAAGAAAGTTTCGGAATTTCCACAGATAGCTATTCTGGTGTACAGACTCTGGAGAACATTTACAACTGCAATCTTGTTAACTCCTAAATTCGTGTCAGGTTAATAAAAAAGATTTATAAAATAAAAGTAGTATAGAGCTCTGGTGACAAAGGTGTCACTGAAAATGAATATGCTAATTCTGCAACCAAATGTTTGCAACTCTCCCCTGCAATCGCTTTAATCTCGCCTAGACTACCTTTAATCCTGATTACAAAAAATCAATTTTTACATGTACTCTATTTAAAACGGAAACCAGTATCTTATCTAACACATGAACATCTCCTTGTATGCTCTCCTCCGTCCCCCTGCCCATTTCGCAGAAATTGCCTAAATCTTCTACACGGCCTTCATAACTTGTTGTTACATATTTAAAAGATAACGTATCATTAGTTTTATAGAGGTTAGCTCGAAGTAGTTCTACATAATAAATGCAAGGCTTTGAGCTAAGATCCCACTATCGACGCAAATATCACTATCTGTGTCGATTTTCATCATGCCAGATCGGTACATAATTTTTAAACTCTCCACAACTCTTTTGAGAGCGGTCCCACTACCGTCGCTTATTCCGAGAAAATCGAGGCATAGCGGCGGAACTGAAATTGAGGCGATAATCAGCGCAACACGTTCACCATATTGAACAAGCTGAAACATTTGGAATTTACAAAAAGTATTTTTATCTTAAAATAAATAATTTACTAAAAACCAAGAATTATTTAGTGAGTCATTATATAAAAAAGCAATAAAAGAAAGCTAAAAGAATACCCAAAAAGCAAAGCCTTTAGATGAGAGCTGGGTCATTAGTGGTGCATACGAAGTTCAAAATAATTTTTTTTTCTTTAAATATGCATATAAATTAGTACACGTTCAATAAACTTATGGAAATAATATCGTCATACATTAAAATGCAAGCTACACATTTTCAAACAAACTCAACAGAGGACGTACTTCACTGCAAGCTGTTTGGTGGAAATCATGTGAATGTGACAGCACTATTAAAATCAGGAAGTGTTTTTTATAATTATTAAGAGCTATACTGCTTTATAGCGTGAAATAAAATTAAAACATTTTTAACAACTTTAATTTACTAAAATTGAATCGGGTACAAAATTGTGCATTACAGAAAAAAAACTTGAAATTTTAATGAAAGTTTGTTGCATTTTATTGTACTACAGTTTCACGAAAAGTCAGCGAAGGAAATATAACCAGAAAAATAATATACTTAAGTCCTGTGAAACCCCGAGAAACTGAGTTGCACTTTGGCCACGCAAATCCAAACTTTACCCTTTAAGACTAACAAGAGTTGACAAATTAAATTTTCAGCTTAGACCACACAAATTTTTTTTAAATGCGATGTATATTGGAACGATTTTCCTTCATCGCTTTTCAAGTTTGGACCATCCGGTTTCGGCACTGAAGATGGGACAACGCCAAACCATAGCTCATACATGACGGAAAGTCGTTCCAATAAACATCATCTTTTCACCCTGCCGGAAGAACTAAAGATAAAAAAAAATTGTTTAAGTACCTTGTCTGAAGATTAAACAACTTTATGCTTTCCCAAAGCTAAAACAAAAATACCAATTTTACTAACTACTCGCCACATATAAGTTTTAATCATCAGCAGAGATTTGCGGTAATATTGGCGCAGATTACTGACTGCGATCGGCGAATTTTTCACATTTTTATAGCTTCCTGCCGTTTGGAATAGAATTCACATTATCGGCGCAACATGGCTGATTTTGATCGGACACCGTTAGCAAAATTTCAGCACTATTTACCGCAACTTGAAAAATTTTGTACGTTCACACTACCGGTACATGAAATGCGCCGAAATTCGGTATACTGCGCAGATAGTGGAATCTTAGATTTAAAGAGTTGTAAAAGTAATAAAATTGTTATTGGAACGAGACAGAATTTTGTTCACAATCTTAAGCATAATTTGTTAATCATAGCAGATATATAGTCTTTTAAATATCTATTGATTTTAAGTGGAACAGTATCTGATTAGAAACTAACTTTTCAATTAAAAATGCCCTTAACAATTTTGAGGAGCGCCAGCAAACCCGATCAGTTTCAGTCTGTTGGTGAAGGTTTCATCGCGGATACTAAATTTTCCGATAAATTATCCCTTCCTTACCCACTCTTTCAATGAAATCGTCAAGCACGATTTTGATATCGCGACGGGGGCGCAAGTGCATTCTAGGCACTAGAAGAAGTGATCTTTGATAACATGATGTTCAAGCATCTCGCATTGATGCGAATCGTGGCGAGCCGCTTGCGCACCGAAATGAATGGCAGTACTTGGCGACGAAGTATCTCTTCCACCACAAATCACCGAACCGAAAACCGAACTTGCGCTCCTTTACATAACAGCTGTAGTGGACGTCGTGAGGTTCAATGGCTTTCTTGCCTTGCTTCGTCAATTTCATTTCTTGGATGGCGTTAATGCCAGATTTTACATTTGCGAGGACCTCAACCAGCCGAGTTCCACTACTTTCCCCTTATAGGACACGGACATTCCAGGAGAATGCCCTCAAATCATAGTACTTAATATGTGTGCCGGTGGCCGTCATCAAAAAAGGAGAATCTCACCGAGACGTCTAAGAATTTTTGATGGATTAGCCTTTGGGAAAGCATGCCAGTCGAGGTACTACAAGCTTGCACAGTCAAATAGCATGTCGCTTGAGAAGCTAGTGATTCCATGAGAAAAATTTAAGTCGTAATTAGGTGGCGTTTTGTATGGACAATATTACTTCGATTCGACTTCAATGCTAATTCACTTAGTCTAGTTCACCAGACCGTCGCATTATCGAACTCGATACCTCGCTCCATTGGAAATGATTTGAGAATCTGAAGGAGGATTATAACAAAGTTGATAGTGTGTGCAAAAAAAGGGAGCACATAAGGTAGAATTAATTTCCAAAATCGGTGGCTCAGGCCATGCGAACTAGTAGCGTTTGATTTCATGTGTTACACGCATTTAATAATCTCCCATTTCCCTACTTACCATTCGTAGAGTTCTTTCCATTGGCATCAGTAGAGCAATTTTTCTTATCTTTAGCAGGAGTACAGAAAAGTCACGTGATATTAGTACAAGTACATGACGCCAAACCAAACTTGCCAAGGGATGACAAAAAACCGTTCCAATGTATATCAACTTTTCACCCTGTCGTAAAAACAACAGTTCAAAAAGATATGAAGTATATCCTGTTTTCGGCTAATCAGGATAGACTTTTGTGAAAGTAAGCCCTCTTATATGCAAAGTTTGTATCCTCAGCTATATTTTAATTACTGCTATGTATTTGAAAAAATATAATTATTAATAAGCTATAAATATGTAACTCAAATTTGTTATTTCCAATTACCTGCTATCTCAACGTTTTGTGCATAATTTATAATAGAGTCGCAAGCAAATAAAAAATACGAAGACTATGAATGTACATTAAAAATAATAATCTCTTCCATCTGATTACCATTTTCCAGTCAATCAAATTCCGACAAAACAGGCAGAGATAATTATTGCTTAATCGCAAAGAAAATTACTGATAATGAAAGAAATAATTGAAAATCATTGTAATGTTAATTTAGTTTACTATGACGTATAAAAAAAAAGAATGTGTTCTGCAAGGCTAAAATAATGCAGCGACAGTTTGCTACTAAGAGTGCGAGGTGAGGCAATTGATTAAGATAAACCGCCGTAGGCGAAATGCAATAATTCATTTAATTTATTCTTAGAAGCAGATAAAAAAAGACGACAAAAGAAAATCGACAATTATTAACAATTGACGTGAAATAAATGAATGGTAGAAAGAGGATATTTTAGAAAATATTCTGTGTCGAACAATAGAAGTGACGGGAATATTTTGATATAGAGAAGGAGAAAAATATCAAAAATCTCTTGAATTATAAAGAGCTTAAATTTCGCGAGGCCGCATAGGACAGAGGGTGAAGCAAACCTATGATAAGATAATATATATATATAATACATATAATATAAAAGTTATAATGCAGGCGAGGTAAGTCGTCGCAGCAATGCAATATAATACTTTTAAAATGAACTTCAAACAATTTTAATGAATACATTCTTCATTTCTTCATTCTCATTTAATTTTCTACGCTTTTCGTTCGCAGCACATATTAAATCTATTTTTATTTGCACATCTCCTGCACTTGCTTCTGCTTTACACCACCGCTATTTCATTCAGCTATTTCTTTCTTTTTATCGCCGCAATGTTACCTTAAAAATAACGGAGCTAAAATATTCTTGTTACTTTATACCCAGTGCTCAATGTGAATAAGGAGTATTTGCTAAAAATAGTAGTTTATGAGATAAGTATAGCTTTATATATTAGAAAAATTTATTGCACGTTTTAGAGATTTGCTTTTCCCCATAATTGGCATAATCCATTGGTAAAGCGAGAGGAAAAAAGCTAATCAGTTCTTGCCATTTTGAGAATGCTCTTTTCCAGTTTTGCGTAGTTAGTAGGATAGTATAAAATTATATAATAAATAGTATACTTAATGTTAGAAAATACATAATAACTGATTTTTGAAGTAATACGAGCGAGGAAGAAGTTTAGAGAGAAAAAAGTAACAAAGAATTTTTGAATAGCATTTATATTTTGTAAAGTAAATTTTTGCTTGAATTTGTGCACCATAGTTATTGTGGTCATTCCAGTTATGGCGAAGTTTCCAACTCTCACGAAAAGGCTTAAGAAAATTTTCTAGTTGTTTCTGCTGCGTGAATATTAAGCAATATAAGAAGAAAAGTAGGATATAAAAAACAAATGAAAATGTATTTAAAACAATACATTTTTCTTAAATTATTTATTAACATATTTGGTTTAATTGTTTTTTTTTCAGTACTTGAAATGAAGATACAGAATACATTTTAGAAAATATTTCAAAAAATTGCAAATAAGGTATTATTCGCTTTGCCGCAAATTATTTAACTTAAATGAGAGGCTTCAATTAAACAAAATGCAGGCTAGATAGAGCAGATTTCTGCGTTATTTAATTACTTAGTCCTTCTGCTATCACTTTTCTTTTTTTCAAGAAATAGATATAACTCCATAAGTTTCTTCGCAAAACCTGTGCCATATTCAAATTTTATTAAAAAGCGTAGTAAAAAAATAGTACCTAATTTCGTGAGAGCTGAAAACAGTATTCAAGAAAATTTAACACAAGATAAGCTCTTGAACATTTCCCCAGGTTTTTTTTTTTGATATGGAATTTTTGCTTTTCTTGGGAGCTAGAAACTAAACTTATAACTTTCAAGAGGGAGTGCTTAAAATACTAAAGTTCATTTAAAACTCTGCTTAGCATATCAAAAGCAATTAGAAAAAGAGTAACAGCCAATGGTGCCTCTTGAGGTATGACTTCCTCTAGTGGCCAGCTGTCTGTTATTTTGCTATTAATTTTTACTCTCAATTTTTGATTTTATAAAAAAACTCTGTACATAATTCACTATATTTTAGTTGAATTTCCAAGCAGTAAGTTGATCATTAAAATAGTGCTTGCGATATCATCCCCTGGAGAATCTTTTGAAATTGTGATATTGACGTATAAACCTCAATCTGCTTTCGAATTAAAACTTCTTTAGCGAGATGAGATTATCTTTCGACATCGCGTAGCGAAGTTTAGCGACATGGCTCTTAAATAAGAAAAAAAACAAACATACTAAGGTAACGACACATCGATGTGTATGCTTGTATGTATGTATATTAAGGCGTATCACGAAAAAAATGTCTGCCTATGTCAGTTTTTTGAACGCTTTTGGCAAGCAAAAAATTTTGTGTGTAAAATTTTTTTTTAAGCATCCGCTAAAACAGCTAAATTGTAATTTTGACCATAGCTTTCTTATTTGATTTCCGAATTTTTAAATCTTAATGTCGCCGAAAAGGTTGCGCTTAGGATTATATATGGCTTTTAAAAGGTTTTAGCCTTAACAGCTGTTTTGATTAGTACCTTCCCTAATTTTGGAAATACTATTCCTAGTTGTTTGTTTTATAATATAAATCTAAAGCTCTCGGAAAATTATGACGATTTTGCTAAACAAGTGTTAGACTTCTAGTGCCTTCAAGAAGTTTGCCACTACAACTACTACTACTCGTACGATTTCTACTACTATCAACAACCCTTACGAATTACTAGCTAAAACTACCATTACAACTATAACTTCTACTACTACGACTAATTCCTACTACTACTACTACTGTTACTAACTACTACTATAACTGTTACTACAACTATTATTTTAACTAATGCCGCTATTAATTACGTGTACTATTTTACTAAGGCTACTATTAATAACTAATACTTCTTTTATTGGTTTGTATTTTTTACTAATGTTACTACTAATTACTACTATTATTTTCGCCAATGCTACTACTTTTACTACTGTTATTCTTAAAAAAATCTACTACTATTTTTAGTAATGCTTTCTGGTTACCACCATTTTTTTTGCTAATTTCTGCTACTACTTTTACTAATGCTCTTATTAATGGCAACTACTATTTTTAATAATTTTTACTACTATTTGCATTTATGTACTCTTGTTGCTACTACTATTTGTAATAATTTCGACTACTATTCTCACTAATTTCTATTACTATTTTGACTATATCCTACTACCGTTTTTTACATATTTCTACTACTATTTTTTATAATACCACTTCTAATTACTACTACTATTTTCACTAAATTCTATTAAAATTTTTACAAATAATTACTGCTATTATTACTACTACTATATTTTTTTTTAGTAATTTCTACAACTATTGTTACTAATGCTGTTACTATTTTAACTTATTCCCACTACTATTTTCTGTGAATGCTAATATTAATTTGTAGTAATTAGTACTTATTTCTACTACTATTTGTACCAATTTTGAGCACTTCTTTTATTAATACTACTAGTAATATCTTCCAATATTTTTTATTAATGATACTACTAACTACTACAACTATTTATTTATACTACTATTTTTTCAAATTTCTACTACTATTTTTACTAGTTTCTGATACTATTCTTATTAATGCTACTACTATGTTTACTAATTAATAATGATACTACTAATTACTACAACTATTTTTTTGTACTACTATTTTTACAATTTTCTACTACTATTTCTACTAGTTTCTGATACTATTTTTAATAATGCTACTACTAATTACTACTACTTTTCTCACTAATGCTGCTACTATGTTTACTAATTAACACTACTAGTTTTTTATTAATGCTACTACTAATTACTACAAATATTTTTTTATACTACTATTTTTACTAATTTCTACTACAATTGTTACTAGTTTCTGATACTATTTTTTTTAATGTTACTTTAATTACTACTACTTTTTTCAGTAATGCTACTACTATGTTTACTAATTATCACTACTATAACTCTCATATTTAACTCTCTCTCTCTTTGTAAAGTGGGGAAAGAACCTTTACTTCTTTCTTTTATTTCTCTTTCAAAACTCAGACTCTAGTCACCTTAGGAAATTTGTTGGTAATCAAATAAATAGAGTGAACCCATCGCTTTACTTATTAGCATAACAGTAAATCATTGTGTTGGGTATAGAATACACTTTGCGTCAAGAACAAAAATTATTTACCAGTTTTCTACCTGCTGTTAATTTTATGAAATATGCAAAAAGATTGCACCATTTTACATATTTCTGCATACAGCGGGCGAAATTGATTGTGTGTGTGTGAGCGCATAATATCGTAAGTACTGTATATGACGACGCAATAAAATTTCACTTACTTCCACAAAAAAGCACCGCACTTGAGACGACGGCATTGGTGATGGTGGTGCAGTTAGAGTTGATATGAAGTGCGGCCGTATAAATTTGTATATATTTACATGCATTTGTATGTATGTGTTAATGTGCAACTGTTATGAAGTCTGCTATGCCGTTGCTTGGCAACTGCCCACTGATATTGACTACTTGTGCTACTTGGAAATTTTACACGTGCAGCAACCGTGCGCCGTTCATTTATTTTTCATAATAATTACACACCACCTATGCCATGGCGCTGCTTGTAGAAAGGAAACAGCTGCTGCTTGTTTTCGCTATTTTTGCACAGTGTAGTTGTTGTCGTTGTTGTTGCTATATGTCTTAGTCTCGCGATGCTATGTTACGGAAATGCAACTACATTTATGTACTTAAACTGCCAGTACTGCTATTAATTCAAACCGTGGGTGGGGGGGCCGCAGATGTACACGCCCAACTTGCCGAATGAAGTGAACGAAGTTGCGGTGTAAAGTCGAAATGGAAAGCAAAAGCATAAAGTTAATGGTTGCGCATTTTTTCATATTTGGTACTGAGTGTGTGTGTGTGCGTATTTACTGTGCTGGAATGCCTACTGTGACTGTGTTTGTTTCCATCTAAGTGAAATTGTCAGCGTAATCTTGGCAAGGCGCGAGTTGCAAGTCTGTTTGAGGTGGGTTGCTGCATGTGAAGTGAATCGAGTGGGTCGTGTGTTGGTATGGCTGAAATGGCAGACCTTGAAGTTGTGCGAAGTTTGTAAGAAGAATATTAAAAAACAAAAATGCCGAATACTTGATATGACCGCATGCCAGTTACATGTAATTTTTCTCGAGTTGAGCGACTATGCCGCTGATATGCTTACACATTTGCATATTTTTGTTAAACATTTAATAAAGTGCAGAAGTTTGAAATATTCCAGTGTGTGGCGTCAGCGGAAATGCAAGAAGCAGTGACACATTGCAGTAATCTCTTATATATATATTTATATATATATATATATGTATATATGTACATATACAAGTATGTAATATTCCATGCCAAAATAGCCAAGACTGATTTTTGAAGTGTACTACTTTTTTTTACAAATGTTACCGCTAATTACCATCATTATTTTAAATTATTTCTAACACCATTTTTACTAATTTCTACTACTATTTTTACATATGCTAGTAATAATTACTATTAGCATTTTTACTAATTTCTGCTACGATCTAAACTAATTACTACTAGTATTTTTTACTAATCCTACTAATTACTTATTATTATGATTCTACTACTAATTTCTTGTACTGTTTTTACTAATTTTATTTACTATTTTAACTAATGGTACTACTAAGTAACTGCTATTACTACTAACTACTACTAACGACCACTTCCACTAGTACTTCATATTTTACTCTCAATCTCTTTATGAAGTTGGGAAATAAATTTTACTTGTGACTCGCGCTTTTAGGGGCACGAGTGCTGTTTTTTTTCTGATCACATACAAATCTATTTTTCTACGAAACTAGCGCCTCAGCGGGAAGCTGGACATGCGACATTGAAAACTATTGTTGTTATTCTAGCAGCTAGCTACACTCTGTAAAGGATGGATTCATAAATGGTCGTTTTCGTCAAACTCATTTATGGGGTGGGGGCTCTTGAAACTTGTGGTTTCGACAGTGTCGGACTAGAGGGAGAGGGGCGTTAGATGAGTTGGGTTGAGAGCGCATGTCAATAGGTGTTTGATATTGGGCGGAAAATCTTATTATATTGGTATTGATTCTGGATAGGTAGAAGTTATGTCTACTATAATATCCAGATCTTAATTGAGTCAAAGTAGCGCGAAATTCGCGAGCCAGCTGGGACTTCTGTTCTTTTGATTCGCTTTCGTCTGCGTTTTTACATAACGGTACATATTGTGACGACTAAATTACACTGACTTATTGCATTTTATTTCTGAGTTATTATTAGTTACAAAATTTGAAAATTTCGAAAATTCATAAATTTTAAATATCTCATCCGATTTTCTGCAGAATCAAACAAATACGTAATTGAAGTGTTTTTTCTCCGAATTTTAATCGGAATTTTTGCTTTATAGGCGATAATTATTTATGGCGTTTCGTTTTCTGTGACAGAAACTCTCATCTGATTCACCACACCCATAAATATGTACATCGAAAGGACTTCATGTCTTACTGTATTTCTGAAATAAATAAATGTTAATATAAATATAAATATGAACCAGTTAGATCTAAACAGATTCTAATATCAGTCAGCAAAAGTCAAATTAGTTCTGGTATGATGAAATTGGACGAGTCTTTCTGTTTGAGGGACGGCGAGAGAGATGAAACTCTTTTTAATCTACGTTCTTTGGTAGAAGCAACGAGCAGACTATCGAAAATTTTTTATTTCTGTATGGTTTTCAATTAAGAAGTCTCATCCTATCATTTCTTAGTTTTTCTCGATTTTTACGTCTTTTCTAACAAATAGCAGTTTTTTTTTCTGTCATAACATAAATAACATTTTACACCGATATCTAAACTGTTAGTTTTTTTGTATGTATACTTTCAGGCTGAGTCAATGGCATTAACAGTTCGAACGACATGTAGTAAGGAACAAAATACCTGTAGATACCGGCTCTATTGTAGGGCACAAACTGGGTTACATTTTTAGCGAGTCATAATTTAAAAACCACAATATACACTTAGTCCAAATTGAGTATAAAGGGATAACTAAGATGTCTAGATTCAAATATGTCCGAAATTTAAAACAAGATATAACTTCATGGCTCTCTAAATATTTCACTTCTTTTAGCAGTACGACGCTCAGCTGACACCGAACTGGCCTGAAAACGCTGTACTTAGATGGTAAGCTCTACATATCTAAAGTGCACATTTCTGGAAGAGGGTGCACATCAGACACAAATCGTCAAAATAATAAGGAAATTTCCTATTTCTCTTTACATTTACTACACGCATAAATGATGTATACCTATGGTTACTCATACGCCCCGACTATTGGCATTATAAGAAACCCGTTTGACACGGCGTATGAGATACCTATTGGCACTTACGGCCAGTGATGGCAAACAAAATTGTACAATCGATTAATTAGTCGATAATTAATCGCAAGCACTCCGTAATTAATTGCAATTGTTCGTAAGAAATTAACTGATTAACCGGTCGTGACGATCAAAATCCAAAAAAAAATAGAAAACCATTAATCAAGCAGTAAAAAACTTAATTTTTTCACTTTTGTAACGATATTTGTTGAAAAAATAATAAATAACGATGCACACATTTATACACAACATTTTAAAAGAGTTGCAGTAATCTCCTTTTGTATGAACAGAATTTAGAAATAACAGTATTTTGTTATAAAGCTATACCGTTTTGGAAAAAGGGCGTTCTAAATGTACGGAAGTACGAAATAAATAACAATAGTTTTGCGAATTAATCCAATTAATGTAAGCTGCCTTTTATGAACCGAGAAATAGCCACTGTAATGGTTTTTAATATTATTGGTTTGAGTGACCAATTCTTAATATGTTTAAACAATTGGAGTTGACTATAACTGTTAAAGGAAAAAGAAAGCAATCACTTCACTTGTATAGTGTGACAATTTCACTCACCGACACGTTTGCCGAGAGTGGAATACCAAAGAGCAAATTCAAATAGCTAAAGTTCATGACGACGAAATTCGCGTAGGAAATACACTTCAGATTTTGGTAGTAAAATCTAGAAATCGCGAGGACATAAACCCTTGCAGTTTTCGAAGACCATACTTTTTTAATTTTTAATTTCATCCAATAACTATGAATAATTTTGAAGTCACTTGTCTACAGACCTCAGGGAGCGGTTACACTCGAAACCCATTACCCCATTATGAACGATCTATGCAGATATAAAGCGCAGTGTCATAGAATATTAAGGTTTATAACTTTTGTATATTTTTTCCAATTGTTCATTAAAATTTTGCAGAATTTTGCTTTGTTTCAAACTAATCAATAATAAAAAAAAATTAATCAGCAACAGAAGAATCTAAAAATAAATAAAAAGCGCCATGCGAGGAAAGTACCTCAATACTAGCGTTACCTTAAATATTCATAACATTATTGATTTAAACAGAGATTAATTCCATTGCGAAGTTTTCTAAAAGCTTTGAGAATTCAATAGATATAGTCAATGTAGTCGTCGTTGTTATTTTAGTGGCTAGCCAATCCAGTCCCAATAAACTGAGAAAGAGAGAAATCGGTCAAGGGTAACCTTAAGGATCCCTGAGCGCTTATCCTATAGTCAGGTATCAAACACTGAAGAAGGAGGAAAGTTCGGAGGAATAACTGCTTACGTTCGAGTATGGACTATTAATTACAATGCCGGTTGCACCTTGACAGCCTTCCCCTAATGTATGAGCGAGGTAAGAGTTATAAATTTTAAACAACACAGGGGAGAGGCTACCATTCTGTAATATATATAGTCTAAATTTAGTCTTGAGGTGCCATCTCTGAAACATACCCGATGATTGTTGCTAATTTACGGTAATTTGCGGTCCAACGCTTCCGAGCCAGCGGGAGAATTGATACTTAGACTTCTTCTGTAAGTTAGTATTGCCGAAAATCCTCTGTACGTTTAAGACTGTTAGCGTAATTCACTTTCTTTAACTCAGCTTGTGTTGAAGAGCTGGAGCAATTTTTCTTCACAGAAATTCCGGCTAAATTTCGCTTTGATTTTTATTACTATATTCAAGTGGACATTGAGGCTGAATATTCATGACGTCGAATGAAATATGTTACCGCCGCTTTCATTGAATATTTATCCTGATTGAAATTATGTATCAACTTTCAAAACGTTATAATTCTAATATAAAAGCTAGGGGATTTTATGGAATTTTTATAGACGTTACATTTTACTAGCTAGAATGATCTGATTTAGATGAAATATGCGCCGTTTTATTTGATAACTAGTTGCCATTTTGAAGGCAACTTCTCAATGCCACTTTCAAAAAATTCCTATATCTATTGGAAAAAACCGTCGGTCGATTTTCACCTGCTTCTTTTAAAGTCCGGTCTGTGTTATTTAAGGTGGATGCATAAGAGCCTCCGAAACAAGCTTTCACAACTTATGGCGGGTCACGTTTGTGTGTGACCTAGCGTTGTTCCGATGTAACACAATTCCTGTGCGATCAGACGGTATAATTGTTGACAGTACAGATCTGAATTAAGAGCTTGAACTTAGGAGAGAAGCTTATAGTAAATGATTTCCTGTCAATCCACCTAAGCATATAGCAAAATGACCGGTTTCGCCTGACGTCCTATCACCAATAACTATCAGTTTCATAAATGGATGGAAATTCGATCCATGAGGTTTTTTTGCGTTAACTCCCGATCGGACTTATACAACGCGATATACAGATTACTAAAGCCATCTTTTGGAAAAATAAAGGATTTCTTTTCACTAGAATCTTATATAAAAAGAAACCTTGTGCTCGCTTAAGGTATACCCGCTCTACAAATAACAGCTCGAAATATGTACTTTTTAATGGAGATAAATTTCGGAAAATGACAATATGCATTACACTGAAAAATATTCAGCACCAAAGTGCACACATTTATTCAATCATAGGGTACATAATGCCTTCATATTTGTGACACACACTGTGCTGCTACAGAGTGATAATAATAATGAAAGTCGTGCTGTTTCCACATCATCGCCGGAGAGATTTCCATAGCAGCAAGTAAGCCGTAAGTAAAAAATATGCGAAGATGCAGCAGAAACAAAACAAAAAACAGCTAGCAAGGAAGTAAGGAAGTGGCAAAGGATGAACAGCAAGAGTTGTAAAATCTTGAACGCTGAAGTGTTGTAAGATTCACTTGCAGAAGCAGCAGCAACGTGGAAGTTACGTGACATTTTTTTAACAACCTTCGCTGATTTCTTTGTCGACGTTGATATTTTTCTTGAACTCACTGCCGCATGTGCACACAACATTGCCGTACAGTGTTGACTGTTTGAAAAATGTAATGTATGTATGTTTTTTGTGTGCATATTCAGTGGTTATGAATATTTTCATATAGTTACATACATACATATGTACATTAAAAGCAATATGCCACATAATTGCGGCGATTTTTGCCATCCAACCTTCAAGCATCAACCGCCTACCGCCAACTGTCAACAAAATCAACGACACGTTCGCTGCAAAAGAAATAAAGAATGTGAGTAGGTAGTGATTTTGAGGCTGACTGGCTTGGTTCGGCAGAAAAGTACAAAGAAATTGTTCAGAAGAAAATTTAAAAAATGCCTGACAAGCAAAATAATGCACTCCTAAGATATATGTATGCATTTACGCAATTACATATGTATGTGTGGGTGTGTTTGAATGCAGCTATGGCGATATAACTGTATCATGTAACGTTCACATATATCTACTCATTTTTTCAAAGAGCAATATGGAAAAAAATCTCATCAAGTTCATTAAAAGCGCAAAGCAGCGTGTAACACTTCACTTCGCTGCTTTCAACTTCACACACACACACACACACACGGACAGATATATGAATGGATGCACGCAAACAAACACACATCCATACTTATCTACCCATTGAAATTCAACAGTTTTTGGTTTTGTTTGTTTTTTTTTTTTCTTTCTTATACATAACACGCTTTGTGGGCAAATTTCTTAGAGAATCCCGCAAACAAAGCACTGCACTGAACAGAGTTGGGAAATATTTCCTTTTTCTCCTCTTTTTTTGTTTTGCTTCACTTGAATTAAAACAGTGGATAGATAGAATATGAATGGAAAGAAGCTTACAGCAGATTTTAATTAACAGCTTAGAGGAAAATATGTAAGAGTAGTAGTAGTAAATTTTTAACTACCTGCAGCCGTACATGCAGAGCGAGCGAGTTTTAAAGTTGTATATAAATTTAAGCTAGTGAGTTCTTCCCCAAAACACCTTTGTGTCGAGAAAATAATTACATAGTTAATTTTAGCTGACTATTAAAGAAAGTCCAGCAATTTTTGATTTATGATTAATAAACACATTTTTGGAATTTCATATATTTAAAAAAAAACCATCACCTTAAAATCAGAATCCAAGAATTTGGACAAAAATCAATTTTGATAAAAATAAGAAAATTTCGACATTTTATTTTTTTGACGCCCTTTTTCGTTTTGGCAAGATATATGTATACTAGTTGATATATTGAACATTTTTTTTATTTCGAAAATTCTGTATCGACATTTTCGTACCACACCAATTTTTCCAAATTTTTATTTTTTCGTATTTACCTTCCTAAATAATTAAATTTCTCGTAAGAAATTTTGATTTAGTAGAATATGGAATATTTAGCTTTTTTGCTAATTTTCATTATATCAGAGCGTGGCTTTCTGATTTCTATAATGTGCGAAATTATGCTGATAGAGTTTAAATTTAAATTGTACTAAGTTCAGTAAAGTTTTATGAAGTACTTTCGGAGATATGTACATCTTATTTTTCTAAAGCAGGCGGTGCCACTTTCAAAAATCTGATTCAGTTCTTCTTGTCAAATTTGAGTGAATTTGGTTAAGAAAGTATCGTAAGTTAATAAAGCTGTTTCCTATGTTGTCGTTTTTTTTCATAAATGCAGAATTATATGGAAATAAAGTAGTACTAACGTTTTTGACAAAAACTCCAGTCCTACTTAGCGGACAGCAAATTAAATTATCTTAAATTCTCTCAAAGGATGTCTTAAAAAACCATAAGGATTTTATCGAAATCAGTTGGGCGGGATGTGAGTAAATTTTTTGTGCCACTTTTCAAACCTCACTTTATATATTAAGATGAAAAATTTCAAATCAGTAGCAGCCGCAATTATTCCACTTCACTTATTCACTTATGAAACAATCTTTAGAAATTAATTGCAATGGCTTAATGAATTATATTTAAAATGCAGTAAAAAAAATTTTAAATTATGGTTTTACCATAACCATATTGTCCTGATTTTTAAAGAGCAATAATTCTGTTGACAAATAACTGTAAAGGTATTGATTGGACTGAAAACTACTGATTGTTTATCTCTAGCTGAACATACTATCAGCTGACTGTCACTACTGCTTTTCCCCACAGTATGTGGTGAATTTTTTTGGGACTGTTGCTTTGTGAATTTTGAAAATGTCTTAAGTCACAAAAAGTGTCTCTAATTAATGGTGTAAAAATTAGAAGCTTGAGATGAGTCTAAATTACGGAATACTGGGATTAATGTTATGTGTCAATTTTAAAAGGAAAAAGTCGTAACAAAAAACAAATGAGATTTTGTTTGGTAGTTTTAATTTTCTGAATATCTTGTAATCGAGTAAATTGAAGTTATTAATTTTCAAAAAAAAAAAAAAAACTGATTACGGGAGTGCACTGGCTTTAAAGGAATTGGAAGGATTTTGCACTTTTCAAGTAAGAAACTAGCACTATTTTGTGGTCAACATTGTTGCTTATCACAAATGGTGTTTCCAGAGTTGTGCTACGAAAGGAACATTTATTGCAATCCACTACTTCCAATTGTATCAAATACCATGTTTCTTTTTGTTGTTGAAATTACACCGCTTTTGATTTGTATATGAAGCAGGAAATGAAAGGAATTTTAATTATTATTATTTTTAGCCTTGTATTTATGAATCGTCTGTATAATTTATAGAGCTTGGGGCCAGGTTTGTATTAGGGAATAATATGGAATTTTAATTTATATTCCCTTTATGACTTAGACATAAGGGTGTCTGTTATTGAGAGAAACAAAAGCTGACGGAAACTCTAAAAAGGGAGGGGGGGGGGGGGGGAGTTAGAGAGAACAATCAGGACGCTTCTACTGACAAAATCAAATTGGCGCTGTTCACTCATTCATTCGTTTTGCGCTATAGCAAAGTTCTCCAAGTGTTAATTTACTAGGTGCTCTCATATGATATGTCATTCCAGCTGACACGGACTATGATTGTACGTCGATGAGTAACCTCGCTAGAAGGGTTTACTAAGTACTGGGTTTATCAATAAACCCGTGGCCTTGAAAAACACCGCAGAAATAAGTCCGGAACGATTGATTGATGGTGATCTTGACAGCCAAAGGATATAACCAAACGGCGATATTAAACGACCTGAAAATAGTTTAGAAGATTATAGCGTTCCATGGTTAACCTTGCCAATTTCATAAATGAGCCCACATTTGTCGCGACTTGCCAAAATTATAGGAACTTCCGATAGAGGGATGACTTTTGAGGCACTCTGTAGGAACTTGAATAATAACTCGTTGATCGGTTCCTCCAATGAATAATTGCTCTTGCGATTACGTACCTTTTTCCGAGCATGGATAATTTTTTCGAATATCAGTTGATGAATTAAGTATTACCATAGCGAGAAAAGTAGATATCGTTTATTATAAATTCTGGCCAGCGCACTTTTCCAAATCGCGCATTAGTGCATCAGTGAATATTTTAGCTTTAAAAAGTCGCTATAAAATTGAAATATTTCTTCAAAAACTCCATTCCTTGTCAAAGGTAAGTTAAACAGATTTCATGTCATTGGTTATCGCGGAAGTGGCAAAGGTTGAGCGGTGAAGTCTATGTAGCATGTGGTAAGCCAACATTTATGTGAATTTTAGCAGCATACCAGCGATTTTTTTTTTCAGTTACTCTCCGACAATAACAGCACATAAAGTGGGATATGGAAATCTCTACTAAGCAGAGCTTTCAATAAGTTCAATAAACGAGCATAAAATTGATTTCGCATATATGCACACATTTGCTGAAATACCTCACAACCACAACATAAAACTTTTTTATGTGCTTATGTATGTATGTATGTAGCCCTTACCAGTAAGCGTGTTAACACATCTGCAACCCGTTTTTTTTTATTGTCATGCAAAAAATAAGCACCAGCAAATAATAACATCTTCCCTATCTCGCTGTCACATTCGTGAATATATTCACATAGGTGTATGATACATTAAGGTGGCTTATCTGCGGTAAACTGAGAATACTTACCCAAGAAAATCATTAAATTTTCTTAAATGACTCAACCTTGGAAACACGAAAGCTAATACTCCCCTGCCAGCAGTGCTTTCAGGATAATCTGAATGGGAAGGAAAGTTTTAAGAAAACTTTTTCCAATTTCCCTTTCATTTATTTTCCAAAATAAGATGTTTGATTTCATATATTAATATTTTTCAGCGTTTTTATTTATATCAAACAATAATTTTATTTATTAAAAAACTGGTCGTGAGCTCAAAAAAAAAAATTGTGTGATGTTTGATTTCTTTACAAAAGTTGCGATTGTTGTTTACGAGAAAAACTTCTCTTATTTATAGAAAGTATTTTACAAATTTCTTTAAGTGTTTTTGTAGACTATAGAAAAAAACATTACACAATTTTTAATAAGTAAATCGAAACATTGATATAATAGATTCTGCATATTTACCTTGTCAGCTCTGCAGCCCCAGAGTTGCTTCGTTCGTTTTGATCAAGGGGTTAAATTTGAGAAACTGTGTACATTTTTATTATATTTAAATTTTATTGTGATCAGGAAACAAAGTTTCTACAGCCAGTAAAAGTCAAGGGAACAGTTGAGTAAAATGGTAAGATTTCAAAATGCATTGTCCAATTTGGTTACGTGAGAATAGATGTTTCGATTATTATCGATAGAATTTGGAGCCGACACTCACTTGTTCGTGAATTATTACAAAATACCTTTTTCATCTTAATTTTTTGATAGATTTTACAAGGCAAAATTACTTAGATTCTTCATAATTTGCTCTTAAATTAAGAATGGGCCATAAACTGCGGTAATATATCCGGGCTTTTTAATTACGATATATTTTGTCATATGGTTGTCATCTATCGAAAAAAGTGAAACTGGATTAATTATTAGAAATTGATACCAAACGAGAGCCATTTAAGGAAACCTCACAAAAATTTTTTTTAAAAGTTGGTACCTAGCGAAAGGATGAAATAAAAAATTCTATAAAAAATATTTGGAGACAAAGTAAACTTACAGGTAGGAAACAAATTTTTAAATGTCTACCAAATAAAATTCATTTAAAAACTCACTCATGCAAATATTAAAAATCGCTAAAAATGTATGAAGCATATTATATAATCAAATGAGAGGTATTTCAAAAACATTTCTCTCACGGCCACTTAATATTGCTATCACGTTTTTTTTTGCAATAGAACTGAACCAATTAAGTTCTTTGACATTAATAATTTCTGCCTGGTCCGCAACCACACACCACGCTAATTTCGGGAACATCAAGTTGCCCATTTGACTTTAGGTGTTGAAAGCTTTTATTTAAGGATGTTTCTTCATTTAAATCAGGTACCGAAAATAACAGTTTTTTTTTTTGTTTTCGAAATAATTAAAGTGCGGGGTAAAGTATTAGTGTTGAGCAAAGTTATCAATATTTCTTTGATCGCGGGACCTCCTGGACAAAAGCCCTGAATTTTTTAAATTTTCAACCTTTCGGAGAAAAGTGCAATAATAATTGAAAAAGCCGTACTTCTATTATTATTTTAGTCCAGTAAAAAAAATGGAATCAAATGGAAATGAACTAAATTATTTATCTAAATGAGGAATGTCAACTATTGAAAATTTTTTCAATTTAAAATGCTATTTAATTACCACAAAACAAAGCTTGGCTGCGTGAGCAAAAAAATTCAATATAATACAGTTGGCCACTTATGTTTATCAATTTATTTTTAATAGCTGTTTTTAAAAATATATTTCATCGTTGAACATTACCTATGTAAAACTTCATCAAATTACACCAAATTTTCATAAAATTTTCGAACTTTTTAATCGAAGTTCTGAAATTCTTTTTGAGTATGCAGTTTTGTAGCGCATTAAAGTGCACTATAAGAAAGTGCAAGTTTCAAGTGACTGAAAATTCTGGTTAAGTTTTGGATTTTTTTTCACTGTTGGTTTGGAAGCAAATGCGATCTGACGTTAGATTTATACGTGACTAACATTCGATTGGTTCTGGATTCGAAGAAAATAAAAATCGTAGAAAAAATATTTGCTAGTAATTAGAACAAGTAATCAAAATGACCACCTTCAAAATATTACATTAAATTTGAGCATTATTTTGATTTTTGTAAATCATAATAATATGTGAATGTAAAAAAATTGCAATTCCACTAAATATTAGTAATAGTGAAAACATAGATGATAATTAACATTTTCAGTAACGTAACACTTTTGCTTTGAATGTAAAGCAATTTAATTGCTATAACAATACAAGTAAGACTATAAAAGCTGAAACAGTATATGAAAATCTATTCAAAGAAAATAATTTTTTGAGTAAAGACTCTTAATTATGTCCCACCAAAAATTTTAAAAATATTATTAATTTTTTATTTGATTTTTTCTAATACTAACATTGTAAAATTATAGTCAGTGAGATTTCGCCTTTTCGATCCGTTGACAAATCGAGCAAATCACAAGGAGCAAAGCGGTGCAAAACATGAAAATTCTTATAATCGTCAATCAAGAAGAAAATTACTCCGGTTCCTATATTTCTGAGATGGAAGTCTATCAATTTTTTAAAATAAGTTATACCTAATAAATATGAAATGCTTTGTTTTTCAATCCCCCGGATATTTTCTCGCAAATCAAGTCAACTTTGGCTCACATATCGGTAATCGTTGGAGTAATGCACGAACAGCTGCTATTGAAATTCATATTTTGGTTTGGGTAATGTAAATAAGCTTTTTTTGAGAAATTATCCGCATATAATTAATTCAATAATGCCAAAAATGTCACCTTAACATATCAAACAATATTTAAGTAAAATATTCCAATTAAAAATAATTAAAAATTATTTTGTCATTTAACTTTTGTATCGCTGACAACAAAAACACCAGATGCAAATCACAAAAAAGCTCATAAAAATAGTAGCATCATTTCAAACGAAATTCACAGAGAAATTAGTAAATGTGAATTTAGGAGGATAGCTGAATTTATTGATTTCCAAATTACAAAAAGAATTACAATCTATAAAATGTGCAAAGGTTGTATTATTTTAAAGGAATACCTGTGAACTCGTCAATGAATTTTAGAAATGTTACATTAGCACTCATGAAAGATATTTTTTTTTTGTTTTTGGTAGACAGTGATAGGAGGAATAAAATATCCAAATATCATATTTTGTTCTGTTCTGCGATAGCTGGCATTACTCTTGCATATTCTCATGTTAAATATAACTAATTAACTTATGATTGAGCTGCATAGCAATTTCTAGAGTGCTAATAAAATTTGTATCAACCAACTAATTGACAACCAAGTTCGGAGGTAAAATACAAATTCAAATGTATTTGGTTAAATATTCACTAAAAATTTAGTTTTTATCATTATCACTACATTTTCAGTAAAATGGAGGAATAGACAGTGATAGTGTTAACTAGTAGTACTGTAAAAATGTATCACTTCTTTGACACAATGTCTTCAGTAACAAAACGCAATTTTTATTTACTATCGCTGGATGGAGAAATACTCGTACCTAGGAAGAAGTTTCTTGATCTGGAAAACTACGCTTTTGGCACAGCGTTGCGAAGTTGGTAGAAAACTGCGAAATTTTAATAGTTGATTTGTTGAAAAGTGGAAGAGTTGTGCTAAAAATAAAGTGTATTTCGTGAAACGACACCAGGAATAGCTAGATATCCCCCAACAGTCAATAAAAGTAGATATTGGTCGCCTAAGAAAAACACAAGTTGACAAAGTGTGAACGAATTTTTGATTCACCGATTCATCGTAATCCTACGGGCATTGGCTTGCGTACATGACATTAACACTGAAATATTTGGGTCCTACGCTTTGGAAACTGCCGAAATTTTTGTTCGCTTATACCCCTAGTTTTTACATGCCTTCATCTGTTCATAAAATTTTGATTCATTAAAAAGAAGCTAACTTTTCTCTTCTACTTTGTTTGATGTCCGAGGAAGGTCTTGAAGACAGGAGCAAAAACTGCCGATATTTATATTTGTGAGAATAGCACTCGGAAAAACTCCAGGAAAAACACAATGGAGGATTTCATAAATGCACTTTTAATTTCTTCCGATCCTTTAATAACTTCATTGTACAATAGTTTTTCACTTTCCTCTGTTGGGCGAGGATGTTATGAACTGGCTACTAATAGAAAAACCGGAAACGGTTAGTTTTGTCAGTCTCTGATGGCACCGATTCAGAATAATTATATTTTTTTTGTGAATATTAATTTCTTTTAATTTTGTTTTATGAAACTATCAAGGTATAAAATTGATTTTTTTGTGTTGAAATAAAAAAATAACAATATATTGATACAGCTTCCTAAGCCTTAACCCTCATATGACCTTAGAAAAAAATCACGTTGCAGTCGTTATGGGTAGAATTCTACCCATGGTATTTTTATTCATTTATAATACGTTTACGCAAATGTTTCTGTTATGTTTGGTTTTACAACAAGGTTTTTTACACAAAAAACATATTAATTCACTCTTTTTATCCTTCACACCCTCATCATAACATGCAGCGCACCTGCCTCTTCCTTTAGGTTGATCAGTTATATCCATTTTTGAACTTTTTAAGCAAGGTGAGCAACCAGATGAGGAGCGTTTCACTGCACTGTAAGTAGTGAGCGATTCGGCAGCAATTTCTGCACAAGTTTTTTCAAGGAATGTTTGAGAGGATTGTGTTCGAGGCCCTCTGGAACGCTGAGTCATATAGTTTTTAGCTAACTCCATGCCAAGATCGCGGAGAAATTTTTTTCTCTTTGTAGTTTTTTGTGTAATCTGCTAGTTTGGGTATAATTCGTTGTATATAATATATGCATTCAAGGCTGAAATATCAATCATATTATAAAAAACCGTCATTGGCCATCGGTTTGTTTTCCGTTTGCAGCTGTAACATGATAGCATTTGGTCCACGGTGTCGACCCCTTTAGTGGAATTATAATAAGAAATTATTGTGGGTAGTTTTCGAGAACCAGATTCCACTTCTGGGCTATGGTGAAGTGTACTTTGGAGAATAGTACATTTGCTTTTGTGTCCAATGTATGATACTAACGTCGTGTCTGGTGTAAAAGCAAAGGTCGAATGAAACAAGGGCAATTTCTTACATTCCAAAAGCTATGGAGGAATACTTCTCTTATTTTTTCTAACTGTGCCTACCATTGTTAGATTTTTACGCAGAAGTTCTTGACCAAGTTCATAGGACGAAAAAAAATTGTCCATGGTGACGTTGTGTCCTTTGAGGCCTTGAATCAAATCCAAGACTACTCTTTTTCCTTAATTTTTTTTCAGGCGCATTCATCCCTGCTTGCTTACCTAGGTATGGCTGTATTTTCCATACGAAACACGATTTAGGGCAAACAAGAAGCCAAGACTTCGGACCGTGCTTCTCAGGTTTAGACGGCATATATTACCGGAACGAGCATCTATCATTCACCACTTCCATTTTCCTCCACACTGCTGTCACTTGCACTTGTTATATATGAATGTTCAGCATCTCCAGAAGGTTGATATTTTTCACAAGAGCTAACTGAAAAATCGCTTTTACTACATTCCACTAATAAGCCAATTTCCTCATCAGTTAAGTATTTCGGTTTTCCCATTTTCACAAGAACAAAAGTAATAATAAAACAATAAATTTTAGATACGCGACTAAGTTGATCAAATCGTTCTGTATGTAAATACACAGAAAGTGACCCTTTATCACTTTGTTCTTGCCTGTTACAAATTTTGTCGGGGAATCCCCTTTTTGGAAATGAGGAACAAGCTGGTAATGAAGCAGCATCAGGGTTGTATTTTAAAATTTCTGCTATTACGTAAATAATATACGGTTCTTTTTGGGTAGATTTCTACCCAAAGGCCATATGAGGGTTAAGAATATATTTATAAAAGAGGCGGTGTCGCCTTTATTTCCAAAAATTTATACAGTTTTGCATTGAGGTTTGCAGTTCTACCAGTGGAAACGAATTTCAGCAAAGTACCTTTAGTTTTGATAGAGATATCAAATTCAAAATTTTCATACGATAACCCGTGGCCACAAGGGGGTTTATGAAAACTTTCATTGCGCCAAGTTTTATTTTGAACGGATAAGAAACAACTGTCTTATTAGTTTAACGCCGCTAGCGATCCCAAATCGCCCACTGTGCGGCGTAATTTTAATGGACGCTTGCGATTTTCACGATATACCAGCAAAATTATTGTTACTGTGAATTTAGCATTATAATTATACGTTGATAATTCAGAGATATCAGTAAAGTAACAAGAACAATGTGAGATTTGGGTCGAGTTTCAATTCCAATCAAAAGTACGCCGCCTGATGATATCCAACGAATTGTTAGTGTTATCATGAAAAGGAAATAAGGCATGTTACGACACAAGTGACATTTCCTACTACTTGCCTTTCGAACTCGGCAGAAGTAGATTAATTTATTTTATATTTAATATATACTTCAATTTAAATTAGTTAAATTATATGCAAATGAATATTTAAAATAAATCAATTGAAGCATTAATAATGAATTGGATGGAATATGCTTTTCCTACGTTCGAAATTTATTGGTCTTTGTAATTTTCAAGTAAATTTTAATGCCGATTACATACAAGTTTATCAAAGAGATATCCTGTATGCTGAACGCAATTCATTTGTCATTTTAGTTTTGAGCATCACAGACATGAACTACTTACACACACATAGCACATATGTATATGCATTTACTTTAATATGCAAACTTTCTTCTTATATGCACATATATGTAGATATATAAGTATATATGTATATTCAATAACTTAAGCGCTTTGACCATCTGCTGTCAATATTGGTTTGAAAATGAGCTCTGTAATTTCATGTTAAGCGATGCGTGACATCCCTATTAAATTTACAGGCATTCAAAGCAATCGCTACACCGTTACTAACTATATAAATACATACATACATAAATATGAAAGTACCAACAATAACCACTAGGATAAGGTAAATACAAAGCAGCCATCTCGTTGGCATTGCATTAGTGTTGAATATTATCAAAGTAGTTTTGTATTTTGTCTAGATTATTGAGTGGCTTTGAAATAATTTTCAATAAATAGTTGGCCACAAATACAGATGTATAATTCATAAAAGGTTGCCACATATTGTAAAGTATCACTGCTGCACTTGATAGTATGGAAATTAAGATGTATATTTGTGCCTGTTTGCGGTGAGTATCTACAAATCATCTTAAAATTAGTTACTCTGGTTGTATATTATGTATGTACATGCTTTAGGTTACAGTGCGAGTACACATATACTGGCATTACATATTTAACTGTTGGTTATGCTTTGGATAGAATTCTACACAAAATTTAAAATTAAAGTAACTTTGAAAAAAAATATAGCCAACAAAAGAGTTGCAATCGAGCTAAAAATTAATTACTCCGAAACCCACGAAACTACCAAAACTAACAAAATCGATAAGTTTTGAGTGCCATGTAATATAAGGGGGTTTTCAATAGGGACGCTGCAAATATTTTAGAGAAAGTACTCGCCTTGCTTCATTAAACTTACCAAGATTTTGAGAAAAATTATCCAAATGATATTGATTCTTCCACTTTAGTAACGTAATAAGATCTCCGCTTATTTCCCAAAAAAGTTTTGCATAACAGATATAACTTTTCCACGCTATTTTCTTTAGATGGCTTAACTTGTATAAAGGGTCACCCTATAGGGACGCTACAAAAGTAGACCGATAGTGACATCAAACGACGCCATATTTTCCCCGCTCTTTTGACATTTCTCTTCAGTAAGGTTTGCCATTTCATCATGGAAAGATATACGATCCAACAACGAGTCGAAATTATTTAAATTTACTACCGAAATTCGGAGTCAATGGCCTCAACTTTAAGAGCGCTACGTCCAATTTATGGTCGGCGTCATTTCTGGCTGAATGGCTTTGTCATTAAGCAAAATATGCGTTATTGGACAGGCAGTAATCCACACGCACTCCATGAGTCAGCATTACATCCCGAAAAAATTACGGTTTGGTGCGGTTTATGGGCCGGCGGCGTCATTAGGCCGTACTTCTTCCGTGATGATCAAGACCGACACGTTAATGTGAATGGGAATCGCTACCGCTCCATGGACTTGGACAATATGTGGTTCCAACAGGACGGCGCCACAAGCCACATAGCGAATGTAACAATCGATTTATTGAAAACAAAATTTGGTGAACGTGTTATCTCACAAAATGGCCTAGTCAATTGGCCGCCTCGGTCGTGCGATTTGACGCCGTTAGACTATTTCCTGTGGGGCTACGTCAAGTCTATGGTCTATGCCAACAAGCCAGCGACGATTCATGAACTTCGTACGAATAGCGAACGTGAAATTGCAGCAGTATCGGCCGATTTATGCTTGAAAACCGTCGGAAATTGGGTTCAGCGTCTGGACTTCTGCAAGCGTGCCCGAGGTGCCCATGCAAAAGAAGTCGAGTTCCATACATAATGGCATCGAATGTACTTTCACAGGAATAAAGAATTTAAAGAATAAATGTTTTAAAGTTAAAAAAGGCTTGGACAAGCAGAGCATAAAAAGGACAAAAAAGCACAGCTTATATGTTGTTTTCGTAAAAAACCAGCTTGAAAAAGTATCCATTGTGGTTTCGAAATAATTCAAATACTAACGATTTACTGCTTTCAAATTTTTTCGTAGAAAATATATGAAATCTCAGTCTCAGTCACTAGGTCGGAAAACAAATATCCATTTTAAGGTCAACAAATGTTTAGTTGTCACAGCCGGGCACCTGTGTGCGTACCGGATTGCGCTGAAAAGTTTCTTTTTGTTTTGATCTGGTACCACAAATAACGATTATTGCCAAAACTTGAACTCAAAAAATCTTTTGGAAAGGGAAATGCTACGTGTACAGGGTGGAAATGCTACGTGTGCAGGGATTAAAGCAACATACTGCTTGTAATAGGGACTACCTTGAGGGACATTCATTTTTGCTTAAGTTTTACTAAAAAAAAATTTAGTTCAATCGTAATATCTTGAATTTTATTTATTGCTCATGAAATAATCGCTATTTTATTAATCGTTATTTGTGGAGTTTTATGTTATGCCCATAAAATAATCGTTGTTTCTAGATTTTTAGTTCTTGCTTAGAAAATAAAACTTTATTTGGAGAGTTTTTTTTACATAAATTACGTTTTATTTTATGAGTTTAAATAAAACTCAAGGAATAACGGCATACGTACGTTTTAATTTTACCTCATATATGTATCTCGTTTTCAAGAAATTATTCGCATTTTCATTTTCATGTGATAATTTTTAAGCGGCATTAACATTGGCGTTTTGAAGTTACCAAAATAGCAATTAGTTAAATTTTTACATCGTAAATTTTATTTAATTTAAAAAAAAATACAAGCAAACCCTTTAGCAAATTAGGTATGTTGCTAGAGTACAGGCTGTTCTGCATGGCAGTGAGTAAGAAAGAGAAAAATTTCGTAAATGCTATACATTTAGTACACACATATACATCTGGTGTTCCACAGGGTTCTAACCTTGGACCAGTTTTCTTTTGCTTGTATATTAATGACTTAGTGAAATGTTGTAAAAATGTAAAAACGAGGTTGCCTTTTATATTTTGCGCCTAATAATGAATACACAGTCAAATATTAAGGAAAATAGTTTTATTGTTTTTCAAAATATTCTCCATCCAAGTCAATACACTTCTGCAATCTTTTCAACCAATTTTCAAAGCACTTTTGCCACTCAGAAGAGGATACCTCTAAAACGAGCTGTTTCAGGCGTTGAAAAACGTTGACCTCACTTTTTTTTTGATGTTCGGGAATAAAAATAAATCATTAGGTGCCAAATCAGGGCTTTAGGGCGGATGACCCATCAAATCGACCTTTAGAGTCCTCAAAAACTCTCTTGTGTGAATCGATACGTGAGAGCTCGAAATGTCTTGGTGAAGAATGATTTGTCTTCGGCGGTTGGTTTTCCTTAATTCTCCAAAAACTTTTTGCAAAAAAATGCTTGTACACCCCTCAGAATTGACCGTTTTAAATTTATCTAGTGCAACACTTGCGACATGACCAGACTTTCCGAAAAAACAGGCGACCATTTGCTTTGAGGTGCTTCTTGCGCGAACAACTTTTGTTGTATACGGCTCTTCTTGGAACGCCCATGCAGTCGATTGCTGCTTTGTTTCCGGCTTATATGCATAGATCCAAGATTCATCACCCGTTACGATGTCATAGATGTGCTTTGATCCACCGCAGCTAATTTTTTTCAACATTTCTTTACACCAATCGACACGAGTCCTTTTTTGGGCAATTGTCAAATTATGCGGTATCCAACGAGAAGAGATCTTCTTTACGACCAAATGTTCATGCAATATTGAATGTATGCTGGTCCCACTAATGGCCAAGGATGCCTCTATCTCGCGATATATCACATGGCGATCTTGTATTATCAATTGAGGCACAGCATCGACTGTTTCTGGCACAACCACCGTTTTTGGACGACACCTTCACGAAATTCGTCCTGCAAAGATTGGCGGCCACGTAGAAACTCGTGGTACCATCGTTTCATAGTGGCTTAGTGTGGTTATTCAACACTAAAAGTAGAAGTAGGTTGATTGATGCTTTCCTGTCTCGATAATCCACGTCAAAATCGTAGTAAATCATCGCACGAAAATGTTCATGGGTTAATTCCATTTTTAGGCAATATGAATTTTTAAACTCACTATAAATAAACACAAATAAAACTCGTAAGTGAAAACATTATATGCAAGTTTATACCTAAAAATACCAAACTTTACGATAAAAATATCTAATTACAGCTAATCACATGCAGTGTTGCGAAGGCGCAAAATATAAAAGGCAACCCTCGTATTCATTTGTATGCAGATGATGTACAAATATACTTATCTGCGCCTATAAGTATTTCGAGGTCTTAATCGTCAGAATCAATGAGGATTTAGATTCGATTTCTTAGTGGTCAAAACGAAATATGTATGCTCAACCTCAATGCGCCTAAAACACAAGCCTTGTCTCATATAGAGTATAATCTCGAAGGTGTTTCACCATTAATGCTGAACGATTGTGTCATAACATATGAGATTGTTGTTAAAACCCTTGGACTTAAACTTAATGGGACCCTTTCATGTGCGAACCATATCAACACAGCAAGTCATATTTTGTGTTGAGGCAACTATGGAGAACTGTTGCATATATTCAGTTCACTCTCTCTATTTCTATTCTAATCTATCTGCGCTACTTTACCCTTTATGTATTTCTTTTGCCTGCCTGCTGAATATACCTTAACTTTAATTGTATTTTTAATTTAATTTGAAGTAATTGTACGTATTTTTTTAAGTTTTAATATACATCTGCACTGTAAAAGACTTAGTCTTATTTGCATGTATTCGAATAGACCTTGCGGAAGACAGCTAACATTCTCGCCTAGAAATCGTCAATTGCCACACAATACCGTTTTGAGAAACAGAGAGAGGACCTAAATTTGTGCTGACATAATTTTTAGTTCTTGGCTGAGTTGCTGGAAAATCGTCTTCAACATATAGCGCGATGTTTTGCCAAACTACTCTTAAAATTTGTGGTGTGCGTCTTGAAGTTGTAACGTCGAGATTTTAGCGCGGGATACTCCAGGTGAAGAACGTGCAGGCCCAAAATAAACCAATGTTATTATCAGCCGAGGTTTCTGGCATCTACTCGACCCCGATGCACGAGAAAATAATTTTTTTTTTGTCGTTTTATATTAGAAGATATACAATTTCTTCTTTTGTAATTTAGCTTGATTCATTTTTTGTTCTTTTATTCACTCATTTTGTAAATTATGAAATATAAATCATAAAACCTGTGATCTGAGAGATCCTTCGCATGTAGAGATTATATGCCTGAAACTAACTTAAGAATCAACTTGATCTCGACTATGAACACATCCTATCTTTTCATGTAGTTATATTTTATAGAAACGCATTATCTAAAAATAGTGTTTATATTATCTCGCAGAAATTTTGTTATTAAAGCGCCCTACTAATTTTTACTTAATTTAATAAATGATCATTTTATAATAATAAAAAAAATGCTGTCTTGTGTCCGTAATGAATCTAGAAAGATGTTTATTAAAATTCAATAAAAAAGTACAACAAAATTTAAATACATTTTTATATTTAGAAAATTTTGTTGAAAACAATGTTTGACGTCTTACTATCTGGAGATAAATTTTGCTATATACGCGGCATTGCACGCCAAGTGACGCTATAAAAGTGTGGGCATAATAAAAATTTTATAAATTAGAATATTTCTGTTATTTTGCAGTTTAAACTTCCAACTAAATGTGGCATATTTCTACGTGGCATAATTTTATTTATATTTTTAATTTCCCATTCTTTATACGTAACATTATCAGCTTATTCACTTTATTAGAAAGAAAAAAACAAAAAAAAAATGTCATTTAAACTTTTCGCGCTAACCAAACCGAATGTGCCATCTAACCACAGGCAACACACATGCCCAAAGGACTTTTGTGCAATCACAAACGTCTAAGTAATATCTTCGTAATTTATCATATAACTTTGCTTGCGATGCCGCCACATTGCCTCTCACCGACACCTCTGTGTCCTCTGCGTACTTATTAACATACTTATCGCCGCTACCACCCGGGCTACTAATGCAAATGGCAGAAGAAGCACATGGTCAGATGCTCGCGCATTGATAGCATTGTGTGACAGCAAAGTTTTTAGCGCGTTTTTGCGTTGTTTTTTTTTGTTCTTTATATTTTCGCGATTGCTCTAGCTGCCAGTGCTGCGCGAAATGCGACCGACTATATGACTCGAACGACAAATTCACCAGTGTATTGTTTTGCAATTGGTTGTGATTTTGCTGTTCGGTGATTGTTCGTTTGCATATTTAATAGAAGCACGCATATATGGATTGTGTGTAATTACGTTGTTCGCGATAAAATCACGTATACGCCATGGAGCATTTCGTTATCAGTGGGGCAAATGGTTGACAAAGCGAGTTGATATGTTGTGTTGAGTAAGCCTATGTATTTGTTAAGCAAATATATATTTACATATGCAAATGTATTTTGGCTCATTTATATACATATATAGATATATTTATAATATTTATAAATCGAATGGAAACCGAAAGTGATATTAAGAGTAATAAATATGAAATATCACTGAACCACCATGATTGTGAATTGAAACAGTTATCTCATACGGTTGTATTAAGCATAAATTAAAAAAAAAAATTATGAATTTTAAATACATTTTATAGTATGTGCATAATGGGGCTTATATAGTGCATATCATAACTATACGACAGCGACTTATTGGCAAGTTTTGACATATAATTTATTTCAAACTAGTTTTTAGTTAATTTTGTTTTTACAATATAAAAGTACAGCTCAGTACAATAAGAATCGCATAAATTCATGCTTTAAACTTTCTGCAAATTTCACTGATTTTTTCCATATAACGAATGCGCGAATTTTTTTTTACATGGAAGAAAATTACGAAACTTGCATTTTTATGTAAAATTTAATGGATACTCAAAAACTTGAAACAAGTATTAGTTTAAAATTTTTAGAAAAATGTGTTGCCGAAAGTTTGAAAATTTTATTTATACATGTTTATTTTAGTATTGACCCATAATTTTTTTAAATTCAATTTTAGTTAATTTTTTATAAAAGTACAGTTCGTTGTACAACAAGAGTTCTATAAATCCAGGCTTTAAACTTTTTGTAAATATTATTAGTTTTTGTTATTTTGAATTTTGCCCATTTTCTTCATATATCAAATGCCAGATTTGTTTTTACATCGAAGAGAATGACGAATGCCGAAAGTAAAAAATATCAAAATTCAATAGAAATTTTTACTTGCAGCTTATTATAAAATTCAATGGGATATAAACTGCATATTCAAAAATTCGAGTTAAAAACTTTCAAATTTTCATCTATACGGGTTTTCAACGTAATTTATGTCTAATTAAATTTTAGCTAATTTTTTTTATAAAAGTACAGTTCTTTGTACATCAACGCCAATCTTTTCTTTGACATTTTGTGTTTTGCTGGCGCTGTTGGCCATTTTCTCCATATAACGAATGCTCGTGTTTTTTTTTTTATGAACGAAAATGACGAACACCGACGGTAAAAAAATGATCAAAATCCATAGAAATTCTTACGAAATTAAAACATGCATTTTATTATAAAATTTAATGGGCTATTTACTACATATTAAAAAATTCGAGTTAAAAAGTTTAAAATTTTTATTTTATTTATATGGGGTTGTTCTAGTTTTGGCACATCATTTATTTCTAATTAAGTTTTAGTTAATTTTTTACAAAAGTACTCTTCATTGTTCAAAAATCCCTTTCTGTGAATAGCATTGATTTTTGATAATTTGTTTTTTTTTCTGACGGTGTTGCCAATTTTCCCCATATGGCGAATACCCGATTTTTTTTCACATGGACAAAAATGACGAGCACCGACAGTAAAAAGAGATATCAAAATATAAATGGAAATTTTTACCAAATTGAAACTTGCACCTTATGAAAAAAATTTATTTTTAAAAAGTCAAACATTTTTAGAAAAACTTTTTTTTTTAAAATATAATGGACTCCAAAAATCGAATCAAAAGGTTTCAAATTTTTATAAAGTATTGCTAGACAAAGTTTGCAAACCAAAAAATTATACGGTTTTGATATAGAATGAGCTGTATTATTATAAAAAATAAATCGAAAATTATCAAAACCAGTCAGACAGTCCCTGTCGTATAGTGATGGTAAGCACAATATATTCGGTGACCCACAGGGCTGTTCATATAGTTATTCTTTCTGCGATATTTTCAATGTGCTTTACCGTAAGTCTTTTTTGTTAAGTTTTTATACAAAAAATCAAAATTTGCAAAAAATTTTTAAAAAATTCAACACATTTTCAATAAATTTTAAGACTTTTAAATCAGGTAGATTTTTAATATTTTTTTGTACACTTTCTGTCATGCAAACTGCATGCGCAAAATTAAAAGAAATTTCCAAAATCATGATTTCAAAATATCGTTAAAAATCATCAGGAATTTGTCGCCTCTTGAAACTTTCATATTAATATTCTAAAATCAAAATGTGCTACAAAACTGCATAGTTAAATTTTTTTACTACTTTTTTTTACAAATTAAAAAGTTCGAAAAGTTTATTAAAATTTGATGAATTTTTAAAAATTTAGCACAAAACCAAAAAAGTTAATAAATTTGACATACATTTCGGTTAATTTTTAATATTTTTTTTTTACTGGCGGCCTCACATATCTTCTGCTATAAGAGCAGCATGCGGAGAACGGAAAGAAGTATATAAAACCAAAATTTCAAAAAGTTATCAAAAATTAGCCGGAAATTCCCGAAATTTTGTGAACTTTAAAAATTGATTAATTGTCGGTAAATTTTTAATATTTTCACATTTTCAGCATAAAATGAAAAAAGTTTCTAAACCATAATTCCAAAAAGTCTTTAAAAATCAACTGAAATTCACGTTAGTGTGCTAAAATTAAAATGGGATCCAATACTGCATTCTCAAAAAATTTTCTAAAAATGCTAATTAAATAGTTCGAAAATTTGATTAAAATTTGTTGAATTTTTTAAAATTTAGTATAAAAATTGCTAAGTTTTATATTAATTCCGGTTATTTTTTAGAATTTGTTTTTGCACTGGCGGCCTCGCACATCTTCTGCCATAAAAACTGCACGCGTAAAACGAAACCAAAATTTCAAAAAATTATCAAAAAATGAACAGAAATTTCTCGCCTCTTGAAATTTACATATTATTTATTATGCCAAAACTAATTAGGCTACAATACTATATACTCAAAAGTTCTCTAACAATGCTAGTTAGCTTACATGCCGGCTGTGGTCCACTGGCTACGCACTTGTCCAGCAAGTCGCAGGTTGTGGGTTCGAGTGCCGGTAGAGTCATGAAAGATATCTGAATAGGGGATGTGCTGATCTCCAAAATAGCTATCATTTCTACCACTCCTGACTGTTGTTGTATTTTTTCCAATATTTTTTTCCTTATACTGGCCTTGAGCTCAAAAAATTAATATTAGCGTTTAATAAAAAATCAGGCCGAAAAATAATATACATACATGTGAAGCTGGTTAAAAAACTGAAAATTTTATGAAAATTTGTTGAATTTTTAAAAATGGTGTACAAAGTAAAAAGTTCTGATCACTATGCTTTTGGATATAGAAAGAATCATGTATATTTTTCCCAAAATTTTCCGAAAAAAATCTGTCGCGAGAAATATTAATTAAAAATATTTCTATAAAATATTATAGGAAAATCGTCATGTGACCAATTGTTGAATTAACTGTATGCACATCTCAACACCAATATTTAATAGTTAAAAATCATAAATATTTACTATAAATTGTACGGGTATTGATCACTGAAATCCATACGCCGAAAAATTTGTTGCTTCAAAACATATTTGTTTTAGATTATTTTCTCCTAGCAATTTACGAATTTATACATAACAAAAATTTATGCAAATTCAAACCAGTAGGCTATATTATTCTAAGTATTTTCAAAACTTTGTAGAAACAGAATTCATTGCAAGCATGCAAGTTTGCATTTACTCAAATAAAATATACACACATCGACGAGCACATATTTACATTGACTGTTGACCTACTTAGAAAGTTCGGATGTAGGAGTGCAAATTTTTCTATGCATTATAAACACAAGCAAATATGCTAATCACTTCCTTCTCAATTCCTGCAAAATTGGTATTTATGGATAATAACTAAGTAGTATGTGTGGAGTATGTAGGTATACTTGTAGTTCAGAATACACAAAATATGTGCAAACTTTTATCTAAAATTTTGCATTTTCGAAAAGTTGGAAAAGATTTGCTGAAAAACTAAGAATACAGCTTACATTACTTAGCCACAATTAGTTAAGAAAGCAATACTTATTTGGAGTGCAAGGTAGGATATTCGGTGTTGTAATGGAATTCTTGTAACTGCAGTAAACAATAAACTCAATGTGAATTCACTGTTTTAGATTGATTTAGACCGTAGTTCATCTGGCGTTAAGTGCTGTTGTTGTGTGCAATTTCCGAAAGCCATGCTGAGGCCGAGGTGATATGCGAAGTACAGGAGCAGCAGAGATCAGCCAATAAGAACCACCCTTAACCACCGTTTTCCCTGGTTTCAGCAGTAACATAACTCTCCCCACCTCCTACATATCAGGGATGTTGAGTTAGGAGCTGGAGAGGTTAAAGACAGTGGTGACTTCGACTCCTGTTGGACACAAATTTTTTAGCATCAGCATGTTTAATCAGTCAGGAACAAGGGACTTTGGAGCTTTTGCCATCCCGATGACCCCCTTAACCTCCCCGCTAGTGCCCGTGCGAACATTAGTTGAAGTGTGAGCAGTACTGAAGGTGCCCTCAGTAAACTCAGCAAACCTACCGAAATCAACCATTTTGGAGTTGACAAAGGTTCGTCATTCCCCAGACACAAAGACGGTAAGTCTATTAATTGAGATGACAATAGGTTGGTGGTCTTGTCTTGCTTTGGTTAGGTCAAGCGAACTGCTGACTCTACCCATAATCCCGGTGGACGCGTCATCAATCATTGTGTATAATGTCTAATCGTCTGTTTGCTCTGCCCATTAATTTCCTCTGCGACCCGGTGGCAGGATAGAATGCCAGAAATCGTGGTGTCCATACTACAACCATACGGGTTTCACCTCTAAGAAGCGCACCTATGTTAAGGTGATATCCAGCCGGCAGCAGGTGACAGGGGGTACACCGTTGCAACTCAACAAAGTTGAGTCTTTTTACAGTTTTGTTTCTTGAGTCAAAGCTATTAATATACCGTGCTGGCTCACAAACTCAGTTATCTCTGCGATCTTACTCTGAAGTCCGTTGCAAGGAAATTGAAGAAGTTTTGCCTGTCAAGATTAAGTCGTTGTGGTGGTGAGTGTGAGGGAAGTGGAAGGTTGCCCGCCATGTCCTGCTGCCTGATGGGGATGATCGGCGGCGCTGCAAAGGGGGTGAGTGGTCACTGAGCTCTGCAGCATGAGGCACGGTAGTCATCCGTCCACTCATTTGTTGCAGGCAGACCAGATGAGGAGCAACCCTTCTGCAAAACAGGGGAATAGTAACGGGATACAGGGCCATTGACCGCAAGACAGCCAGGTTTGGAGCTCTGCATAACCCCTTCTGTAGGAGCTATATGGATGTATATATACAGAAATAATTAACATTTCCTGCACTGCGAGAAATGCGCTTTAGATTCATTGGGGACCATTTTCTCGGATAGATGGCACTGTCCCACTCGAGTGCCAGTAGGAATTGCCAAAAGATTTAAATAGTTTAAGGACGTGTAAGAATAGGTTGGGGGAATCATTTCCCTTTTCCTTTAATCTAACCCAACATCAGCAATACAAACATGTAAGGAACCTAACCTGCATACTGAAGGCAAGCTTCCAAGGCTGATAAATTCGGGACGAAGACCACAAAAGCGGTCACATAGAATTGCCACCAATTGCAGGATGGTTCTTGTGAGTGAAAGGCCTTGGCTTGGGATTTCCAAGTCCGCCGTTTAATTTAATTTCAACGATTCTGATAATGTAGGAGCTCGGGAAAAAGTAGCTAGAAAATAACATTTCATACCATTTATGTATGTGAAATAAATTTTGTATAATAGAAGCGCGCTTATGATTTTCTGATACTCCTGGAAAACTGCTTCCGCGGCCTGCACTGACTAATTCGCTCATATCGATGGTCGAAAAGCTCGCGACCTTTTCTGATCCACAGCATCGCCTATAGCACACAAAATCACAAATCTAATTTATTTTTTTATTATTTTGGCACTCCGAATTTCAATTCCATTCTTCGAAGTAACGGTTGTAAGTAATATTTTGTTTCGTAAAAGGTGCCGAAATTATACCGAACATTTTTCGATATAGTCCCGAAATTATTCCAAAATTGATCCGTACTTCAAGATTTAAAATTTTGTTTTGCACTTCCATCAACTGCCCTTTTATGGCTCACAACAATTTGGCTGTCTTTCTTTTTCAAATCAAACATCAAATAATTATTATTATTTATATATTACATTTCTCAAGTACACTAAAATTACTTAGCATATGAAAGTGTATAATGAAGCTAGAATGTTTTGATAAAGTGCAAAAATCAAAACACCAACAAATGTCCGATGAACTAATGGACTTCCTGCCTAAGAGTTTTGTTTTCATTGGATCACCCATAAATTGAAAAGAACATTTCTGCTTACTCTCCTAAACATCATGAATCATTTGAAATTTTTCAACAATTTGTCAGCACCTTGAGCATGAAGAAACCAATTTCAACTCAACGCTCATTGCCATTAGAAAACTAAGTGTATGCCAACAATAAAAATCAGAACTCTTCTTCAACAGCAACTTTGTTTCATTTTGGTTTAACTTTCATTTTATTGGCAATTTGCGCCGCATTGTTTTCCTTTACTGGCAGAAAGCTAGAGCATCAAATGTGCGTTTCATAGCAAAAATTTATACACATCTAAATGCACTTACACATACATGCGTACGTGTGTGCATGTGTGGTATATTGTGTAATGTGTGTGTTTATGCAACATCAACAAAATTAAAGCCAACTTATAATTTGTGTTTACAAGTACACAAAATTAGTACAAACAATAAAATCTGTACAGCTAGCTACCTCGATAGTCATAAAATGAAGGTCACAGGAGAGTTTGATACTAACGATGGGGAAGTTGTTGAAGTGGTAGTTAAACCAAGCACAAAAAATAGGAAACTATGTGTAAGATATAAAAGTAAATAGCAAAGTGTACTTTAGCAGTTTGAAAGTTGAATGAATGTGAAACTAGCAACTTCGTCAAACTGACAAAATGCCATTGCAGTAAGGTTTTATGCGAATGCGTGCGCGTAAGACAAGTATAGCGAATATTAGGGTAGAACGATATTTTTTTGGAATTGACAATTCAGTGAGTAATGGAGCGTTTAATAATTACGCTCTTAAATAACGCTGCAGATCATAATACGCAAAATGTGAGGCACTTAAGGGGATGCTCTACTCTCAAGGTTTGAAATCAAGCGGTTTTTTGGAAATAAATTCCGAAGGATTTACTGAATGGATTAAAAAAAAATATTTTTTATTTAAAAGGTACACGTTTTGACTTTAAAATTCTTGTATCGAATACCAAAAAAAAACAAAAATATTGTCGACCTTAAAACATCATTAACTAAATTGATGTTGAAACGGCATGGGTCCCGCTCAAGTTAAATTCTGGCCAGTTGGGTAATCTGTTATCAAAAATTAAATCTTCTTTACAATCACAGTTACGTTGGCTATATTTTCCCGAAACAGAAATTTTTTATTTTGCAAATTGTAAAATTTATGCAACAATTTATTAAAATTTTAAATTTTCACGTTATTTTTTGATATATTAGAGACTCTAAAAATTTAATAAAATAATATTTCGCAAATCGTACACGGGAAAACATAGCTGCATGTTCACTGATTAATTCAATATAAAATTTTTTGAAATCGAATCAATACAGTTATGAAAAGTCTTACTCGGCAGCAAAAAGAAACCCCCTACTTTCGGGAAAAACGTGTTTACAGATGGCGCGCTAAGCCCAGCTTCTCGAAAACGGCCGGAGACGGGTACATTACGGAGCCCAGGAGCATGCAAAGGAATCTGATTTTCACGAAATCCTCCCTGTGGCCTACTCCTGGATACATATAGATTGAAATTAAAATTAAATTAAAAAAAACGATTTTTTGAAATCGCAAGAGTAGAGGACCCCCTTAAGGCGGTACTTACACAAATGAACAAAATATAATCTAGGCGTTCCTAATCATGCACTATATTTGAGGACGCATTCCCAAATTTGAAACTGGGTTTTAATGCTATTAGAAATATATACCCAATGTTAGTTTAGATTTATGTACATACGTAAACTTATATCAATAATACCCTTTATAAAGGACGCCAACTAAAATTAAAACAAAAAAAAAATTTTAGATAACTTGTTGTTGCTATTGTGACGCAATTACTTCATATTTATAATTATATTAGCGTGCCATGAAAGAATACGACTATGATTTCTAATTTGTATGTACGTTCATATATAATATCTTGGCTCCAGGGCCTCCTATCCATTAAATTTTGAAATGAAATATTTAAATTTCGTAGTTAGCTTACTATAATCACGTCTTTTAGGAATATCGTGACTACAGCGATACCTAGTGCTTTAATTTTCCAATCAAGTGGGTTATATTTATGTGGCTAATATATGAACGTTCCGAGTGTTAATCAAATCGAGCCATAAATACGGTTTTTAGAGATATATCGGCTCCACCGCCAATCGAAACACTTTCATTTATATTAAACTAAATTTACTTGTAAATACGGCCTATATTTAACTATTAATTGTCCTTTACATATGTATTAAGAAAACAGATTTCTGTTTCCGTCATATCAAACTTGTTTCTAATTTAATTAGGTTTCGCTTCTCAAACAGGTCGTCACCCTCTCCAAAATACAGGTAGAAATATTTTCCTTGTCGAGACGAAGCGTTGGGCATTCATAATATAAATTTTATATACTGGGGTATAATTTAATTAAATTTGACTTTTCAAAAAAGTGGCAACATTCATCAAAATATACCTTTGAACTTTCTCTTAGCGAAACGAATGATTTTACTCCCACATTTCGAAAATTTGTGTATGTATACTTGGTAGGAGTGCGAATAGGGTATAAAGTCTATTTTATGCTTGGCACAGGGTTGCCGTCTGCTTGAAAAGTCAAATTAAATTTAAATACACAACGTTACGTTTATAAAATATGGGTGCCAAGCAGTTAGTCTCGGCGAGAAGAATGCTCACACATAATATATTGGAGATGGCTGCCACCTGTTTGAAATTATACACAAGTATATAAAATATAAAAATATGAGTACGGAATGGTTGGGTTCGCGCTGGAAAAGGTTTATAGTGAAATGTCGAATTTAATTACATTACAGTTATGTAATACATACATAAATTATATGAAATATTAAAATATGGGTGTTAAACGAGTCGTCTCGACGAC